>OZ012660.1:104300445-104820822 GCA_963942545.1 Oxycera nigricornis | reverse complement strand
TATGTAAATTATATAAACATTGATTACTTAGGTTTGAAAATCAGGTTAAAAATTTTGTGTTTTTGAAAAAAAAACCTAATTTTTTGCACTTTTTTTAAAAAATTAAAAAACGGCTCCAAGAATTTTTTTAAAAATTTAATACAATCACATAAATGTAAATACACGTCGATTGACACCTTGTTCAAAAAAATCGTACGTTTGGTTCGCGAGATATAACGCATGACAGAAATGACCTTCAAACGGGCAAAACAGCAAACCCCCCCGACCGAAGTTTCCCAAAAACTAATCAGCTCTTAAAATTGCAAAGACGCTTCGATTGACACCTTAACGAAGTCGATACGACTTTGTTTACGTGAGTTATGCTCGCAGAAAAAAGTGTCCACGAACGCACGTACGTACGTACACACACACACACACACATACATACTTCTTTCTAAAAACACTTTATATATACTCTATAGACCTCAAAACGTAAAGAAATGTTGAAAATTTCATTTTCGATTTTCGAGGCGATTACAAGAACTTCCCATATACTGGGAAGTTAATAATATCAAAATACTTGGAAATATTTTTAACAACATTTTTAGTTACATTCAATCAGTATCTACTTTTTTTGAAATGTACAGATATTTGGTATCTGCCAAGCATCATACCTATGTTTATTCATCAAAATTGAATTGAAACCTTTCTTAACTTCAAAACTCTATGAAAGTTTTTACAGTCGTTAATAAAAAATCGTGACTATTTGCAACGTTTCTCTTTAGAAGTTAAAAGTATATTTGAAAATCCAATTGAATCTGTCTAGGTAATAAATGCATGCATATGTATATGATCCCGTTATTCCAAGTTGATTTTTTTCTTATTTGAAAGGTCTACCATAAGAACCACTGGCATTATTACTTCCCTTGGCAGTATTGGAAATATTTCGTTGAGTATTTCCGAATTTCTCGAAATATTCATGAACTGGTTTTACATAAATTTACTAAGGCGATTCTGAAAAAATAGAAAAGCCTATTATTTTCATCGAACTGTCGTTTGTTGGTTGGGAGATGTAGAAGTAACGTAGGCACTAGTTCCAAACCATTCATAATTAGCAAATTTCTGTTTGTTATCGGGAATCATATTCTTTTTCGTATTAAAGTTCGTTGATTGGGAAACATGAAAATAAAATGAGCACTACTTCCAAACCGGTCATAATAAGCAAATATTCGTTCAATAGTAAGAACCATCGAAAATATTACTTACAAAGTTTTCTTATATCTAGGCTTACTTATACATGACAAATCATGGATTTGTGTAAAACTTTCATATTAGATACCGATAGAGTAATGCCATGTTGGTTACTCTTGGCCGAAACTATCAACATTACTTATATACGATAGGTACACTGCTAATAAAGCAGACTTTTACTTTCACGTTCACGTCGTAGCCTTTAATCACAAATTAATTGTGTAAGTAGTGATGTAGCCAACGTGATAGGTATTTCATTATCAAACCCCTAAATTACTTCCTCACGGAAATATTCGTGCTGATTTCATCCCTTCTTTTCTCAAGGATTAATAAGATAATCGATCAGCAGCAAAATTTTACGATCCTAAAAATAGTATGGCCATCATTTTTGCCTAAAACTCTTCAGCCTCTCCACATCATGGCATCAAACAAATGTAGCTACATATGTATGTATGTATGTACTAGTTTCCAAAATATTCGTGCAAAACTTCGCATCCATAGTCCTTTGCAGAAGGTTTACTAGCTTATGATTTTTCTTTGACGTTAGAATACAGTGGCGGACAAAAGTCTACGGCAACATCTTATATCGAGATTCTGATTAATTGGAAGCTTTAATCAAAAATCCATTGATGCACTTCTTTTCAGTCACGTAAATATATTTATAAGAAAACAAAAACAAAAACAAAAACTTTTCATTACAAACTTAAAGAGAAATTCATAAAAACATGAAAAATTGAATGGACAAAAGTTTACGACAGTCAGTGCTGGCTGACTTATGAACGAAAAATATCGGAATTTTTAAAATTATTTGCTGGCTTAATACTTGGTTGGACCCCCTTGAGCATCAATTATTGATTGCAGTCTTCGGGGCATAGAGGTGACTAAATGACCAGTTTTTGCGGATGTAATTTCCTCACATTCTATAATGAGCGCTTCCTTCAACAAATTTTTATTTTTTATGCAACATTTCCGAATTTTCCGGTCTAGCCCCCATATATGTTCTATTGGGTTGAAATCCGGGCTTTGGGGAGGCGTTTTCAGCTGCCTGGGAGCGTAGTGCAACAACCAGTTCTTGACGAAAAGTGCTGTGTGCTTCTGATCATTGTCCTGTTGGAAAATCCAGCTCCATCCATGGCACAATTTTTCAATTGATGGCCTTGAATGTTGTTCCAACAGATTCTTGTAAACATAGCGGTCCATAGTAGTTGCAACAAAAGTCAATCTGCTGACCCTAAATGCAGCTATGACTCCCCAAACCATAACATTACCTCCACCGTGCTTGACAATAGGAATCAGATTTTAAGTCTCTAAAGCCGTATTCTTTTTTATCCATAAATATGTAGAAAAAAGAAAACGGGTGTGATGATCGTAGTAAAATTACTGCGACCATCACACCCGAACATGTTGTATTTCGACTCATCGGTAAAAAGGACTCGATTACAAAAATCATTGTCCTTGTTGATATGGGCCTTAGCGAACTCCAGGCGCAGAAGTCGAATTTTTTCCTGATATTAATGGATTTTTACGTGGAGTTCTGCTTAGAAACCCATTAGAATTTAATGCTCTCGAGATTGTTCTTGCATTGACATCCTTTTTCCTTACCGCAGCCACTTGTTTCGTCAAATCTGGAGCACTTAATTTTGGATTTTTGTTCACTTCTTTCAAAATTGAACTAATGTTTCTGCGCGAAAGCTTTTTCGGTCAGCCAGTTCGCGGCTTATTGTCAATGAAACCACTGTTTTCAAAATTTTTGATAATAGTATGAACAGAACTTCATTTTAGTTTCAGTAATTTTGCAATTCCCGAGCACGACTTTTGTCCGCCACTGTATATCAATGGGTCACAAAATTCGTCTGAAACTAGATCATTGAACTGCAAAAGCTATAAATATTCGTTGGAACTTCCTATCCTATTACTTTTAAATCAACGGTCGGCACCTTTGAATCTTAATAAATTTAAAAATATAAATTAATCCCCACTGTTAGCATGAGAAATAAATATCGGAAGTAGTCAATGATGCAATAAACATTAAATTTCATGATTGTTCAAATGCTTTTATAGCTCAATAAACCGCAAACGGAAAGTCTTAGTTAACGCAATAAAATGTCTGGATGCTCTGAAAAGACAAGACTCTAAACCACATCTAAAATCATTTCAATACTTTCGTAAACTTCAGATTTGTTCAAATTGTTACCGTAATAGTCATCATCATCATCGTCTTCCACCACAACGTGGCCTGAAATTCTAAATCCATGTGGGCCTTTGATTGCACCGGGAAGAACAATAACAATTCCACTTAGTGTCGTTGATTTTCCAAGTACCCACAACATCTAACGTATTTATGTAATTTCCGGTGCGTTTTCTTATTTTTAACTTATCAAGTATATGCTTACATTTTGTATTGACAGTGATGCGTGTAAATGTTCAAGAGGCTGCGTCGTTGCTTTTATGATCCTTTCGCGCTGATGAATTAAATGCTATTCACTCAACACTTCACTACCGTGCAAGTGTCGGAAAAATCTAAGCATTTTCAAGCACGGTGTGTTCGGTAAATTTAGATGGAAGTTTATGAATGAAATTTAACGCACGTCGTAAGATTTTAGTATTATTTCGAAATTATGTAACAAGCAGGAACACATTATGTTTAATCTGGTAGAATATACATAATATGTGGTCGAATTTCTTGGCAACACGCATTAAAGTGTCTGCGTTTCTCTATGGCTTGCAACTGCCTACATTAAAAACAAAGCATAATTTTTGACTGTTTCGAACAAAAGATGTGTAATTTACTAACGGGGTTGAAGAATCTTCCATGTTTTATGATGCTAGTGTCAGCAGCTACAATTCATTTCTTGTTTTGCGAAAACTTCCAAATTTTACCGAAATGGCATATTCATATCAGCTCATAGAACCGCAAAGCTCTATTTTATCATGAATAACAGACACTACTCCTTATAAACGATTTCAAAATTCTTTATTTATTACAAATATATATTTCGGACATTAGTTGTGTCCTTCTTCAGTGTTACACTGTGTCTGAAGATGAATGTAAAATAAACGGCTTTAGCACGGCAATCATCGAATATCCGATCAAGAATAAGGAGCAAAAAATGAGAGTACAAGAGTTAACGACCTTGGAAAGAAATGAGAATAATCGGGAACTAATGAAACGGGCAGCAGTTGAACGATCAGCAATAAGCGGAAAACTAAAAAGGATTTCAACGAGATTCAACATAGATCCGACAATAACAAGCCACAGATTCAAAACTCAAACATTGCTAGACACAACTAAGGATGCACAAACCTCGACGGAAAAAAAGCGGTATAGACGAGGTTTCTTGTGAGGATTGTGACAAGGTTTACATCGGACAGACTATTAGGCCGATCCAAAAAATAATGCAGGAGCACATCAGAGAAGCTGAACTAGCCATCAAAAATGGAAGGACGGAAGTCAGATCATCGGTGGCAAAACATATAATTGAGGAGGGCCACACGATCACATTGTCAAACTCAAAATGTTTGAAAATGGTACACAAACGGTCTCAACTGGATGCGTATGAGAGTTTGTTGATAGCTAGAATTCCAGAATCGAAACACTTGAATCATGATCTTGGGAACGGTTTTTCGGAGCTAATTAAACTAATTCTTCAAGATAAAGTTAAACCAGGGCTCAGGTAAAAACCTGGGGACCTAATTAGCAATAAGTTTAGGATATTTAAGATAGATTAAGCCACATTCACCTTCAGACACAGTGTAACACTGAAGAAGGACACAACTAATGTCCGAAATATATATTTGTAATAAATAAAGAACTTTGAAATCGTGTATAAGGAGTAGTGTCTGTTGTTTATTATAGAAACACGGTTTAATATAACTCGTCGAAACTTTATTAACTCTATTTTATCGTTTTTTAAATTAAAAATCATAATAAAAAACGTTGAGAAAATATTTTAAATGCAGCGCTTTCTGACGATATATGTACGTCAGTGTGATATTTCCAGACGAAATTAATCCTCAATTTTCCTACAAAGTTGATGATATCGTTAAAAATGATTCAGCCATGATTTTGCTACAAAATTTCCTATTTTGCAATAAAACTGATATAAAACTCTGTTTAACAATGCACGCGTTTCAAGTAGCTGTATTTTGCTTTTTTTAAGTCTTCCCAACAGTATCGAGCAAAAATATTCAATTTTATGATTGAACACTTGAACTGGATAATTGAAACTTTTATTTTAAGAGTGTACAATCGACTATTATGTATATTATGAGGTCAAGATGAAAAATCTAGGATGATTCTAGGATTCTGATTTATGATAAAATTGAAACAGCTTAATCGCTTGCATTTTAATCTTTATTAGCTTCTGTTATAAAACTGTATTTTGTCACTATACTTTCTTACATTCTTCGGTTGTCTTGAACAGCTACATTTCAGCTAGGCTTGCATTTTGTGGAATGTTAACGATAATATGAAACCACTGCGAAATACCCAGTTTGTCCAAACGAAGGTCAGGGATGATATTACCCGACAATTTCGTTACTATCAGTGAAACTTAAGCAAACCGGGAACATAATAATCACTAAAGGAAATACATACTAGGCAAACTGAAAAAAAGTGTACAAAATTATTTTTATTGGTGTAGGTATCTATTACAATCACATGTTCAAGTATTTTATGCTTATGCAAGCGATCACATGTGGCAGACGACGAGAAAAATGAAGAAAAACTATGATCAAAGCAACGGAAGTACAAAATTACTTGCGTTAGTTAATTGGAAATTAGGGCAAGTGTGATGTTTGAAAATTCTTTGGAATGTCGACTTTATATGCATACATGTTAGTTGTTATGTATTTCTTGGCATTTGTTGAAGCCTACTCTAGTTACCAAAATCTAAATCTATTCTAAGCTTATATACGTTTAAATTAACATTTCCTTGACGAAATTCTTAAAGACATACACAGGTTCGATATTGGTTGCTGTTAATCCCTACAAAGAACTCGATTGTTACACAACGGTGAGTATTCACTTTACATTACATATTCAATTGTTTAAATTTTTCAAATTTACGTTGGTATGTTTGTAGTTTCTTTAAAGAAGTCTCCATTCAGCAAATTTTTATTTTTTCTCACAAAAATTTCTCCGAAAACACATAACGAGTGTCACGCGAATTTCCATTAATTAGGAGAAAAAGTATCAAATTTTTAGCTAAGGAGCAGCATGGTCATATTTTGGAAAAAATTTAGCAGCTAAGGATGCATCAAAAGTGTCTGAGCGTTACGCTTTTATTTTGGTGGTGTTTAGTTATTTAGTATCCGTCTAATTCATATTTATTATTCACTTCCCATTAGAAAAGAAATCCATTCATGATTGCACTCCTCTACTCGACAAGACAATAATGTTCTCATAAAATTCCCATTCACGTCTGTCTCGTTTCTCGTGTGGCGCTTAAAATGAATTGCTAAATGATTAAATTGAATTATTTATGCATAATAAATTGCGATCGACGTGCTGCACCATTTCCGATTATTAATTGACTCTTTGTTTCCCACCAGAACCTTCGACTTACATATATCCAAGCTTAAAATGCCAATTCTGAACGGGATGGAATCGAAATAGGATAAACGCCCATCCAAAGCACTGAGAAAGTATTACATTGTAAAGGTCCTACAGGAATACTTACTCTTATGCACGCTTTTATACATACTTCCCCTGCGGGAAAGCTTGTATAGCTATATATTTTTCTTACACAACCAAAGTGTCCTAGTTTCTGCTGTGAGCTGTAAGGTGACTTACCTGTTGTCCTTAATTCATCATTGTTGTCAGTAATAAGCACAGGGGTGGGATATTCATTGTTGCCTCGTAGCCTTACTTTATTGAGTTGCTTCCCATCCGTTGCAGTCATCCAACCAAGAAATCCCTTTAGGCATAGATGGCACACCTTTCAACGTAGTTTTCGACTGAAATAAGCGTAAATGAAATGGGGAGTAGAACATTTTCCATTCAAGTTGGCGTCGTTCATTCTTAAGAAGTGTGAAAATATTAAAGGATATTCGAAATCGTTTATTTCAGGGAGCGAAAAATGTAAGGTGAAAATGTATGATGTGAGACAGTTAAGCTGGTGCTTCGCCTTAGGTTTTTGAATTTAGAACAGAAATAATTTTGTTATTAAGGCGTTACACCACAGTAGAAATTTCAAAAAGTCGATTTTATTTTTATTGTCATAAAAAATCCTTTGAACCATCTAGAATAAGAGACAAACGGTTATATATCTGCCAGAAATAGTTTTCATTGAAATTTTGAGCTCTTTCTCGGGTGCAGCATTATATTTTACCAATCGATTTCTAGCTTATCTAATACACTAATAGATGTTTTTAGAAACATTTTCAAGGATGCTGAACACAACGTACGTTAGTACAGCGTCGTTTAATGTTGAGAGAAGACGTAAAGTAAAGTAAAGTCAAAACTTTAAACGAGTTTTTTTGAAACACGTTTTTTTCAAATCGACACGCAGCATAATTCAAACAATATTCTATTTTTTCACTCCAAATTAATATTACATCTTTAAAACAACATTCCGCATAGAATTACGTGTAGCCAATTTTCGATAAGTTAATATTTCGATTTTTTTAGGTACAAATAACTGCCCGTTTTTTGATAGTAAAACTTTTTTCCAAATGCTCGCAAATTTAACATAAATTAATATTTTCAAAATCCCCTACGTATTTCTATAGCTAGTAGTTTAAAAAAATAAAAATATTTTGTTCCAGATAAATTTTTGGAGCATTTCTACCGCGTGCCGCGGAGCCCCTCCAAACAACCCGTTCCGCAGAAACGGCTGTTGGGCAGCCATTTTGTAATATTTTTTAATAAACAATTTTCTTTAAAATTTCAAAACATGCTTCATCCTTAAAAAGGTTACCCTTTTAAATTTCCTTCTACTTGAAAAAAACCTTAAATTTTCGCTCTCTGCTGTGGTGTAACCCCTTAATGAAACATGCTAAACGGTGTTACTCCTTTTTTCTGGTTTGACAAATTTCGCTAGATTAAAATTCCGTGACTTTTTTCTTTATTTAATATTATAAAAATACGGTAGTAAACTCGTCGAGTTTTTAAGTGTAGACTTGACTCGAACTTTAAACACTTATAATAAAACAGTGCTTTAAACTTTATTCACGACTCTATTTATTCTACTATTCTTACTTACCGATTTAGAAACTTAACAAAAGCATGGAAACTTTTGTACGACATCGATGACTACAAACGATTCTTGTGTTCAACATTTTCTTTTATATCAAAACTCTATTTACACAAAAAAAACTCGCTCAAGAGTAACATTTGTAAAAATGTTAAACCAAAAGTTGAACAACTGTCTGGGAATCATTCGGTATGAACTTTTTAAACAATATTGGATTGAGGGATGAAACATGCAATCTGTGCATCTATTCATCCGAAAAAAGTATTTGAATGGCGCCGAGCAGAACAATTTAAATAAATTTCGTCTATTTAGAATGATATTAAAAAGAATCCTGTTTTCATCAATAGAAATTTCAGTAATGATTGAAAATATCAGAAACATTTCATGATCGAAGTTTGATACTCGAAGGGGCAGTAGTTCATAAATTCATGTGAATTGAAAGCTTCTTAATTCTAAATTCGATTGGAGCTCATAATAGTCGATTGTAAATGTTTCAATTTCAACTGATGTAATCATTATTATTCTTCGTAAATTTTAGAAGAACGATAGGAAACACTCATCATTATTTGTTAACAATGGAATTATTTTCCATTTAAACATTCCCAAGACAATTTATTAATCTCATGTAAATAAAACAACTCTAGTGAACATGTCGGCATGCAGTCACGGAGATAAACATCATACCCTATTATCAACTTTGAATGGATGATGCCCTTCATTCTCTTAATATTATTCATAATGAGACATACACACACACAATGAGTATCCCACACTCCAGGCCAGGTCCTCTTGAGGTTCACTACTTCTTCGTCCATTGAAAACTTGGACGGCGGACAAGCTCCTCGGACCCTTTGAATTCACATGATTCAGAATTCTAGGCAGTAATAGGAAACCACAATAGGTTTGCCCGAAGCCAAGGAACCTGAGCTCGATCTATCTATCCATGGGACGGGATGGGCGATCTAAGAAACCCAGGGAACGGAAGCTCAGCAAATTCTATCAAAGCAAGCATTACGAGCGACAAAAATGGCAACAAACTTCTATTTGTTTGTTTGTAGTTTGTTCGTCATCTTGCTAAGTCTTCAAGTGGCTCTAAGAGTTGTAAGCTATTCAATGGAGCGCGACATACGTAGAACAAGTCTCCACACTTCACATGATTTTCTCTTGTACAACCAGCTTGAAGGGTAGAGGTTGTATGTACAGCATACGAAATTTATACAGCTTCAATATACTATTTGAAAGAGTTGTTTCTTTTATTGAAATGTATGCGGACGCTTAGCCATAAGTGAATGATTTTAATCCTTTTGCACAGGCGCCACTTTTTCAATATTCTAATTCTAGGAGTAGTTAAACTATAAATCATCAGTAACTGACATATATCCAAGTAAATTTCAGACTTAGAAAGAACTTTTATATTGCGATTGATGAGTGCTTCCTTCCGATTTGCAGAGTTATTGCTATCACATATAATTTTTTAAATAAAGATGGCTTTGGTTAGTAAAGTATTCAAATTTAAACATCATAGACGGTTTTCGGAAAAGGCGTCTGATGGGGCTGTTATTCATTTTTGATAGTGAAAAATCGATATTGATAATGTTAACAAATTAATGACCAAAGTATATCTGTTAAAACAAAAAATTTATTTTGTTTATGTATATCTATCATTATTGATATCATCATCATCATCATTTGTCAGCTTGTCAACCATGTATATGAATCATGGTATAGCCTCCTCTATGTATTGGCTTCTTATTGACCTCCATGCTTGTCTATTTTTGGCTGTACGTGTCCAGGTGATGCCGGCTAGGTTCCTTATGTCGTGGTCCCATCTAAGTTTCGGATATCGTCTCGGTCTTTTGACTCCCCTTGGGTACCACTGCATGGTTTTCGCGGTCCATCTATTGTCTGATATCCTCGCTAGGTGTCCTGCCCATTGCCACTTCAGAGTTTTAATTCTTTCAATCACATCAGTTACTTGTGTTCTCGCTCTTATCCAGGTTAATCTTTTCCTGTCTCTCCTTGTGATGTCCAGCATACATCTCTCCATTGCCCTGTGGGCAACCTGGAGCTTCCTTATGATCTCTGTTATTAGGATCCATGTTTCACAGCCATAGGTCATGACTGGCAGGATGCATTGATCGAAGGCTTTCTTTTTCAGGTGGCATTTCATTCTTGACTTGAATATTAAGGAGTTCTTGTTGTGTTTTTATAAAAGAAAAACTTCCTTTTAATTTTGTGTATCTTTATTTGGATTCGTAATCGATTTTCGACCGTAATCGTTCGGTCTTCCTCAGCGATGAATCAATTACTAATAAGGAGTTCTTCCCGAACGCACTCCATTCTGTTGATTTCTGGTATTAGCGATCCCGAGTTGTGTATTGACTGGGTCAGATACACATACTCGTCTACAACTTCCAGTTCGGTATTGTTTACTGATAGTTCATCCTGGCTTCTCGTTACGAACTCGTTGTACATAACTTTAGTTTTACTAAGATTCATTTTTAGGCCTGCTATCTCGCTAGCTGCGCTTAGATCTTCGAGCAGCGTCTGTAGCTCATGTTGATTTTGGGCGATAAGGACTATGTCATCTGCGAATCGTAAGTGATTTAGTCGCTCTCCATCTATGATTAGTCTTTTATTATCCCAATTCTAGTCTCGGAAGATTTCTTCTAAGGTGGTGTTGAACAGTCTTGGCGATATGGTATCCCCCTGTCTGACCGCTCTTTGCGTAGGGAATTCCGGCGTTATTGATATATTATTATGTATAGTTAGTTTTTGCGTATGAATCTTCTATTTCTTTGTTCATATACGATTTCGGGCTATAACTACATTGTAATTACCCACTTTGATTAGTTCTGTTATTTGAAAGTTCAGTCTAGAATAACTGCTAAACTCATATCAAAAAATAAATAGAACCTAATTGTATTTTGATGAATTGAACCAACCTCCATGCACTGTCCGTTCAAATCAAGCTTCTTAGTTCCGCCAAAGGCAGTCATCAACACAGTCTCAATCTCAGCACAGCATAATGAGCCTCCCTCGTACCGAGCAACGTCTTTCATTGTATCCACTGCATTCACGCAATCGTTAAATTGTGCAATGAATCTCAATGAGTTCAACAACAATAAATTGACGAACTTATCTTAACAACTGTTTATATGGAAGTCGAAGAATCAAAGAATTCTACTCGATAGTAGCTGGCTGAGCTGCACTGTGTGTGATCCTTCAGTTGTTGCTTGCCTCCACTATCAATTTGACCTGTTGATCACGCACAACACCATAAGCAGAATAAATGTAATTAATATTCTCGGTTCCACCTTACGCAGATGGCTTGGGCGCTTAATGGGGAGTGCGTTAGATACGCCAGTCATATATGAAATGGGAAGTTGATAGGATCTAGATGTGTCGTCGCTCGCTGAGACCATATGAAATATATGTATGTTTGATTCCGGTATTACGACATCATCGATGTTGCATTGACTGTTTAGAAAGGCTAGACAAAGAAGAACACCGCATAAACCAAGAACTATGGTTTAATCACCTTTGTCGCTTAGTGAATACATCTAGAGAACGGGAATAGCCGTTAACGAAATTCTAGACAAAGTGATTTATAAGTGTATAAAAGATGTACTAAAAAATATCTGCTTTGTTTACTAGCACTGGTTTAATTAGTCTTAAGTTATGTGAGATTGCTGGCGTAAATCGAACCCACTTTCTACGCTAAATGTATTCTATAATGTCTTTAAGATGGCTAAGGCGGAAATCATGTTGGAATTATATTTGCGACAAAGAACAACAGGATGCACCAATCTTCAACACTACCATAGATTGGTACAGAATTATTTCTGATCACGTCAAATCTGTCCACAATCCATTTTTCGGAGAAGGATTTCTATGACCACAAGCAATAACTGATTTTTTTTTATTTTAAATTAGGAATCAAACTTCCTTTAAAAATAGAATTTCTAAAAAAATACGAAGAAACTTAAAATTGTCTATAGTTTTTTTCCAGAAATATGAATAACTATCATTCTTGAAGTTTGAAGATATTATGAAAAACCGTCGACTGAAAAACGAGAAAATACCTTTAATTTTACACTGGTTTGCCTAAATGTTGTGAAAAACTGTTGCTTATGTTCTACTTCAACTGATGTAAACCAACTCTGATTGTGATAATCTTTTTGGTAAATTAACAGTGATCTCACAAATAATCAATATTTTTTGTTTAAAAAATCTACAATGAATATTATCTATAGAAATCCATCAAATGACCTTCGTAGTCCAAAGTAAAAGTTATGTTCGGCTTCTTAGTTCAACAACATAAAATCTGGCCGTCGACTGGCTTGATGGATGCCAAGACTGAGAAGCAGCAATTTTTAACTTCCTAGTTCTCAGTGGGACGCAATTTTGCGAATTCCAAATTTTGACATATCTCCACGTTTTAAGATCTCTAGAATCAAAATCCATCGTTTTTAGAGAGATGTTCGTGTTAGTATGTACGTATGTGCGTATGTTCGTTAGTAATTATTTTTCGTCTCGAATATTTCGAGAATCAAAGACGATATTGATCGGTTCCATCCGACGCGTAATTGCGTAACTTAAAACTGAGTGAGTTTTCAAATCGGTCCACCCGTTTTTTATTGAGAATGAAAAAAAAACTGAAAAAAACAAACTAGCTTACAAGGAGAGGCCACGGTTTCGACTTCTCAGATTTGGACGAAATTTGGCACATAAGCAGAAGACGTCTACGATATTCGATCCTTAAAATAAATAAATAAAATAGATAATAAGACCGCAACACCCCCCTTCCCCTCTTTTTAAGAAAAACACCTTTAAAATTTTTGCATAATTTGTAATTTTCGCATCTGACAGAAGCGGTGTAGTGTAGGAAGAAACGTCACTAGCTCGCGATCATGTGGTTGTGTGTTCGATCCCCGGTCGGTATTGTTTTTTTTGAATAATTGTCGTCGTGTGTTTGATCCCCGGTTAGTATTGTTTTTTTTGAATAATTGTGGATGTAATCAGTTTAAGGTTAATTAGCAATGTTCACCTACAAAAACATTTATTTTTTAGAAATCAGCAAATTGTTCGTTCATTTAGGTATATAAATTATTCTAAAACTCATTGTTGAACGGTTGGATTACTAAAAACTGTTGTAATCGAAGCAAAACCATAGTTGACGCTAGGATCATTCCTTCTTCCTAGAATCAACCCAGCGGCCTCTTCGTGTCTCATAGCCAACTTGGCAAAAAGCAACAAACCAAGATGACGCCCAACATGGCTAGCCATAAATCCTATGGTAGATACTAGGGACGTTATCGTTTAACAGTTTCATAATTTCGGATTGCTGTGCTGGAAGCGAAATCCTTGCCGGATCTTCATATAGTATGATTCGCACTAGTTATCTAACGAACCAGGAAACCACACTTAAGACTAGATCTTGTGTATATTCACACATGCATCCTTTTCTTAAAATGAAGTAACGTCCTAGTACCTTTTAATTGTAATTTAATAACGATGGGTGTCGCCGTCCTCTATTTCTCTTATTGCTACCCAATTTGGTATTGAAGCACGGAGGCAATAAAGACTGGATTCTAGGAACGAAGGACTATATGAAAATCCGGCAATATACAGAATTCCAAACTTATGTTATCGGGTTTGGGAGAATGACAGTAGCGACGCTAGTGCAGTTGCACATTAGATATTGTTGTAAAATAATTAATAATAAAAGCAAACCATTGTTTCTTTATTCATCCCAATGGGAAGTTAGCCGTGTAGACCTTAAGAGTCGCACCTAGACCACTTTTTATCTTTAAATTGTATTTTAAACCAAAACTATCTGTGCTATTAGAATTTGAAAATTTATCGAACTTAACTTTAAAATGATCAGCATCCTATTCACGCTCCATTTAATATAAATAATGACACACAAAAATTGTTCATTATGTTCGTGCAGTTTTTCGTTTAATTTTTCGTTTAATTTCCGAGTCCACTATATAAACGATAAAGTGCATACGAAAATATATCCAAAACCTTTCACAAATAGTCTCAAACCATCTTATCATGTTTTACAGGAGACGGTTTTCAAATATCATGGCGAAAAGCTAGGAATATTGGAGCCGCACGTATTTGCATTAGCCGAAGCTGCCTACAGAAGCATCAAGGATACGAATAGAAATCAGGTAATTTTTGAATTATCAGCTAAATAAGTTGAAATGCTGCCCCTGATATTGTTAAATTTGTTTGCCGTCAACAATCATCCCCTGTTCAAAGTTATTCATAGACATCAATTTCCTGTAACAAGGATTCGGTTAAGTGGTTTCATGATTTATTGCGTAAAAGACGAGACAGCACTGGTATCGATATGTGAACATAAACATAAACAGTATCAACTATGCTTTTGTGTTCTAGGGATGATTAACAGACAAGTGAGAATAATTGCAGGTCTGCGTCGAAAATTTGCGCATTTTTTTACTTTCATTGCTGTGTGTATATGTAATTTACGAAATTTATGCTCAAAGTGGTATTAATGATTGGATGATTACATTTGGCTGTATACAAGATGCCAATGGATATTTGTAGATGATTAGGCTATCATATTATAGACCAGGGCGGATCTGTAAAAAACGACTACATTTGGCCGTTGAGGGGGGGGCATACTGATTTTTGCGGGAAACGTTGTGAAATAACTCGTATAACAATAATTGACGTAAAAACTTAAAAAAGTCGGGAAAATTAAAAAAAATTGAAATGTTTAAAAAAAATTAAAAAAATTGTTCTTTTTCTACTTTTTTCACTCCTAACTTTAAAACGGTTCATGTAAGGTCAAAGTTGAGTGGCAAGCAAAGTTGCGTATTAAAATTTTCTATAAGATAGGATTGGTTAAAAATTTTAAAACATTTAAACTTTGCCGCAAAATTGCAATAAATACAAAAAAAACGAGAAAAAAATCTTTTTTATATAATTTTTTTACCACTTAAAATGCACTTAGGACCTTCATATTTCGACCTATCACATCCACTTTACAAAATTACAATCGGATTATTAGGGCAGCTTCAGGATTTTTTGCTAAACTTGGTAATAAACTCTAAAACAGTGCTGCGCGGCTGCAGAATCAGTCGTAGGAGCCATGCTTCCATCAACAGAATCCGCAGCCGCCCAGCACTGTTTTAGACTTTTATTACCAAGTTTAGCAAAGATTGCTAAGGTCGCTCTAATAATCCGTTTTTAATTTTGTAAAGTGCATGTGATAGGTGAAGAATTGTTTTATATGTGAAAAAAATTCAAACTTTTATAAGCTTAAGTTTCTGACTTGCAAGCTTTCAAAATTTTTGATTTTTTTTTTAAATAAATTTAGATTGCACAATTTTGCGCAATCTACCGAATCGATTTTGATGAAAATTTGTTTGCTATTTTATGATATTGTAGAGATTTTTTTAGATGAAATATGAAGGTCCTTAGTACAGGGTAAGTGGCACAAAAATTAAATAAAAATGGCTTTTTTCTCCCTGTTTTTTATATTTATTGCCATTTTGCGGCAAGGGTAAATGTTTTAAGATTTATAATCAATTCTTTCTTATAGAAAACTTAAGTACGCAACTTTTATTGTCACTCAACTTTGACCTAAAATGAACTGTTTTAAAGTTAGGAGTGAGAAAAGTAGGGAAAAACGATTTTTTTTAAATGTTTAAACATTTCGATTTTTTTTAATGTTTCCGAATATTTTGAGAGGAAGCATAAGTCAATTATTGTTACACGAGTTATTCCACAACTTTTCCTGCAAAAAATAGTGTGCCCCCCCTCAACGGCCAACTGAAAGCAGATCCACCCTGGTCTATTATCCTACATCTCTTTTTTTCATTATCATGAAACCGTGCGTAGAACATTTCAAACAATTGCATTATTAACATTTAAATGATGCGAAATATTTCATTCTATTTCTATCCGAAGCTGATGCAAGGCGTAACTTTCCTTCCTTGCTCAAGTGCAAATTTGAATGAAAATACTATAGAAAGTTTAGAATATGAAATATATTCACAAATTAAGTGAAGCGTCAAGCATTTACACTCATCAAATAATAAAGATTACACTGAAAAAGATTTCCAGAATTAACTTCCAAACATTTTCAATTGTTTTCATTCTCACTTTTCACATCCATGTTGTTTTCTTCTATTCTTATGTAAATATTTAGTCAAGTGTGATATCCGGTGAATCGGGAGCTGGAAAAACGGAAACTACTAAATTTATTCTGCAGTATCTGTGCACGGTAACGTGTGATGTTTCAACATGGGTCCAGCAACAAATACTCGAGGCAAACACAATACTGGAAGCGTTTGGTGAGTGTTGATCATGTATAAATGCTGTGTTTAATTAGATACGTATTGTGTATCCTATTTGTTAATAGAGCAGGTGAATACACTAGAGTTGCATAAGAAATCACAACCACCTAACACACTTTTCGATGTTTCCAACCAAAAACGATTGCATAAATTTTAATGGATTTTATTTTCAATACTACTTTAATGTTGGCCGATAGATTTTTGATGGCCTTCATTGTTCGAAATGATGGAACAATGTTCGGTTACAATCTTATTGCTATTGAGTATTTTTTGGAAAACAAATCGGGGTTGCGTATGGTATTGAATTATAAGAGTTTAAACAAAAACGAGTTATCAGTGTTTTACATAACAAAGTATTACAATTACATTATGTTTCCGTTTATAAATATAAAAGCTTTAGATGCATAACTCACAATCTTTGAAAACCAATCATTTAAAGACTCTTGATTATGCCTAATAATACCATTTTTGCAGGCAACGCAAAAACAATACGTAACGACAACAGCTCACGCTTCGGCAAATTTATGCAAGTCTGTTTTGATTCAAAGTGGGCTATTAAGGGATGCATAATTCAGGATTATCTTCTCGAGCAGTCGCGAATCACTCATCAAAGTCCTGGCGAACGTAACTATCATGTGCTCTATCAGCTAGTTGCTGAAGGGCGTAGCAACACAGAACTATCCGAAGCCTTCCATCTCAAGGATCCATCATTCTATCGATATCTGAATGCATCCGGGAACGTGGAAATCGATATTCCTATCGAGGCGAAACGCTTTGAGGCGCTAAGGCTAGCGTTTACCGTGCTACAAATTCAACAGCCGATCATTGATGGCATCTTTAAAGTTTTGAGTGCTATCCTGTGGCTTGGTAACTTAGATTTCCAGGATATAGACGGTGAACGATGTGAATTGGCGCCTTCCGATAAGGATATTGTGGCGATAGTGGCGAAACTACTTGGTCTAAAGGAGAGCGACGTACAACAAGTTTGTTTACTGAGACAAATTAATGTTCGCGGAAACATAACCGAGATACCGTTGAAGGTTCAAGAGGTGAGTTCAACTGTTCATTGTTCTTGGATGTGTTTTAAAATCCCATGTACGAGGAAAATAGTGTGAATTTTTACTAGCATCGATTCGTAAGATGTTTGATGTGTTAATTTCTCTTAACTTTAGTACTATACCTTCACATCGGCAATGGTATCATAAAATCTGGCATTGAAGGATTAATTCTATTCATTTTTCTGATAGGCTCGAGAGAATCGACATGCCATGGCGAAAGCACTGTATTCCCGAACGTTTGCTTGGCTGATAAGTCAAATTAACGCATGCATTAACCCGGGTCAGGATTCAACCCGCTTTTTAGGGGTATTAGATATATTTGGCTTTGAAAATTTCGATGTGAACTCGTTCGAGCAGCTTTGCATCAATTATACCAATGAAAAGCTCCATAAATTCTTTAATCATTATGTATTCGCTCTTGAGCAGGAGATCGTAAGTAAAATGCAAATTTACTTCTTAATGGAATGTATCATGTCATGCATATTTCAGTATAAACTGGAGGAAATCAAGTACTCGCACATTGAATTCACGGACAATACTCTTTGCTTGGAATTAATCGAGAAACCACCCCGTTGTATTTTAAAGCTCTTGACGGAGCAATGCCATATGCCCAAAGGATCAGACACGGCTTATTTGACGAATCTACATGCCGAGTTCGAAGGAAACCCGAAATATGTTAAGGGTGTTGATCGCCGACACTGGGAATCAGAGTTCGGTATTAAACATTACGCGGGTTGTGTGTTATATACTGTTAAAGGATTCGTTGACAAGAATCGCGATGTTCAGCAAGACGTTCTCTTCGATTATATGAGCCGAAGTGGAAACACATTTGTTCAGGAGCTTTCGTCGTTTCAGGTGACTTTTAATTTAGTTCAAATACATGAGTTGCATTTTATCAGCAAGTATATTCCAATATAAAGGACTTACTCTCAATACAAGCACAGAACCAAATGACAAATAGCATAGCGACTGTCCAAAGAGGCACTTCCAAAGGAAAACTGACCGTCAGTGACACTTTTCGGCAACAATTACAAGCTCTAGTCGATGTTCTTCAAAGTACAAACCCATGGTTAGTAAATCCCATTGGAAAATTATAACAATCCATCTAATGTTCGCTATGCTTTCATAGGTATGTTAGATGTATCAAACCAAATTCGCACAAATTACCAAACAGTTATAACGATCAGCTAGTCTTAGACCAACTTAGATACTTAGGAATGTTAGATATAATTCGAATTCGCCGTGAAGGCTTCCCAATACATCTCACGTTCGATGAATTCGTCGCGAAATATCAATGCCTAACCAAACGCAAAGGGATGAAATCGAATCGAGAACAAGCAATGGCTGTGATAAAAGAACTAAACGTTCCCGAAATCGAATGGCAAATTGGTAGAACCAAAGTGTTTTTGCGAAGTCGTGTCTATGAACCGTTGGAGGATGCCCGCAACCAAATAATTAATTCGAAAGCGACGATCATTCAAAAGAATTGGCGACGTCATAGAGACATACAGAAATTCAGAAAGATACGAAGTGCAGCGTTGAAAATACAACATGCCTATAAGGGTTGGAAGTTAAGAATTGAATTTTTGAGAAAACGTCGTGCAGCAATTGTTATACAAAGTCATCTGAGGGGTGTTTTCGCCCGAGAGGTAAATATTTATTACTGTTTGTGTGTAATTATCAAGTGCCCATGAAGAATGTTGTTGATCAAATGAAAAAAATCTGTGGAAAATATTATTAACATTAAATTGGATTATCTCAGGTTGCGGCCGCCCTACGAGAAATGCGTCGCGTGGACGAAGAGATGCGCAAACGGGAACGATTAGAAGCAGAACGTAAGAAACGAGAACAAGAAATATCTGCTCAACAAGCCGACGAGGAAAGAAAAGCTATCGAAGAATGTGAAAGGTATGTTGTAATAAAATAATAAATAAATCATCTCATCAAACTATTTTATTTAAATTGGCTGCCTAATTATCATGTTAATCCAATCTAGTTTTGTATATTTCATTTCAATTGTAATCTTTTCATTTCATTTTACGTGAGCTAATTTAGTAAATGCTTAACTGTGCTAGCATATCATATAATTTAATTTAATTCGGTGTTACCTCATATGTTTTCGGCTACAAAATTGTCTTTTTGAAAAACGTCATCATTATTAGTTTAGCGAGGCTATGGATAGTCTAAAATCGAATGATTATTTATATAGAGTCTTTGTGCTAAAACCATGAGTAAATTGATTTTTGATTTTGAAGCATGCACAGTATTGGAAGTGCCGACAAGGAACAAGGGTAAGTTGTTTCTGATGCTGTGGCGTAATAGTGAACTGTTGACAATGTTGAAATGTAGTTTTTGGCAAAGTAGTTAGATGTTGCATGAGCATTTTTTAGAACAGAAAATGTGGTTAGTTATTTTCAATTAAATCGCTTGTCTGAATATATATTTTTTTTTGTTAGTAGCTGGGACAATTATCTCAAAGGATATTTTCTTTATTTAATGCATGGCAAGATCTACTCAAGTATTATCACCATTATATTATATGTATCTTCTTTAAAAATTCAGAGTGTTCGTTGTAGTACGTCTTCATGTCCAAGCGTATTTGACGACATCTCCCATGAATGAAATTATGAAATATATGATTGTGTACTAATAAATTTTACACGCAAAAATAGCTTCTTTTGATGAGTCCAACGTTCTTGGAATATGTGATCGGAGCTAGATTTTAGCGCGATTCGATCCCGGTTACAATGTTTCAACACTGAATCGTAACATTCCAACAAAAATCCTATATATTTTAAATGCGTTGATTCCTTCTACGTATTGACATAGAAAGGTTTTTTTGCAACAGTATAAATATAACTGAGATCACACCTCATACCAATCATTTTTGTTGGCTTCACGTTTTAAATGAATAGTGTTATTATGAGACAGTTCTTGTTAATTTTTCGACTAGTTCCCTTCAAGTTTTTTACTACAAAAATACCATTCAGAGTCAGTTTAAAATGTTGTTTACACCCAATTCTGTGTTTTTTTTTAATTGTCGAGAAAATTCTTTAAAGCTTCCATATTTAGGAATCAGTTCTCCTTTTAATAAAGTCAATCTAATATCTTTTTGGCACATTTATTCTTGAATTGATTTTTTTTACTTAAACCTAACAATTATACGTCTTTTTCCAGATTGGTGCAAGAAGAAATCATCGCATTGTCACAAATGGCCGAACAACTCAACAATAAATTCTCGAATACCATGATTCCACCCGCTCCCGTGTCTGGAACACATGAGGAAGTTTTGAAAATGAATGGTCATGCACCATCTGCAGGGGCGATACATCAGCAAAGTAACGAATCGGTCGACTTAGATAACTTGTTTGCGTTTCTCAGTGAAGTTCAGCCGATGGGCGCTGCTAACACCACAGGTGGCAGCACGTCGAATCCACTTTTAGAAGAAATCGGAGAAAAAATGGATTGTTTGGTGAATGACTTGGACATTGAGGTAAGACGAAGGATAATCAACTGCAAAGAAGTTTGTGTCAATTCTGTTTTCTTTTACCATAGCTGGAAAATGTTATCCAACAAGAAATGGAAGGTTTAGCATTAGAACGCCCAATAAGAACGCCACCGGTGAAAGGAGTTCCGACACTTCCAGAGCCCACAATGCCGCCACCTCCACCACCGACGCTGAATGGCAACATTATCAAAGTGGTAACGCCTGCCAAACAAATTCCAGTCAACAACAATATCGACGAACCCATCTACGATGCAATTGTTCCGCGACAAGAAGAGCTTCCACCACTTCCCGAGCTGCCAGACGCAATGTGCACTTCTCTTATTCAGGAGAACGGGCTTAGTGGAGCAGGTCATAAACTGCGACCGAAAAGTCCCGCAGTTGTCAGTGCTGTACGTTCAGCTAGTCCAATACAAAGGTCTTCCGGGGGTCCAATGAGTCCTTCATCGCCTAAACATAGTCGGCCCAGCTCAAGAGCCTCGTCAACCGGAACTGGTCATCCTTACGCAGAACGAGAGCAACGGCGGAAACACCGCGTTGAAAAGAAGCTGCAGGAAATGCAACAAATCGATGTTTCTGAAAAGGATGCCATTCGCGATGATGTCTACTATGATATTTTAGAGTTTGCCGAAAACCACTTCAATTCACATGAACGTTCTCCTGAAGGCACGATAATGGCGACGCTGACCAGGAAAGGCAAGAAATCGCCAGACATGGTTCCAAAATATGAAATGATAACATACTACCGTGGGAATACGATTCCTTCGTCTCACATCCACATGTACGACCCGGAAAATGTGGTTGTTGCGTGTAGCATATTTAGGGTAAGAACAGAGTGCCATTGATAAACGTAAATTTTGAACATTCTTTTTTATAAGGATCTATCGAAATACATTCGCGGCGAATTGAATGCAGAACGCGAGCTGCAAGTGATCCAATATATCATAGGACAAGGAATTGAGCGGGAAGAACTTCGTGACGAGATATTTGTTCAATGTATGCGACAGGCAACAAACAATCCTCATTCCGAATGGACGGATCGGGTTTGGCTTCTTCTTTGTCTCACGATTGTGGCTTTTCAACCTAGTAAGCTCCTCTTCAAGTAAGAAATTATTCCCTTGCGTTTGATTGCAGTCGCATTAATAAATGCTGGTTGCCAATTTTAGATATTTCGCAAGCTTTCTCAAAAAGAGCCTCGAATCTCTAGACGGAAAGTTACGGCAATATGTGCAATGGTGCATGGACAATTGCAAATGCACAAAGGTATCGCCTCGTTTGCATCCGCCATCAAGTGTAGAAGTGGCGGTAAGTTTAATTTTATTACCTTCATTGAAGCACTTTATTTTCGTTTGCTTGCTGATTATTGGCCGTATTCTAATCCAGAAAGTTTATATTCTGTATCGAAACAACAATAGCTGTTTTTTCAGTGTTGGATTGACTGAAACGTTTAATAAACAGCTCACATCGTAATGAGGAAATCTGAATTCGTTTTTTTAAATGAGAAAAGTTTTGAAAGCAAAAATTTATCCTTGTGTTATTCCTTAAGAAACGACTATACAATTGAATTTCAGAGTTTCACTCAAGTGTTGTGTGTGTGTGTTTATTTCAAATAAATTTCTCTGCAGGCAATGCGTCGTTTGGGCACAATAGTTTGTCGCTTTTTCTTCCTCGACGGGCGAACGAAAGCCATTGATGTGCACCCCACAGACACGGCTAGTGATGCAGTAGTAAAACTCGCCGAAAAATTGAATCTCTGCAATACAGATGGTTGGGCAATTTACCAGTCGCGACCCGATGGCGAGGAACACGTGAAATCACACGACTATCTGTACGATATTATTGCCGCTTGGGAAATGTAAGATTTCTTCTCGTAATGATTTATAATTTCGCTGACCGAATATTTTTTGAATAAGAAAACAAACCAAAGTGCAGACAACCAATTCAACAATGCGACGCAATGCTGCTACCTTGGGTTCAGGCGAGAATCGATTCGTGTTCAAGAAACGTCTGTTCAAAACAACGCGAGAACTTTCTCAGGATCCTGTAGAAGTGAATATGCTATACGCACAAGCAGTATACAGTGTAGTGAAGGTAAGATGCCTAAAATTCATATCAAGCGAAATTTCTACTAAGCTGATTCTCATTCATAGTGTGATGACTTTCCGGTTAGTGAAAAAGTGGCTTTACAACTGGCTGGACTACAGGCGCAGGTGGCTTTGGGTGATCCATCTAGCCAACCCAAGCCGGAATACTACACGGACGTTGCAAACTATTTACCTGATCGAATATCGAAGACTCGCGAAGAACAATTCTGGGTGCCAATTTTGGCACAGGCACATCGCCAATATGGTGCTGGACGAACGGAATTGACGGCAAAAGTGCTTTATCTAAGCTGTGTGATGCAGTATCCGCTGTATGGAACCACCATGTTCCAAGTGACTTACCGCGGCTACTGGAGCTACGGGAACAGTCTTATTCTTGGTGTAAATTGTGAGGGAATCACGCTAATCAAATCGGAAGACAAATTTGTTTTGTATGAGTTCCGCTATTTCGATATAGAGTCGATCATGTTGGATCCCAGCGACAGCTTTATCACAATCACCCTGAACCGGCAAACCAGCACAACAACGACTACCGAGCAGCAACGCTGCTTTGTTTTCGAGACACAGCAGAAAAACGAAATAGGATCCTTGATAATTTCTTATTATCCGCCGCTTTCCAATTGGATTACCGACAATGAACAACCTACGAAAAAATCAAAAGGAATTACAAACGAGGATCGCGTTCGACTGCATCACAACGTAGTTGTTTGCCGACGGCATTTGATCGATGCAGAGATTCTCCGCAAACCGCAAGATTCCAGTGGTGGCTTCTTGAGGAACACACTGAGGCGTTTATCAAAGCACCGTCTGGAGAAACTGAGAGCAGAACATGGAAACGCTGTACAGGATCACGGAGAAACCTACAAAGGATTCCCACATGCGTTCTGGGCTTTCAGCCGACAACCATTACCACAAAGTTTAAGCAAGTTACCAGATCAGGAGGAGCAGGCAATGGTGCAAGTTTTCCAAGCGATTCTCACCTACGCTGGCTTGGGACAAAACGGTAAGAACTAACCACGTTAATCGAACGGTGGATAGTACAGAATGTTTGATAATTTAGGCGACTCAGTGCAGCGCGCGGAAGATGAACACATAACTTTGATCCAGTCGATAATGGACCGTTGCATGCGAAAGGAGTCGTTGCTGAATGAGCTCTATTTGCAACTAATCAAGCAAACCACGGACCATCCCGATCCCAATTCCAGGGTGAACTTGCGACATTGGGCGCTGCTTTCTCTGGCCTGCAGTGTGATTCTACCGCCGTTGAAAGTCTTAAGGAAATATCTAATAGGACACTTGAAACGATGTGCCAGCGATTACATAACCGAAGAGGGAAAATATGCTCGATTTGCTGAAAGGGTAAAATCCCACTCGATCACATGCCGCGTTCTGCTACTTGAAATGAACCTTTCTCTGATTTCAGTGCTTATTCAAAACGCAAGGGACACGTCGAAGACAATGGCCGCCGAGCCGGGAAGAAATTGTATGTACGATTAACCGTCGGCCAATATACGCTCGTTTCCATTTTATGGACGGTCAATACCATTCTGTCGAGTTCCATCCAAGCTCAACAGCACGTGAAGTGATGGAGCTAGTGAAGAAGAAAATCGGACTTCAGGAAAATGCGTTAGGATATGCCATTTATGAAGTGTTGGGTACTTCTGAACGAAGTTTAATGCCGGACGAAAAAGTGGCTGACGTTATGTCGAAGTGGGAGAAGTATCGAACGGCTGCGGCGCAAGCAGTCCAACAAAATCAGGTATTAATTTTTTCAGTTATAGAAAGTTGCGTGTTCTCTTGATGAGCCGTAATAGAATAAAATCTTATTTTGAATGAAACACTTGGTTTTTTTGACTCACAAACTTTGTTTGTTTGTGAGTCAAAAAAACCAAGTGTTTCATTTAAAATAAGATTTTATTAATTTTTTGTTTGGTGAAAAACTTAATGAAACTGAAATTGACATAATTTTATCTTTAACAGCAAATGAATAATCGTCCTCCAGCTTGCAGTCGGCAGCATCATATATTCCTGTTTAAGAAGCATCTATTCTTCGATCATTACATGAACTTGGATGATCCGGTGGAAAAGGAGCTTCTCTACCATCAAGTTTTGTATGGGTTGCGTAGTGAACGCTTCCCGATTACAGAAATGGAAGCCATCATGCTGACGGCTCTACAAGGACAGCTGGAATTGGGGGATTGTGCAGAAATAATTCAGGACTATCGACCGATCGCCAGTCATTGTTTGCCACATAGATTTGTGCCAAATATTCCACACGAAGCAGTTCATATGCATCATCAAAGTTTGCGAGGGATGACTCAAGCGGAAACGAAGAAATCTTTCTTGAATTTGATACAAAGCTGGCCGTTGCATAGAGCAACAATATTCGATGTGATGGTGAGTAAGAAACTTTAAGGGAATTATGTATTTGATGTTTTAATTTCTTGTTAACTCAATATTTTACACTTGTTTAACAGCAATCCTTTACATCTAACTGGCCGCGAGTTTTATGGTTAGCTGTCGATCAGAATGGTATTCATTTGCTGGAACACAGGTCTAGGAATACCCTGTGCACATATGAATACACTTCGATACTATCTTATTCTCCAAACATGAATTGCTTGATGATTATCACGGGAACTGATAAGAAACAATCCAAAATTATATTGACTACCGCACAGGTATTTTCTTATTAAAGTTATAGTATATGAACTAAGTGCTAAATACTCCGTTTTTGAATTAGGCATTCCAAATCGCAAACCTGATACGCGAATATTCAGAAGTGCTTCAAGCCGTGGCAGCCGCTGCATTGCCACCCGAAGGCACAGCCAAAGAACTTCCACCGCCGCCAGTTCCCGATCACTTAACACCGGTCGCGAATAGCCAACCGATCAAACCAACTCACTTGGTGGAAGTCCGCAAATCATCGTCCCGCCCGCAATCGGTGATCAGACAATCGGGTGCAGCGCTCGTTGCCCCGCAGCCCAGCTAATACAACTTCTGGAATAAGATCGGCCGACGAAACAAGCTTTAATGCGCCGATTCTGCAGCAGCTAGCGAATTGAGTAGGTTTAGTAGACGGTCGAACGGACATTTCACCAAAGATAAATCGAGGCGCACTCGATAGAGCTGTAGGATGTTATTTTTAGTGTGTTGTATCTAATTTATTTGTATTCGTTCTTGGATTGTCTAATATTGGATGAAATTTTTATTGATTTAACTGGTTTACACTGCTTTTCGCATTTTCGCGCATAAGTTTTTAAAATAAAAAGAAAAAATCCCAAAATATATGTATGCCTAACATATTCACTTATTTTCTATGTTTATTTTTTTTTTAAAAATTGTTGATAGCATTGTTCTATTATTTAAGTCGACTGTTTCTAAAGTTGAAGAGAATTTCACATTAATAAAAACAATAATGATAGAACGCTTTTGTAGTATTGCGATTCTTAGATTTTTGCAGCCGTACACGCGTGCTACCGATAAATATTCTTATATGCAAAAAGTATCCATTACTTACTGAGCAAATATATTTTCCATAACGAATTCAATCAAAAGGAATGAAAACCGATTATCTAATCAAACACGTAAATCAAACGACAATTAAAAATCTACATTGATTGTACGAACTAACACTTGAATATAAAGTTATGCTGTTGGTAATCATGTTAAAATCAATATCCATGAGAGATACATAAAAAGTAAAATTTAGCTAGCCAAAATTATATTTCAATTACATGTTATCTGGAAAGAGATTTAAAAATCGGCGAACAAATATTGAAACGTATGGAATTTGTTGAATCTTTTATACAATATACAATCGTATGCTTTGCTATGCAAATATATTGATGAATTTATAGAAGTACGTGAATATTTAAATGGCGGTTTTATTTACGTGGCAAATTCATTGAAATTAATTCAAGTTTTCCAGACGATATCTGAAACGAATAATGACCCAGTCTACGGACACGCTTCCATTTGTTCACCATGATTATATTCATTTTCCATCATTATGAATCTTCCAAATATAGAATCAAATAGTGGTTCGTTTGTTTGAATAAAACATCAATATCTTTTATCACTCTTAATAATTTCATAGAACATCTTCCTTCGCTTTAGTTCGGTGAAATCAAAGAATTTTTTTAATATAAAATTAAAAATGCTTCCACTATATAAATAAAAACTATGCTGCCTATTGTTTTCTGCCGACTAAACTAAACTCATTAAATTTATATTAAACTTTGTAAACAAATTGATGATAGTTGATAAAACATAAATATGTAGATGATTTATTTGAAATCTTTTGTACACATCTATTTGCATTTATTTTTTAATAAAAGCCAATAATACAAGAACATTAAGAATAATTATATATGACGATTAAATAGGCAAAGATATTTATAAACAATTATATGAAATTTGTATATTGCTTAACAATTGAATGAGCAAATAAATTAAATTGACCGAATAAAGAAGGAAAAAATATTATTAAATATTGACGTAATGTTTATTTAGTAGTAACTTATTGAAAATAAAAGCTGTAATGAAAATTGGAATTTTTCGAAGATTTTTCATTCTTAATTTTAACTTGCGAAATTTCTTGGTCCAGTTCATTAATTTTTATTCATTTTCCTTTCGTAATAAATATTGATGGCTTCGATTGGAAGAATGTTTGTAAGAACATTTCAACGAGCAGAAAGTTAAATAGACCTCTGTAAGAAATGTGAATTTTTCAATTCTACAATCATAGAATCGTCAAGACAGCAGGTTTCTATAAAAATAATGTGGGCAGAGAAGTATTTGTAGTTTCATTTTGTCGATGCTGTAATGTTACAACTTTCGTGGGTTCGCCATGTGAAGATACCGCATCGTCGCACTGTCGCTTCCGTTGCCTATATTCCTCTAGGCTGATGCGAGGTATATTTCTAAATTACAATCTTTAAATCGTTGTGGGCTCGACTATCTGAGGGATACCTACAGGCAGTGAGTCTGCCACATATTTGACATATAGGCGGCCGATATGTCTACTTGTGTAATTTATCACTTTTAAATTGCCGACAACAGAGGCAATTTATTTTCTGCCGAACTAGAAAGGCAGTCTTTGCTCTATTAATCAGAATTAAGAACTTAGCCGCTGGTAGGCAATGTCGCTAAATCAAACAGCAACCTTAGTTCCTCGATCGTGGATTAATGAGAATGAGCCAACTCGTTCTGCGACACGTAGTGTGCCACTATCTCATTAGGTCCAAGTTGATAATGAGCTCCGAGTTCATTATCAGCCTTGGTGTGTCAGTGGGATAAAAACAACGATCCTTTGCCTTTGGAGTAAATTAAACATGTGCGAAATTGAATCCTCCCACTTTTCACCGAACGTTTAAATATGTTTTGGACAAAACTTTGTTTTATCTCTATAAATATGCTGCGAATTTTTGAAATAAAAATAATAATTTTGTGCCGCGTGTCTTAAAGCTTCGGCGTTATGTGTTGCCTGATGTTTTATTAGATATGGATTAAACAGTTTATACAAAATTACTATAGGTACTATTGAAATTCTATCCTTCATGCTTGAGACAACCAGTAAAAACTGTTCCTAAGCCAATTACTTCTAATTTTTAGTTATCCCTAACATTTTGCTGGCCAAAGGTTTGAATCCATCACAAGCAAATCTTAGAAACGAATGATTTACACAGACTTTTCTCTCATTTTTTATAAAGAATTTATGAAATCGGATATTTATTCGGAGAAAAATCCTTAAGATAGAAGAAAGATTACCCACAGCTGCTGTTGTCAGACAATGCATGTATTGAAAAACATTTACACATTGTAATACATTATTTTCTCAGCAGACCGGGGAAGTCCTATGTCTTCTGTGCACATTTTTACTCTGTGTCGATAATGCAGTTCAGTGGCATAATATATTTTATTTCAAATTCCCGAGACGCCAACACTTTCTGCCATGCTGTCGTATCTGTCAAAATCATATGCCTCGTCTTTATCAACAACAACAAACACGAATCCTGCCGAGCCGTGACAGTCGGCTAGGTGCAAACTTGACATTGGCTATGTCAACAAAAAAAAGTTTTTGGCACCCGCGATGTGAAGTCACTTGACAAAAATAAAATTTCCTCAAGTAAACAATTCGTGTAATTTTGAATTCTCTGAAAATCGACATGGCGATATCCGCAGCCTACGACAGCTTCTGCGAGTATATGCAACATGACACGAAAGGTGTTGAGGTTCGTGTATGGTTATTTTTTTTGTTAATAGAAAAATATTGTATATGTGAAAATCCAGATGTTATATAATTGTCGCTTTCTGAATTGAATATTCCTCAGATTGGAGTTTATACCGTTTCGGGACTGCTATTCGCTGTGGCATACAGACGAGTTCGACCGGTACGAAAAACATTGGCTGTTGTACCATTGATTAATGTTTGTTTGATTTCAGATAACGAAGTTTGGCAAAGCTAGCGACATTCCGAACAGGTTTTTAAGGACCAAATCGAGACAGTTCGGCTCGATTGCTGGCGTGGATCCAAGTGCTACGAGCGGACCTCTTTTGCTCGTTAACCACAGACCACCGTTGTATTTCTTGGTACCGAGCAGAAAGCTGTTGCCTGTTAAGGTTGGTTTGAAATGTTAATCGATTAACAACTAAAATACTTTGGTCCGACTACTGCTTAAGGAAGTAAACATAAGTAATTTTTCAAGAAATGGGGTTTTCAGGACTTTGATGTCCTGTCGTCCGTATAGAGGTAGCATCGGCCAACTTCTTGCCTCCCTCAATTGAATCAGATAAAAAAACAATCCAAAGGCGAATGAGTTATATCGAAGGATTCATTGACAAATTGGGGTTTTCTTAGTAAGCTACAAGTGCTTCTAATTATATTTCCACAGCTGTAGTTAAAGATGGTTTAAAATCAAACCCAAATATTTATCGACCAATAACGATACTTATCTTCTTGAATAATATAAAAACATAGATAGAAACCAGTTTAGGTTCCAAGTAGGTAAAGAAACAACAGATGCGGTTGTAGATGAAGCGAGGCATATCAATATACAGATAGTTCCTGAGTTTAACGTGCTTTCTCTGAAATTAATCTTTAAAACCAGGCCCTCTCAAGCCAGGGTTACGAAATTAGCTCGCAACAAAACCCCCACAAACATACTAGTCAGTAGCTCATAACTAAGTATAAGTACTGCTTTTCCGAGTATGGGTTACAGATCTCATCCAAAGCTTGCCTGGACTCTTTCATAATCCTTGGTGAGTTTTTGGACCTATCAGCATCCTTGCCGCTTTTTGGGTAACGGCACCCCTGTCGTAAACGCAACAGCACGCCAATGTACCACGATACAGAAGGGTTGCCGAATAACTCCGGTTCCAAACAGTATTAGAAATGAAAGTAGTCGCTTTTGGGTATCAACCACAGCCCCCAAGTTTCGACTTCCACAGGTTCCTTATCGACACCGGCAGGGACTAGTCCCTGGATCCCTTGGTACAAGTATACCCCTGGTGAGGTGTCGAGGAAGCACAGACACAACCTCTTCAATTGAGCACCATAGCGAAGCTCTGGATTGATCGCCGTATTTTATGGCTTATCATCATTTAATAATATGCCACCATATTTTTCGTCACACCTTTACCTCCTGTTGTAAAGATGTTGTTTTGAGGATCGGTCACGCTGGCTGGACAGTTCTCCTAAGCAAAGCGGAGTTATATCAATATACAGTTGAACAAAAGTCATAATGTTACCGTCATCTTCGTATATTCTCCCCTAAAGGTACAGCTGAAGAAATTTGAAACTTTTGGAAAAGTGGACGAACTGCTATGTAGTTACATGACGGAAAGATTCCAAAAACAGGATTCGGCAACATTAGCATACATAGAGACGTAACTAGTATTGGCATATCACAAGAATATATTCTAGGACCTTTCTATTCCTGCTAGCCACTAACACTTTATGAAATGCAAGGGTTACTGCAAATAAGGCATGTACGCTGAAGACACAATACTAATTTCCGCCAGTAAGGCTGACTTTGACATCGATCGAAAAGTAAATACAGACAATGGTAACTTTATAGCAAGCCAACAATGAAAGGAGACAATACGAAATACATTATGCTGAAACAAAAAAAAATCCTAAAATTAGTCCATTGGTAAAAATAGCTGCTAAACACTACAGAGTTGAGCAAACGAATTATCTGGGGCTTTAATATTCGAGAAGCTAACATGAATGCCTCATATTAATGAATTCAGTAATAAATTAGCAGCTAAAACTGATTTACTCCTCTAGTTCAAATACTTTCCAATCTTTCGAAAACTATGCATTCTATTGATTAGGAGTCAGACAAATAATAATAATATGGGCATATCACGACTACTCACCAACCTATAAAAGACAATCTAAAACATTCAGATGAAGTTTTTTTTCCAAAATTCTTCGTGTTGGCGCTTATTTAGATGCATTTATTTCGGGTACGACCCAAAGAACTCAACTTGTAGGGGTGAATTTGCACCGAGAGAGCGAAATTCATACAACAAAAGCGGAATTAATCCATCTAAATAGGCACCAAGATGAAGAATTTTGGGAAAAACGACTAGAACGTAAGAAACCGCTCAATCACTGAAATTACGCAGCTGTAAATGATTGCGCGGATTCAGTTCCTGATTCAAAGCGAACTTGTGACCACACATGCAAAATTTCCCACAAACTGGTTACAGATTGGCGCGGAATCGATAAATTTTGATCTTCATTAACTCTCGTCCATCCGCAATATTCTCAGTACTCCTTCCATTTATTTGTCTTTTGTCGTAGTGACATTATGAAGTGAATATCTTGATTGAAATTTTTGCACATGACGTTCAATTGTTGGGTCTAGTTGGATGATTATAACCACCAAAAATGAGCTATGTACCTCGCCCAATAAGAGAAGCGGGTAACATAATACCGTTTAAAAAGATGTTATGCAAACATTTACTGGAAACTCAATTTAATAATTAAAAAAGCTAAGGCTTATTCTACAAATACGAAACAAAATTAAACAAGCCGTGAGGTGCGACCCATGAGGTCCACACGGTCAACTTCCCAGTAATATCTACATAGATATTAAAAATATTAAACACAATAATAGTTATGGAAATAATACTACTTTAAATAATAAAAATGTACCTCTCATAAAAGTTATTGGAATGACTTAATATTAATCGTAACATCTACGTGAGCGTCAATTGATTACGTAAGGATTTCGGTGCATTGGTTTGATTGATCGGAGGGGGGACAGGTTACAAAGCAGTTTTTTCATTAAAGTTAAAACATGGTGCTGTGAAGACTATTGAAAATCTGCTCAAATTTTGCAAATATTAATAAACTTTGCTTGACTTTACAACAATGTCTTTAGAATAAGAGATTTAAGGTATAATGATTCGAATGAAGCCTTTTTACATGGTGACTTTGAATGATTTTTTATTTTTAATTTAATTTTTTTTGTAATCATGAGGAACGTTTTCGCTGGTTTCTCTACAAAAATTGATGTAAGTTTATAAATTTTATAAACATTTAATATTACGATGTGCAAATCAGGTTAAAAATGAATTTTTTATGAAAAAAACACTACTTTTCCCAAAAAAAATTAATAAATCGAAAAAACCGCTTTAACGATTTTTTTAAAATATAAAAACATCATACAAATGCAAATACCCGTCGATTGACACCTTAATGATCGAAAGATTATATTTGGCTCTCGAGATATAATGAATGACGTAAATGACCTTGAACGTTTAATGATGTTTTTATTTTTTATTTAATTTATTTTGTAATCATGAAAAAAACTTTTGCTGTTTTTTTTTCAAAAACTATTTGGAGTATATAAATTATATAAACATTAGGTTTGAAAATCAGGTTAAAAATGTTGTGTTTTTGAAAAAAACCTAAATTTTTGCACTTTGTTTTAAAAAATTAAAAAATGGCTACTACGATTTTTTTTAAATTTAAAAGATTCACAAAAAACGTTGATACGCGTCGATTGACACCTTAGCCACGCAAATCGTATGTTTGGTTCGCGAGATATAACGCATGACAGAAATGACCTTCAAACGGGCAAAACAACAAACCCCCCCGACCGAAGTTTCCCAAAAACTAATCAGCTCTTAAGATTGCAAAGACGCTTCCATTGACACCTCAACGAAGTCGATAGGACTTTGTTTACGTGAGTTACGCTCTTTGAAAAAACTGTCCACGAACGCACATACGTACGTACGTACGTACGTACATACACACACACACACACATACATACTTCTTTCTGAAAACACTTTATATATACTCTATAGACCTCAAAACGCAAAGAAAAGTTAAAAATTTCAATTTCGATTTTCGAGGCGATTACAAGAACTTTCCATATACTGGGAAGTTAAAAAAAATATTGAACTCTACTGAATAAAAATTGTTTAGATACTGGTAATGTCCCTTATACCGATGAACATCGTTTGGGAAGTACATAAGTACATAAACAAGCATTCAGGAAATACATTGCACACGTACAGTGTTAGCAATGATTGATGAAGTATGAGGTTTGGAGGAGGAATAGGTGGTTTTAGTCGGTAAAAGACCGACATGCCGAAAAGCAGGAGCAAATCAGTATCCTTTGAAGATTTCCACCTCCCAACGACGAAAAATAAATTTGTAACTAGTGTAATTTAAAGTTGCGGCAACCGGAGACTAGTTTTCATAGAAAATTTGAATTATTAAATTGAATGTATGCAATTCAGCAAATACTACTACCTACTTGAGTGTGTAATTTCTCTAGAATGTTTTTTCTCTATAATTTCACAGTTGTTGGGCGTATCCGTTAACGCAAACGGATTTTCATGGCTGCAAACTGTCGCCGTAAATCATGATGTCGAATTCATACCGTTTGCTAAGCATGCTAACAGTGCAGAGTGTCACGTACAGATGCTTTGTCCCAGCAATAAACGAGTAAGTATGTTTATATGTTTAAAAGAAATTTTAACTATCTTATAACATTACTAATCGCATTTCACGAACCCAAATAACTTCCACAATATGATACGATACAAAACAAATGTTGCTGATATTATGATAAAATTAGAAGAGCGAGTGAATTATAGATCATACATACATACGATGTACTAAACAATACCTGTTACAAAATTGCGAACTAAACTCTTCGCGGTAGCAAAAAATGTCAACAGATACAAATCTTCTGTTTAAAATCTGTAGCACCTCCGTTCTTAAATATGCAACCAATATTTTTTGAATGCAACAGCAAGTTAACCGACACCGGAAAAAAATTGGCTGAGACTTCAAAAATTCATCACCTAACATTTGAATTGCAACATAATTATTGCGTATTTTAAAGACACGTTTCCAATTTCACTGTACATACTTGCCGAAGTGCTGCGAAACTATATTTGTCTGGCGACTATGTCATTCAAATTAAACCGCCTAAATAATTCGAAACAAGAAAGTGGCGGTATTCATAATAGTCCAGTCAAATGGAAGTTTGACCGTGCATTTTGGGTTGGCAGACAAATTTTTATTGCATTGTGTGGGCAATGATATAGTTAGCTTAAGTTAAGTTTCTGGGGTCGCAGCACCAATCCTTTGGGCTACATCTTAAAAACAAAAGAAAGTTGGTCACCTCCATATCTCGCAAACCATGGCTTCCACAAGAAAATTTGCCTGTCATCCCAAAATGCACGGTTTATGTCAAAATTCGGACGATTTTACTGGACTATAATCACCAAATCACTAATATGCTTTTGAATGGAAGGAATTTTGTGGTATGATTATATGCTGATTGAAACTGTCCGGCATTCCTATCTAATACGTATTAAGAAGAATTTACGGCTTCTACAAATAGTAGGGATAGCTCAGACTGCTCACAACATGCTGTTGATACCTTAGCGAATTATTATTTTTCTACTAGTACTACTAGAGTATAAACAGTGATATATAGTTAGAACCATAAAATAAATGGGTTCCGATTAAATACATTAACTATTCTTACAGCAACGAGTAGATTTATCAGAGGCACTTTTAAGTCTAGGATTTGCACAAGTGGAAGCACCCCAAAAACATTTACTACAAGATCCAATTGTTAAACGTTACTGCAAATATTTACAAACTATAGAGAAGAATGCAAAAAATGAACGTTTAGGATTATGGGCCCTAACGTAAGCTTTGTATTTTTGTAATTCATAACCAAATAAATACTAACATTCGTGTGTCCTACACAGTCTTCCGCCCGTTCCTTGGTATGTGCGAATGCTACGAAGCGTATACAAGTCAGCACTTTGGCGCGTTCTGCCTGCAAATCGCCGCCTTCCAGAACTAGTTAGATAATCAATGCATCTGACTAATGGGTTGCGATATAATTTACAGTGCCTCCTGGACAAATGATGAAAGCAGTAAACGCGACTTTCAACATTCGTATTTGTACTTACTAATTTTTTTTCATATGTAACATTTGATAATTTCGAAAAGGCTTAAATAAAGGCGTGATGTTTTTGATAAAACATGAAATCGTTTAACCTAATACGACCGAAAAAATTAAAGGTGAGGATCTGACACTACCAACAGCAGAAAGTCGAATGAAATAAATAAGAAATCAACAACTGAACAGCATTTCCTGCGATTTTCAGTAAAAAACGTGAACGCCAGTACTCGTAGTTGGCAAGGAGGAGGTGTCTTCTTAATGTTTCATTACTCTATTAGTGATTTGAGCGGGAAAATAAGCAAGCATGCATTTGTGATAAAATCGACTTTTCGAGACAAGTTTGGAGACCATATGTATAAACTTTGTACTCTGGAAAAGTGGAAACACTTGGAGATACTGAAAATAACATTGAAAAAAACATATTTCCATTTTGGATTTAAATTATTTAAAAAAACAAACAAATATTTTATTTACACTAAAAACAAATGTTCACATCTAGATTCAAGCTAAGCCGCTTTTGCTCGCTTTCTTTGGTTATTGCTAGGATTTATTTCCACCCCAATCTGGCCGAGTCGGATATCAATGTCAAGAGCAGTTGTGTCCTCTTCATCGCCATTCTGTGTACCATTATCGCCATTCGCAGCGTCTGTTGTTGAATCAGGAGTAACTGTCTCCTGAGCAGGCTGGAATACAGGGATATTTTGAGATGTATTAGTTGATGAGCTGGTTGTAGTTGGTGTAAATATCTGTTGGTGGATTGAAGGAGATGGGAAGTTGTATTGAAACACTGGTATCTTGTCGCCATTGTTTTGTGTGGGCCGGAATGGGGATGATGTGACTGATGGCGCTGGAATTCTCTCGCCGAATTGTGGCAATTGAGAAACAGTTCCAGAAATTAGAACGTTGCTATTCGAAGGCCCGGTTGGGGATGTGTTTGCAACATTATTATTTTGTTGACCTTGAGCTTGACTTGAAAATACACCAGCAACTAAACTATCAACGTCCGATCCGATGGGTGTAGGATTATTTTGTTGCGGAGGTTGGGGTGATTGAACAATTGGATTTTCGAAAACGCCGGCGATGAGATCACCGATTGTTCCAGGTGCTGATGGAATATTTTGAATTGGAGGTCGGCTGTTTGAAGTTGCGGGACTCGAGAACATGCCCGCAAATAGATTGCCGGTGTTACCCCCGGGTGCAGTAGGTCTATTGAACTGTTGAGGCTGATTGCCTTGCGAACTTAAACTTGGAAACACCCCAGCGATCAAGCCGTTGTCATCTCTTCCAGGTGTAGAGGGCGAATTGGGTGTAGGCTGCACGGCACTTTGCGTCCCTGTGCCTGGGAATACTCCTGCTAAGAGACTACTTACATCTGTTGTTGGACGATCAGTTGGCTGAGAGGGTGGGGGCCTACTGTTATCAAAGCCGTTTTCCTGGGAGCTTTGCAGGGTACTTTGTGGAAAATTGTTTTGGTTGATGTTCCCCGATACTAGTCCAGAGGGCGCTGAAATTGTCGTTCCGCTCGAAGTTGTGGTTACGCTATGAAAATTGGGATGCATGAATGGCGGGAAAGCTGGCGTTTTTGGACGTTGATTTAAAAATGGCGGAAAAGCAGCCTGTGATCCTGATGAAGCTGTGTTCATAGGTCTTGTACTCGTTGCGTATGAAGGGCGTCGCGACGAAGAATGGCAGTTTGATACCTTGCCTTTCGTTTTTGGATGAGGTGAAGGCTCATAGATGGAGTCGTCATACTCTTGACTACCCCAAGATCCGTAACTATTGTGCTCAGAAGAGTCAAAATCATGAGAAGGTGGTCCTGGCGGTCGTGAGTGATAGTGGTGAGGATTACGATACGAGTGTTTAGCAAATGGTGGCGGTGCATCATACGTGTAGGTAGGTGGGTGGCTGTGATATGACGAGGGCGGCGGACCGTAAGAGGGGCCATTATGATAGTATCCAGAAGTTGTGTAATATGACGGCGGACTGCTTTCATATTCTCTAAAATTAGAAATTCTTGGTAATTTCAAATTGAAGGTAAATTAATTTACAAGCAAATACCTAAATCGACTTTTTCTTATGATACTCGATAAATCGCTGTCTGCAAAACTGTCGAATCCAAAAAATGGACTATCCGTCAAAGCTCTGGAAAGAGAAAAGCATATTCCAAAACATGAAAAATATGGAGATAAGTTTGTAAGTTAAAAAAAAAAATATTAAAGGTATAAGTGTATCACATATATGTGATTCTTCTAAGTTAGCCGTGTGAGTTGAAAATGAATGGTATTAATTCTAATATAGAGAATTTGAAATGATCGGTCCACCCTTTTTTTTTATTATAAAACAAAGTTTTCAAATTAATCAATGCGGTAAGCATATTATAAATAAACGGGAAGAAAAAGTGAAATCAATTATAAAACAATCGAAAATCATCTTTTTAAAATCGTGAAAACCTTAAACGCATACAATTTCCAGCTAGGCAAAGTTTTAAGCATGTACACAAGCATGTTAAGTAGTTCCAAACTAAATTAAAATTAGTTTATCAATTAATATATTAAACCTGATGTTTAGAATGGTTTAATCGAATATAATGTTCGCAATGTTTTATAGTCTTTAATGTTATCATACGTATTTTTTAATTCATACCCATAAAAAGAATTGACCGCCGGTAATAACATCAGCAAACAGGTGAGTATCTAAAAAAATAAGAAATAAGATTAAAATTACAGTACAGTAAGAATTGTGATCGAAATAAAGTAAAATCAAATCATTTTTCCACGATTTTTTGTACTGAATATTTTTTCACATAATTCAGATGTTTGTTGTTGATTTTTTTTTGTCTTGTAGAATTAGTTAATAAAACAATTGAAAAACAAACGAAAGGATTCGTGCGGTATTTATGATCTTTGCCTTAAAATGGCCGGATCTTTTTTCTTTTCCATTTCTTTTGAATACTGCTACTCTGATTATTAAGCAAATTGAATATTTTCAGCCACCCTCCCAATAGGTTAAATATTCCTGTAAGTTATTGCAGCCATACAGTTTTATGCATAAATATATGATTACATTGTACATCAATAATTTATTTTGAAGACGTTAACTACTTCACGAATTTCCGACCATTTTCACGAGCAAATATTTCCGACAAAAAATTCGTCAAAGCATTCAAGTAGATGAATTTTCAACTATATACACAAATTGAAATTATTTTCTCAAAAAATGTTCGTTCGTCGAGAATCACCAAAAAAAATAACTAGCATATTAATTTTAATGTGCACACTTGAGTAATGAAAGATCAATATTGAAGTAATCCCCGCAAACAATTTAGTTTCTTTCAAGTAGGAGAAGTAAACGTTTAACACTTGATTTTAAAAATAACAACTACTATAGATTTTTCAGTCATATTTAACGGACATTTACTTCTACTAATTACTTTTGTGGCAGCAAAACAACATTCACACTTCACTGAGTTATGGATATGTTTGTTTGTTTAAATCTATTCTACAGTTGAATGCAACGAAATTCCAACAACGACACCTTTGGCAATGAAAATTAATTATTATATTATAATGAAATGCCAAAAGACAGCCTTCAGGATAAAATCGGAAACACATAAATTTGATACAGATTAGTTCAATGTTTGAAAAGTAGAAACGAATATTCATCTTTGTTTCCCGCTTTAGAGGATTTAAAATATTTAAGACGGTGAAAAATTAATTTCAGAATATGTAAATTTTCAAGGAAAGGGTTTCGGTACGTTTTTCGCGTGTTTATATGCATAAGCGTTGCTAAAAAACTATGAAAACCTAGCAGCCATTGTCAATAAGAGGTAAAAGATAGAAAAAACTGATGGACAAGTTTCGCATCAAGACTCCCGATATCGTTGATAAAATATGAAAAACTGCGCAAAGTAAGTGCATCGCTCACTGTAGAGTATGTACAGTCGTGGCCACAATTATTTACACAACGCAAACCATGAAGAAAAATTTGAATGAAATCAAAACAACTCCTTCAATTTTTATTACATCAAAATGAAATTTTATTCAGGTATTCTTTGGCAAATTCATAGTTACAAAATTGGAAAATTTCAAAATTGAAATAAAACATTACAGAACAAAAATAAAAATAAAAACTAAGTGGCCAAAATTATTTGCACATCCGTCATTATGACCAAAATTATTTGCACACTTTAAGAAAAATTTTCTAGAAAATTAACGGGTAATTCTTCGGCTTTGCTTCGATGAGTGATAAAGCTGGACATCAGTTGACATTAGATTTCATTGTTATAAACTAGTTAAGTTAAGTAGTTGAAAATGCCTAAAAACGTTGAACTCTCAATCGAAAAGCGGGCGACAATCGTTGCTGAGTTTAAGAACGGTATTTCCGCTAACGAAATTGTCAAAAAATTTAAATGTCATCGGCGGAGCGTTTATTACCGGGTAAAAACAACAACATGTAACTGGCAGTGTTAAAAATGCAATAGGAAGGGGTCGAAAGAAGGCAACAAGTGAAAAGTAAGATACTGTAGTACGTCGGTGTATGTAGCGAAATAGTCGCGAAAAGATCAATAGCATAATAAATAGTATTAACGAGAACAGAAATGACAAAATCAGTAGAACAACAGTTCGGAGAAGACTTTCCGAGGCAGGAATAAAAGCATACGTCGTCTGAAAACAGCCGTACATTTCTCCAAAGAATCGGAAAGTTCGCTTGCAGTTTGCATTTGAGCACAGAAATAAGCCAGTCGAATTTTGGAGACAAATTTTGTGGACAGATGAAAATGCTTTGTCATTCCTACTATTCCAATGCACAGCAAAAAAAAAATCAAGCCGTCAGTGTCCCTACGCGCCATTCATATGGTGGTAAAATAATGGTATGGGGTTGTATTTGTTACAATGGGATTGGTCCAATTGTTGATTGTCTAACAAAGATGCATGCGTTCGTTTGAATACCTCCAAATATTGAACGAAGTTGCATTTGTTGCCGGCGAATATTTGATTGGTCCTGATTTTATGAAATGAAATAGCCTCTACAAAGCCATAATTTCAATGTCATTGAGAATGTCTGGCATTTGACGAAATCAACAAGTCTTCAAAAGATTGAAAAATCGGCGGCTGAAGCCGCGGAAGACATCGTAAATGCATGGCAGGTCCTATCCATCGAAACTATACAGTATCTAGTTGATTCAATGCTAGCAAGACTCGAAGCGGTTATTCGTGCCAAGCGAGGCGACACCAAGTATTAGGTAATGGTCACAAAGTACCCTTTTTTGCTAAGGCTTACAATTAGTTTTAACCTTTTCGCAGATTTTTCGGAAAAACGAGGCGGAAATCATCTATTGCAAATAATTTTGCCCATAATGATGGGTGTGCAAGTAGTTTTGGCCACTTAGTTTTTGTTTTTATTTTTGTTCTGTAATGTTTCATTTCAATTTTGCTTATATAATAATAATAATATGTAATAAAAATTGAAGGAGTTCAGTGTTTTGCACACGACTGAAGTGTCGTATTTGAGGAAATACATACTATTTTTGGTAAAAAGCAACAACACGACTTTTTCAATAATTTTTAAAACACTACCAAAATACGCTCAAAACACCCAAATAACACGTAAACATTTTTAACAGCTACCTTTGTTTTCACTTAAAACGGTGAGATGTGATTTTTTCAGCAAACTCATAGGCTAGTTTTCTCAGGCCTTTTGTGGTCAAACCATAGAATATAGTATCATTTTTTAAGTCATCTTCTTCTAATCGATTTGAAAATATGGTTCCATGTCTCCCTACGCTTGTAGCTGGTGCATTTTTCATTGATATTTTTCGAAGACTAGCTGCATTCATTTCATCCGACCGAGCGGCTACCTTCAACTTTTCACAATTTTCTATTCGATTCCTTGCATCTTCCAGTTCAAGTATCAAACATAGATGTATTTCGCCAGACTTTTGTCTTCAGGATGTGATGAAAAGCATTGAGAAATGCAAGTGTTTTTGATGCTTTACTGAATATACAATGCGAAGAACTGAATGAATGAATGCCCCGGGTGATACGCTCGGATGGTTTATATAGCCCAGAATAAGATGTTCGGCTAAATTCTTTTCCGTTGGTCAGATGAACTATTCAAGAACTTCATTTCACGGTCCAACATTAACCACACGATGGGGAAATATTATTAATCTTTTGTTTAGAACGAATTATGAAAAAAACATAAGAAAAAACGGCGTAACTAAAAAGTGTGGCTCAAATAAGTGTTCCGAATATATTCGAACACAAAGTCAGGCAACCATTGGAAAAGATTCAACTCTCTTTGAAGCTCGATAAACATACATACATATATTCGGTGGCACTTCATGGCATCCTAGCGATTCTATAAAGCACTAATACATCCTCGAATATATACTCAGCTACATATCTAGTGAAAAAGCTACAAAAAGAAACCATCTGAAGCACATCAAGCCACGAAGGAGTCCGTCCCTCTATGTATAGAAGTGTGCAACACAAATTCAAGATCGTGCTGCTTGGAAGATCCAAACATACAATGCGAAGACCTTCGTTAGTTATGCTATGTATAGGGTTGACGAGTTGGTACCTGTATATCAAAGCCGCACATTCTACATTTATCATAATAATTACAGACTTTATTCTGGAATTGAAACGTCCTTTCTGCAGCATGTGTTCGCTAAGTTGCTAGCTAAAAAAAACACATGTAGAGGATGCTTTGGTCGACCGCAGGTTCGTATTAAATTGATAATAGTAGCATTCGAATATCGTTAATAACATCAAACTTCTTTTTTAAAAAAATCAATGCAAACTGTGTAAACATCGTCCTTAAAGATCTTCCATTGTTCGAAATTTCAAGAATGATAGCATAGTGAGAACCAACTTAGTTTTATTTACAACAGCTCAAATTTCGTCACTCGATGCAAATATTCAATAAAACCATTGTTCAAATAGCTGTTTGCTGCAGTCAAATGATTAATTGGCGAATACGTAAAATAACTTTTCGAATAGGTGGTCATATAAGATTTTAAGTTTAGGTTCAGCTGATGACAATCAAGGCAATAATTGTTGCTATAAATTATACTATACATTGATGATGCCAAAAAAAACATTTGATGGTTGCATTCAGGATTCAATTTACTGTCGATTTTACCGACAACTGGTTTTGAATATCGACAAATTAAATTCCAACTGTTTGGGATTTCGATTTATTCGATATATAATAGCTGAAAAGAAGATATTCAATTTTCTCGCTATTCAATATCGAAACGTGAAGGACAAACGTGTCGAAGTAACACTTTTAAATCAATTGAGAGCGGCCATTCGTCTCTTTCAAAGCATGTTGCGATAGTGCAGTATTATTTTCGGTAAAAGTCCAATAAAGATATTTAAATGGATTTTCGCAATTGAGGGTCAGACGCTGCGGTACGTTAATTTCAGTTTTCTTCGGCGGTTTAATCGCACACGAATGCGCATCTTTACCTTGCTCCGGCGTTAATGGCACTCTTAAAAACATACATATGTACATATACGCAAGTTAATGTTGTTTTGTTGCGAGTTTTCAATTAATTACTTTATCTGTAGTAATTGTGTTGCTGGATTAAGAATTTATTCCAAGTTTTTGATGGCCTCTGTACGATTAGCTAAAGATGGTCATGTTCTGGATTATGCAATCGATTACATATTCAATTTTGACTTTCCTCTCACTCATGTGTGAAGCGAAATTGTGAGTGGAGATCGTTTTGAATTTCGAAAAAGATAAATAATTATTTTTAAGATTACAAATCGCTCTTTTCGTGGAACGCAGCGTAATGTTACGCTTGTTGGGAGCAGTATATAGAAGCGGCTGTGATGCTCGTTGACCTTAAAAACGGTGTGTATTTACATAAAGTTATTGACATAGAGCTTAACGATGAGTGCGAGTGTGGTATACTCAACGACGAGGAGATCATCCTCGTGGCCTTAAGCGCTTCACCACCATGAACCCATTACTAATTGTGGTCAAAATCTGTGAATCATTCATTACTCGACAATAGTAAGCGGCAATAATTAACAACTATTTCTCGCTTCACAGCACACATAAAATACAACATTTTCTGGTGATTTGTAACCGAGATACAAGAAAGCAAGCAGTAAACAAACTTACCGTCCCCGAAAGCAGCATTGTCCCTGAAATTCGGATAACCACCGACAATTATCACAAAAAAATGCACTTTTTGGCACTGCGGTCTTCACTTACTAAGATCTTGTTTGGTATTAGAGCGGACACAAAACGCGACGCAATCTTTTATCTTTTTTTTGTCGCCGAACTTACAATGACGAGCATGAAACTATCAGTAACCGAAGAGGTAACTATCTTATTGACCGTTTGGGGCACACCGTTCGACGTTATGGCATCAACCGAATTCAACTACGAACTGACCCGTACTGGACTGCGATGTTTCACTGGTAAACTTTTTGTTTTCGTTGATGATTAATTCAACCTGAAACCATTGATGTTGGGCGATTGTCTCTGCAATCGTGAACGCATCCCCAACTCTATCTAGTTTGTTGGAAAACCACCACCTGTGGCAAGCAGTTGATTTGGGGAAACCAGTTCTTCAAGTGCTTGATCCCCTGCTGCAGCTAAAACATAAGTGTAAGCTGTAAATAAATTATAGAATAGGGATGATCTTCAACCCAGCGTATTTCAGAGCAACATCGTGTATCACTTTCTTATTCACAATTTCCGTAAAGATCAAATTTACCAATCGACCACATTTAGTATTTAACAACAATCGCAATATGAATATGTCCTGGTTGAGATCAATCCAGATTTATACGGAAATCGCATGGAAGCATATCGAGTAATTGTTCCTTTGGAAACGTTAAAAAAATGCAACGAATCAGTTTCCGGCAAATAAATACATACTTTTCTATTTTAGCTTAGTTTAAAAATTATCGCTTTTATTTTAACACTCGTTGAATATTTAGGGAAGAAGCATTTTTTCCAAATACAAACAGAGCTAAGTTCAGGTCGTAAATAAGTGTATGGTAGAATGGACCATTTTGTGGTTGGGCTGTATTGGTTATGAAAGATAAAATAACTAGACCAGGGAGAATCTGTATAAAAACGACTATATTTGGCTGTTGAGGGGGGGGGGACACAGATTTTTGCAGAAAAAGTAGTAGAATAACTCGTATAACCACAATTGACTCATTCTTCCTCACAAAAAAGTCGGGAACATTAATTTTTAGCCAATCATAATCATATATCTTATAGAAAATTTAATTACGCAACTTTTATTTTACCACAACTTTGCTCTAAAATGAACCGTTTTAATGTTAAGAATGAGAAAAGTAGAAAAAAATTAATTTTTTTTATAATTTTTAAGCATTTCGAATTTTTCAACTTCCCAGTAGGTATATATGGGAAGTTCCTGTAATCGCCTCGAAAATCTAAATTTTCTTTATGTTTTCAGGTCTTTAGAGTATATTGAAATAGTTGTTTAGAAAAAGAGATGTATGTGTGTGTGTGTGTGTGTACGATACTCACGTATCGACTTCGTTAAGGTGTCAATCGAAGCATCTTTGCAATCTTAAGAGCTGATTAGTTGTTGGGACACTTCGGTCGGGGAGTTTGTTGTTTTGACCCTTTGAAGATCATTGCTGTCGTGCGCTATATCTCGCGAACCAAACATAGGATTTGCTTGATTTAGGTGTCAATCGACGCGTATTAACAATTAATTTTTTAAAAAAATGTTTGAGCCGTTTGTTAATTTTAAAAAAAAAATTGCAAAAAATTAGGGTTTTTTTCAAAAACAATAAATTTTCAACCTGATTTTCAAAACTCCGTAATCAATGTTTACATAATTGATATACTCCAAACGGTTTTTGTAAAAAACCAGCAAAACTTTTTCTCCTGATTACAAAAAAAAAATTAAAAAAAATCATTAAAAGTCATCATTACCATCAAGGTCATATCTGTCATTCACTATATCTCACGAACCAGATATAATATTTGTATCATTAAGGTGTCAACCGATGTTTTTATATTTAAAAAAAAACTTTAAAGCCGTTTTGTTAATTTAATAAAAAGGGGGTTTTTTCATAAAAAAATAATTTTTTTAACCTGATTTGCACATCGCAATAATAAATGTTTATAAAATTTATAAACTTTTATCAATTTTTGTAGAGAAACCTGCAATAAAATTTTCTCAAGATTACAAAAAAAATAATATTACTTTTATCATGCTAAGTCATAATGTAATAAGGGTTCATACGAATGATTTTACCTTATATCTTCTATTCTAAAGGCATTTTTGTAAAATCAATAAAAGTTGATTAATATTTGCATAATTTGAGCAGATTTTTGATAGTCTTCACAGCACCGTGTTTTAGCTTTGATGAAAAAACTTCTGAAATTTTGAAAGTTAATACAAATCAAATCCAATTTGCATTTGTGGTAACCAACGTTTTGAATGGTAAAATGTTTTGTAGTCATCACTTTTCAAGATCAAATGCTTCAGAAAGCTTTCATCAAAAAAAAATATAGTTTTTAGTAATTTTATCCTCTAGTGTTCGTAAGGTTTCAATTACTTCCTCCATCATTTGTAATACATTTTACTTTTTACATGCAATTGAACATCTTTTTGATTGCATAGTCAATGTTTCTCAAGACCAACAGAAAATAAGAAATAAATCTTAGTCTCATTGATGTAAAATCGTGAACAAATACAAATTCAGTGATTATGCCGAAGTGCTGGCAATTTTAACCGCAATTATTCACATTGGCCATCATGTGACAAAATCTCTTCAGTGGGTGCCTTCATTTTTGCTAGCGCTCTTTTGTCCTTCAAGCATCGATATGAAAATAATAAATAACGTATAAAAGGCTTTGTCACCTGTCCCTCTTCCGATCCGCATGAATATTCAATCAAAGCCTCGTCTACCAAAATCCTTACGAAATCAATTGACGCTCCCGTAGATGATACGATTAATATTAAGTCATTCCAATAACTTTTCTGAGGGGTACATTTTTATTATTTAAAATAGTATTATTTTCATAATTATTATTGTGTTTAATATTTTTAATATCTATGTAGATATTACTGGGAAGTTGACCATGTGGACCTCAAGGGTCGCACTTCGCGGCTTGTTTATTAATGTTCTCGACTTTTTTGAGAGGGAGGATAAGTCAATTATTGTGATACGAACTATTTCACAACTTTTTCTGCAAAAATCAGTGTGCCTCCCCTCAACAGTCAGCTGAAAACAGATCGGCCCTGGTCTAAACTTCTACGATCATAGAATTCATACAGATATCATTTCGGGTCAATTTTCCTGAAACCATTGTTAGGAGCCACATTAATGGAAAATTTTATTTCCTCTCTATTCTTACGAATGATAGATATACTTATGTCGATGCCTCTGGGATACATAACATCACGGCATTACAACTGGTATCGTTTAAAGTTCTATATAATGGTTTAAGATATTGATAAAATCAATTATTGCTTCTACTGATTCTAAGATGTCGCTTATTCATTGAAATGTAATTATATACTGAAATATAATTATTTACTGAAATCGAAATAAGTAATCAGATCAAATTTGAAAAGTCACCCTAAATAGGATAATTAATGATATGGAACTTTTTTACGATTGATTTTTTTTAATTTATTTATTTATTAATTTTTTAGTTAAGCATCCAAGTTAGAATGCTTTTCTATGGTTTCTATGGAAATTATTATCGTTTAGTTAACTTTCGATTGTCTCATTCTCACTATGCTGGTCTTCATATCCTTGACGAGACGCGATATCTTCGAGAAGCGTAGAAATCAGTTCAAAGCCTCGATTAAGTAATTTCGTGCTATGATAGTTGATTTTTTAGTCAATTATCAAAGCTAAATCTTTCCCTTTTAATTTCATCTTCAAGGTGAAGTTAATTTTTATTTTGGGTAAAAGCCATTATTCATTGTAATTTGCGCAATGCATCAGAGTGAAGTGAAATTATTTTCATTTGTTGAGCGCCCAAATTTCATTGCAAGTGCTAATTTTTTTCCGTCGATATCATACCACAAATTTGTTTCCGTCGGATACTTCGATGGGCCATTACCCAACAGTATTTATTATTCAATATCGGTCAAATTTTAATAATTTTTAATTATGACCTCGTGAATTGCCGTGACTTAAGTCTAGCATGAAATTGTTTTTGGAATTGAAATTTATTCCACGAACTGTATCTTTTGTATCGTCTTTGCAACGTTTTCATATGTGTTCGTTACTTGAAAATGTCCAGAGACAATTTGATGCATTGAAATTCGCTTTTCACGGCTATTTACGCTTTATGAGTCGAATTTTGTTTTGATTTATACATATTAGCCATTGATGAGGAGAGGCTTCCGATGAAGGTGAAGTTCATTGATATAGACAGCATTGGAAGCAAGTTTAGTTCGAAATATTATGTTAATTAATTCTCTGATCGCTGATAACTGTTAGGGGCCCATGCGATAAAAAAATATCAAAAAATATTCAAGAAACCATCGAGGTATTTCGAATAAATGCTTGGATTGAGCGAGACAGGCAAAGAAAAATATACAAAGGATGTTACAAATCGTATATGTATACCAGTCTTTGAGACCAAGCGATGATAGTTGTTTCAATGATTTCCGGATTAAATGCTATCGAGCACGTTTATAGGCAATAACGAGGCGAAAATGTTTGTTTAATTACATATTCTGAGCTAGAAACGTTTCATTTAGCTGAAGAATATATTTTTTTTGGGTCGTAATGGTAGTGAGGAAGTTAGCCAAAAAATAGATTTTATGTTCTTCTTTGTTCATTGAATCAGATAATCTTGAGATCTGGTTATTTGGTGAAGTTGAAGCGAAGCGCTGCTTCCTTTTTTGCGACCTTGTTGAGTGAAAAAATTGCTTTTGTATTTAAGTGTTTCTACTTATTTCTGCACACGATTAACAACATTCTGATCGAAAATGCAGCCTTCAAAGTTTCGTGTTCTCGTCAGTTTATAGCGAAATTTTGACCGATGGCAAGTTGCATTGATTTGCAATTGCGATATTTTTTTTTTCAAATTTCACAGTAGATGCTTTAGTTTTCGATGAAATTAAACTAGAATACAGTGAAATCCGTTTATAATTATATCGAAGGGAAATGACAAACACATCGTACTAAGCGGACGTCATACAAAGCATTTTATAGAAAATAAACAACGTCCTAATTTTTAGGTATATACATATGTATGTATTTATTTTATTAGAGAGAAACACAGCACATTAAATCAAAATTGTGCGTAATAAGTACATTATATGATTTTCATCGTCATTTTTTACATAAGAAATCAATAATGTTTGTCTGCTTTTGTTTTTTTCCTGTATTGTAATAACAGTTACTGATACTTTTGTGTAAAAAAGACATCGCCATGGTCAAATTGACGTCGTAGATTCGGCCACACAGATGACAACCAATTTGTTGTTGAATTTTGATCAACAGGTGAAGATTCACCGACGATTTTTTCTCGCCACAATGTTATGTTGAACTTTAAAACGTCTTTTCCAGCTTGCAGAATAATTGAAGTTGAGAATACCAAAACGCGCGGCAAAAACATTTGCCCTCTCTTGTAGCATAGGGCCGCTGACGGGTATTCCTTTGTTTCTTGTGATTTTAAACCATTGAGTTAACGCTTGATTAATTTTTTCTGTCGCGATTTTCGAAGCTTCTTCGGTTTCAAAACATTTCAATTGAACGATTCCTTAATCTGGTTCTTGTTTTTGAAAATCATTGAGATTGTCGAACGACCATCCCCAAATTTCTTTGCGAGAGGTGAATTTGATTCTCCATTTTCTAATCTGCATATTATTGCCCCTTTCTTCTCAATCGTAAATGCTTTACGACGACGTTGAGATGTCGATTTCGTCACTGCACAAATCACTAAAAAACAATGCGTGACATTCGACTATCAATTACTCACTGACACTCAAAACAAAAACAAGTCACGCACGCGCCGAACGAATCATGTCGGTCACTATAACCGGACATTATTTATTAAAAATGGACATATCACTTTAAGCGAAGTCATTATATCCGACTTTGTTATAAAGAATTTTATATGAAAACCAAACTTCGCTGGGTAATTACTTCACATTAAGCGGTTGGTCAATATAAGTCATAATAAACGGATTCTATTCCCGATTCCCAAATGCGTTCACTACTGCGCATGTACGTCACTGAGGCCTGAAGTCGCCGAAAAGTGCCCAGTAGGAATAGCATCATCACTTTTTGGAAAACATGTTCCGCCCAGCAGGAAAGGAAAAATGGCAAGTGATGTTGGAAATAAGTTTTATTGTTACTGCTATTGCACCCACGCACCGAACAAGTCACCATCGTAACTTCACTTGTTTTTCGTTTACACGTTTCCCACGCAATGCACCGACTATCCTAAAAGCCTACTGTGCGAGTGAGGTGGAAGAAAAGCTGCGCATGGGTTTACCATGTCTAGTTTATATACCTTGGATTCTACTGTAGTCAGTTATACTTCTCTTATAAGCATGTAACATTTCGTAACCACCATTTTTCTAAATGTTTTCACTTCTCATAAGCTAAAATTCGATTGGAGATAATAATTACCAGGGGGTATTTAAGAACCAAAAAAACTAGCAGCTCAATTGTTTAAAGGAACATTTTGTTCTATTTGTTAAGTGTTGTTTTTTCCAGAAAAACTTGTCCATATTAAATCTACAATTGAATTAGCCAAGTAAATACAAAATTCAAAGTTTATTGCACAATTAAATGTTGAATATTAAAAAAATAAATACTTAAATTCACTAGCATCCTTTTAATCTAATTTGCATTATCCTACAATCGTCTTGATAGCCTTCGTATCTATTTTGTCATCATCGTCTCCAAAATCGAACTCATCCTCCGGGAGTATATCCCCCGCAACGGCAGGCGCGTTATAGTCAATTCGTTCTTGCGAGTCCTTGTGGTCCTTTTTTGTTAGGGAATCTTTTGGTTCATTCTGAGGCGTGCGTTGATCTTCTTGTGAGTAGTGGCTGTTATGTGTATTCTCTTGGGAAGAATAGTGATTCTCTTGTGATGTCTGTGGACTTTCGTAGTATTCTTGCTGCTGCGAATTGTAGGTGTTTTCCTGAGACGTTCGCAGATCATTCTCAAGCTGAGAGTTCTCGTTCGACGAAAGTGGATCAACTACTGCTTGGGTATCTTCAGCTGAGTTTACAGAAAGTGGCGGGCTACCATTACTAATGTAAGTCGGAGCCGCGGTAGTTGTATAAGTTGGTGGAGTCGGCATTGGACTATAATCATAAGATGGGATAATCAAAGGACGATTTGGATAGATATCAATTTGGTTGGGATTGAGCAGGGCCGGATTGATAAGAGGAAACTGAGTATTTATGAAGTTCACACCTAAACGGGTGACGTTTCCCAAGAAACCAACAAGATTTGTAGTAAGTTTGTAGCCAGGTATCCGTTCGAAAATATTGTTGCCTATAGTTATTGCGGTGTTGAGAAACTCCTGCGGTGCTGGAATTATCTGGCGATCAATCGTGTCAACTGGCTGCAACGTGTGGCTGGGAATATTGTTGCTTGAATATAAAATATTTGCAGCTTCCACCGACTTGCCAAGGTTACTTGTGCGATCGAATTGATATGCCGGGAATGATAAGGGTTGGTTTAAAGTCTGTGGGTCAAATTGACCTTGCAAGTAATTTGGCAAAGGTGTCTTATAGAATGCAGGTGGTTCCGGCTGTTTATCGAATACTGAACGCGTGCCTCCGGAAAATTCGCGGTTTGAAGTAGATTCAGTTTTTGTTGAAACAATCCTAGGATGATTGACTTGTTCCGTGCTTAGTCTATTCTGAGGCAGATTTCTTGGGCCTGGTGTTACAATCTGCAGAAAATTCCTTGGAGGAGCTACCACCGGTTGAAAATTGTATTGCGACGGATTAAGCTGAATGTTGTATTCATTTTCCGAAACAGGATCTTTATATGAAATTGATGGAGCTGTAACTGATTCTGGCTGCAATCCAACATTATTTTTGATTTGATCTGGCTGGACGCCTTGGAACTGCTTCTGGTTTCTTGAGTTATACCCTTGTTGCTGTAAAGTTCGTTGAAGGGGCTCATTTTTAAATGTTCTTGTTGTTGGAGAGATCTCTTGAAAGTATACTGCCTCAAGATTTGGAGCATTGTTGATAGAATGCCCACTTAGATAATCATGTTGAAAAATTTTTGGGACTCGATCCGTCGAAAATGAAGGTTGTTTATCAAGTAGTTTCGAAAAATTGTAGACCTCTACATTTTCATTGAACACCGTTGCAGGATAGTTGAACTGACGTGTCAATGTATTATGCTGATATTTATTTGAAGGTGATTCTCTATAAGGAAAAATTATAAGAATAGTTTAGGTTTATTGATATTTAAAATTCAAATTTGGAGGAGATTGGCAACTTTTACTTTCTATATCTCTCAATATTATGGTATTCTATTGTGTAGTACTACTTAGCCAAGCATTGTCTTTAGTTAACAAATTTAGACTATACGATCGTTGATTCTTTCCATTAGACTAAATACAATCAATTATAACCTCAAATACAAGCAAATTCCATAAATTATATGTTGATAGCTGTACACCAAATAAGAATAGGTATTGAGAAAACTTGTACTAATAAATAAATCACTGATGTATGTATGTTGACCCGAATTGAACGTTGGAAAATTAAAGTAGGAAAAAAAGTCAAAACTCTACTGAGTTTGTAGCTGTTTGTTTCTGCTTCGTTTAAAAAATTATGGTTGCAGTTGATACTCATGATGTATCACATCTTTTGCGGTAATATTTTCATCAAATGACGGATATAGGTGATTGCTTTTCATCTCGTTAACTTATTTAATTTTGATGCAAAATAAAGCTGTTATTTATTAGACTATCTATTTTATCGACAAAATTTCAAAAAGCCTCGTAGATCTGATGCGATTATAAATTAATATGTAAATTGAACTATCAACTACTACCAAAACTACAACTACTGAAATATATTGAATCATCAATATCAAATCATTGGTAATCTTATCATTTAATCCCTTCGAATGTTCAATAAATGCTTCACTTAAGATTAAATAAAAAATTGGTAATTTTGTCTTTACGCATCAGTTGGATTTTTATACAATCAAACATAGACTACACACCTACGTGATAAAAATTTACAGTTGCTTTTGTTACGATACCAATCAACATTTCGTAGTATATTTAAAGTCCGCATGTTAACAAGGATGATAAGATATTCTTTGATCAAATAAATAAGTAGCAAATAGTAATAAGTCGAGGTAGAATACGAGATTCTACCCCGGCAAAAACTTCAACAAATAAAATTCTCGATAAAAAATATTGAAAACATTTATACATAAATTAACTATCATCCATTTGTTTTAGCGTGTTTTTATCAACCAAAACCACTTTGATTAATAGTATCTAAAGCTTTAAATCTTCTCTCAAAACTTCAAAGGGGTAATATTTATTGAATGTCAACGAGTCTCTTGTATTGAAACCCAGCACAAATTATAATTCAATAAACTCTTTCAGCCGGCAAAAACTTTTTAATTATATAACATCTCGCATCGAAAGTTCAAGTGTGGGAGTCCCGATTTTTCTGTAGATATTTTGTCACATGTTTATTTTTTATTTGATCCACAATGTTATGTAACTCGTGTTAGGTGAAGTTAGCTCCTCAAAGAATTACAACCAAATGATGAATCGGCCAAAAAGATTTACCTCATGGCTCTTCTACCATAATAAAAACCACTGCGAAAAGTCCAATGAGGCGCATAAGTTTCATGCATAATCGAGAATGGTTTTCCCATATGAGTAATTATTATCCATTGACAATTTTCAATACCAACAACCTTCAGCTAAATCTTCAACAAAAAAAAAGCAAAAATTTTTTATCGTTAATGAATCATCTGAAAATGCGACGACAAAAAAGAAACACTTTTACCGTGTGCTTAATGGATTTAATTATAGCCAGGCAAACCGTATCTGTTGTAAATTCCAGACAAAACATTAATATTCACTATACTAATCTAGATCAGAATTGATTTTTTTGTATAATTCAAGAAATTTCACTACATCTAAAATAGGTTTAATATAATGTATCTAGATCGAAATATCGGGTTTCAGTGAAACTTATTTGCATATTTTGTTGGAGGGAAATCAAGAGATGTTATTGATTGAGAATCATTATACGACCAATCAACTTTTGTCAGCTGCTTGAATTTGTATTCTATCCAAAAGATAAGCTGTAAGTGCATGAATTAAGATAGTATAAAAATATCAGCCAACATAATAGTGATATTAGTTTTTTATGCCGCAAAAGTAAATCAGGCTACCTATGTGAGGTTTAATAGAGTAGCTTTAAAGTTATTTGTGGTAACTTTGTTTTTTATGTGCCAGGTTCTGTTACAAATTATTGCAAAAACAGTATCTGATTTTAAAAAATTGTAACGAATTAAATTTGCCAATATTAGAACTTTTGAATAGTACACGTCCATTAATTATTCACAAAATAAAATCAGTTCACGCGATTTCTGATTAATGTGAAGTCACATTCTCCACAATCAAACAATTTAATATAAGCAGCATGTTAATTTATAGTTTTTTAAGCCATTAATTCATTTATAAGTTAATTGTTTATAGCTATGCTCTCTCACTTCAATGCATTTTTAAAGTTACTTTAGTGTGTCTTTCTACTATTTTGATTCTTTTTACGCACTTTTAGTGGATCCTGAAACAAGAATCTTTCATTCGCATGCAAAAAAAAAATAAATGCGTTTTTCTAAATGGAAAAAATCTTACTTTAACCATTTTTTGCTATTGATAAGTTAATTCTAGCCAATTGCATAGAAGAAGGCACAACTGACTTAAGTCGTTCCAATGAAAAGAGTTTATATTATCACTAATTGTGATTTCCTGCCCTCCATTCAAAAATGTCCTTTCAATGTTTCATCAGAATTTCACGATGCCTATTGTTAGCGTTTACGTGCGACGATTAAAACCTGCCTCGCTTAATTTAAAAAAATAGTTTGCGACAAATTTGTGTATGAAACTAAAAACATGCAATTTAGGAATATCTTAATAAGTGATTCGAACAAATTATCGTCTTATCTATGGTCCTGGTCCAAAATTATCTATCGATTTTTCAACGGAAACGAAACTCGTGAATGCAATTTGTCATCAAATAGAGTTTTGAATGTATAAATGCACAATCGAAAACAAACAATAATAGGAAATATCATTTTGAAACACATGAGATAAAAGGTTGAACACTTTATATGGATTGATCTAATTATGGATTCACAAATTAGGCAGTGTCCATTGTGAGAAACGCAAATGCATAATATTGGACGGTTGGCACATTATATTTTGACTTGAAATCGCGGTAAGAGCAGTGACTTTTAAGGTTTAACGGTCAACAAAAAGATTTTGGATACGAAGCTAGTAGTCCGGAAGAAATAGTTGTTCCGCAACATCTTTACTCCTTTAACTTTATTATTGCAACTCACCTGTAATCAGCTTCGCGATCATTTCTGCTTGGTTCGATCGGTGCAGCACTTGTACATGTTAAAAGTATGGAAAATATCTACGAATTTAAATGTTAATTCTCAATATTCTATCCTTTAAAATTGCACTGGTAAACTTACTGTTAGCTTCATCATAAGTGGTTCACAATTTCACTGTTCAAGAACTACCAACAAGTGTTCACTGCGAAGTATCTGCTAAGACGGGATCTTAAAATTAAACTGAACTTCTTAAAGACATTCTGTCCAATTAAAGTTGGTGTTCCCAATCTTCATTAGCATATCCATCGAAGAGCTTTTGATTTTTGGCTGTTACTCTTTCCCTTCGCCCCATGTGTTCAGGCGGAAGATTTGACTCAGGCGATTTGCGGAATTTTTCGTACAAATCTACAACGACACATTTATTTCCCCCCAAAACAAATTGGATTACCTATAATCATCATCATCACCTGGCTGGTACTTTCAGAACAGAAACTGGTTTGTTTGGATGGAATGGACATTGGTTTTAATCGTATTTAAAATTTTGGCATAGAAAATCAATCAATTTTATGTTAATTTCGATGTTGACCTGCATTAGGCACTGGTTGTTTTTCATCGGATACATTTCTCTGCATTAAATATGATTATTTATTTTGAAGAAATCTACAATTCTCGGAAGGATAAGGATGCTCATTCTTTGTCTGTCATTCTTATTGTCACTCAAAAATTACAGAATTCCTTTCACTTTTGTAAGAATCGAACGCGTGGAGCCTATCCAACATTTTAAACTGTTCGAAAAATTAAAAATATCTGTGAATAAATCACAATGGTTACGACAGATTTTTATATAAATTCATGATAAACTTCTACTCAATTTAAATTGATCAGGATTATCGATCACCCATCCTTTTCAGGAAATATTCAGCATTCAGGAAAACCCAAAAGCAGATAACAATAATCAGCGTGAATTTATTGCTTTCTTTCGATTTTGCAAAGTAACATGGTAAGTCCAGGGAAGTAGCTTTCTTGCTTGGGATTACCAACCAGTTGGTCATAATTAGTACCTTTTTTTATTGAAACTAAGCTCTTAGGATGATATTCCGTTTTTGAAGATAACACAAACGCCAATTATTTATTGCGATTGATAAATAAAAAACATAATAGATACTACCTCAGCATTTGATGGAATGTAGATTTGATGGTGATGATGAACAAAATGATGTTAATTTTTTTCGGGGAATCTTTTGCTATTGAACAAAAACAAGAAAGAACTGCGACTTGATCACGATTGCTGAATATAATTTTCTGAACATATAATTTCTGTGTAAATCTCGGCATAGCTAGATGTTTATGGCGTTTTTCCTTCGACTAACAAACTTTTTGTATAATTCTGACTTTAAATGAAGCCCTAAACAGTTCAACGAAAGTGATAAATTAAATTTTTAGTTGGTTTCTAGTAAACACGCTGATCTTAAAGGCATACAAATTTAGTCTGAACGACATTCATACCTTTTCATATATGTATGTACTACTTCGCCCATTCTAGTTACTTTGCAGTTGGTTCTTTAATTGTCTGACATAAGATTTATTCTTAGAGACTTCAGTTAGGGACTTTTATAAGTTTCCACAAATATCCTATGGCGGAATCTCAAGCGATTGAATTATACCGACTGTCCGACCCTTTCGGTTCTTATTTCAATTTAAGTTTCAGATAAGGATGCTTTGATGTCAAGGAGAGAGAATGCTTTCTTAATGTTCCATCACTTCGCTCATTGGTTCTGTGTTTTTTTGTCAAAATTTTGTCATTTTTAAAAACCTAGCTATACAGTACATTTTTCATTTGATGGATAAATATAGTTGTTCTGCCCTTTATCGTCAATTGTCCATCAGGGTAACTCGATTTTCTTGAGCTCATTATAATTAATACTTTTAATTTGTATGCAGATGTACGTATTTAACACACTTTAAAATAAGATCTACCTTATAACATAGTTTGTATCCAAAAATGACTTAAAGAGAACAAAGTTTTACTGAATAATGGAATGCAAAAACAGGGGGTTTCAAATTGATCGATTCAGAGGTATTTCGCGTGTAAATTTAAAGCTAATCGCGTGTGATGCAGACCCAACCGCAAATTAACATTGATACATTGTCTTAGAGAAAATTCAGATGTTATACGTATGAGTTTTGAAAGATAAATACATATTTCACATACACTACCGCTCATATGTATTTAACCACCCTGAAAAAGTGGTGGAAATAAAATTAAAAATTTTGATGAAAAGAATTTATTCTTTATTTAATTCTAAGCACAAATTTGGAAAAAAGGTACAAAATAATGTCATTTACATTAAATTTTGGACTCATAAATGTGTCCACCCTTACTTTTAATTACAGCTTCACATAGTTTCGATATTCTACTTAGCAATTTATTTAAAGTTTCTTCTGAAATTTTATTCCATTGACGTTTCTATCGACTTCATTCCATAAGAGCTCAATTGGGTTGAGATCAGGAGACTGCTGTGGCCAAACCATTACATTAAGCAGTCCTTCTGCTGAAAGCTTCTCCAAATAGTCCTTACAAAGCTTGGAGGTATATTTCGGGTTATTGTCGTGGTGAAATGTGAATTTATCTCGAAAAATGCGCAGTCCAGATGTCAACATTTCAGTTTCAAGTAACTCCCGATACTGTTCCTTCCTTGGATTCGGCAAATATTACCAATCCTACCTCTACCAAAACAACCCTATACCATAACAGAGACATTGGTAAGATCATCCTTTGTTTCTTGAATCAACCATGCTTCCTCTTCGTGCCTCAAAGCCAAGTCGGCAAAAGGCAATAAACCAGGGTGACGCCCATTGTATCGAGTCATAAATGTTATGGTGGTCAATCATTCAACACCATAGCATTCATGGCCACGATGGGCGCCACCCTGGATTATTGCCTTGGCTTTGAGGCACGAAGAGGAAGCATGGTTGATTCGAGAAACAAAGGATGATCTTACCATTAGCTATGATTTTGCTTCGATTACAAATGAGTTTCTTGTGTAATTTGACAATGAGTTTCTTGTATAAATGATCGAACAATTTGCTGATTTCTCAAAATAAATGTTTTTGCAGTTGAACATTGCTGATTTACCTTAAAATAATTACATCCACGAATATTGAAAAGAACACTACCCACCGGTGATCGAACACACGACGACGACAATTACTCAAAAAGAAAAACAATACCCCGACGGGAATCGAACACACGACCCCTTGATCGCGAGCTGATAGTTCTGCTACCTACACTGCACCGCTTCTGCCAGATGTAAAAACTTAATAATCCATTAGCGGCGCTAAAAACTTTAAGGACGTTTTTCTCAAAAACGGAGGAGTGTTGCGCTCTAATATTTTAAGTATCGAATATCTTTGACGTCTTCTACTAATGTGCCAAATTTCGACCAAATCTGAGATTCCATAACCGGAGCCTCTCCTAGTAAGATACAAATTAATAATATTCATTGAATAAAACAATTGTTTCATATGATTTAGTTTGAGTTATTTAAACAAGAGTTCTACACAAACACATCTTCTGAAGGGCAACGAAATATTTTCCGCCAAAACTAAATCAAAAAAAAAAATGTTTAAAATTGCTAAAGGTTTTTGCTCAAACAATAGCAAATTAATCAATCGTAAAGAATAAGTGGTGTTTTTTTTCTTCTTTCCAAATGATCTTAATTTACATAAGTATCTCAGATATTGCTCTGGCTTGAACGTGAACCGATTTTTTCCCCGAATATTATTCTTTTCTTTTGTTCATATGTAAAACAGGTTTCTGTTTCGGTTGCAATCAATTGTTAAATGTTTTTTCGTTGCATGTTATCCAATACAAATTAGCTCATATTAAATGGATAAACAGACTTTTTTGTATAGGCCAAAAGCGGATAGCTTAATTTTCGACGCTAATTGATTATTCGAGCAGAAGTGAAAGTGAAAATTGTTCGTAAATTATTAATAATTTGAAGTGACCATCGTAAGTAAGGCAGTTTGGGTTTAATTATGTAGGCATATGTATTAAATGCAGTCTCATGGCTGGAAGTTAGCTTCCGCAATACAAAATGTGTAACACACGATCATGGTATCATCTTATAAATAGTTGAGACATGCTAACGATGCAGCTAACTGGTCATGTCTTTACTAATATCTAAAATAAATTTATGTTATAAAAAATTGAGAAATATTTAAATAGGTTTAATCATGTTGCCTCGTAGTCATTTCCATATTAGAACCCAAATTTTCAAAAAGTTTACATTGTTATTGGATCTTTTTTCATATACAATTTTTTTCTTATTTTCTCATAAATTATCAAAATGTGTTTAAGCCTTGGTTGAAAGAAGACAAATCAACTGCTGGATTTTGCATTAAAGCCCTAAATATTTTGAACCGAAAGTAATTGAAAGTGAATCGTGAATATTATTATTATATTTCTAAGATAATTTTAGGAAATGAATTTTAAATGATCTTACCATTCTTTTTCTATTGTCTTCTTTTCCATTCATTTAATAATCTCAATCCGTCGTGAAATAACGAAATTAATATGTCATGCTTGATTTTCAATATCCCTTGCATAAGCTTAGAAAACTTTTCACAGTTTCTCTTTTAAATAAAAACTCGTATGATGCAAGTTATCAACTGCTGTAGTTTCAAAATGATTCAAGCAGTAATTAGTGGCAATACCATTATTTAAAGGTGGAGGAAAACTTTTAATATATGTATTTATTTTCGGAAAGAATAAAAAAACGGGTGATTATTTAATTATTGTATACAATATATTTAACTAATATTAAGAAAACAATAATTGTACATCTGAATTTTCTGGAACCATTGGAGATTGTATCATTTTTAGCTAGATTATTGTTCTAGATAAATACGTACATATATAACAAAAAATTTAAATAAATTCCCAAAAAAAAATTGTTCCGCGCATCGATTTAAATGCCATTTATTAACTGTATTGAATTTATAGGTATTAGGTAACAGTTCGACTGAATATCAAGATTTTTTTTAGATATACTTAATGACTAATTATAGTATACATATTCCGATAATATTGCAGTGTAGGTATTATGTTTATCATATATAACTAACCTTTTTTTTTTTGATATTTTGTGTAAAGTTGGAAAGATCACGAGAACTGTGGCTTGTTCATTGGTAGTTTAATTGTTTCGAATTTAAATACTACAAGTTATATTGCGATTCAAGGAGGAAACGATCTGTGGAGATGTAAATGTTGACTCATGTAGCAATAAAGTTTTCAGAAGTCATTTCAATAATGACGAAATTCAAAGTAAATTTGGCATCAAAGTTAGATAACATACAAGTGGTGATCATCCTGTATTTAAAAGTCTCCTTATTGTTTTCAAGAAATTGATTTTGTTGTAGCTAAACGATATAAATTATATGAATAGGTCATTTTTTTAGAGGCACTATCATTTGAATACGAGCGGTCGAAGTGATCACACGAAAATGAAAAAAAAACAATTACGTGAGAGCTGCCCGTGAAGTATCTTCACGCAAAAAAAAACTATTTAAGAAAGAAATACATATCGATTTGATGGATACACTGGGAGACTATATTCCTCCATAATTTATAGTTGCATGGAAGATAAATATCGCGAATATCTATCATCGAGGATAATGTTAGAAACAACTCATCGATTTCTTGGGTCAAGGAACAGTTCAAAAGCAGAAATTTGATTTCGGGGGCGGAAGACTTAGTGTTCTTTACTAAGTGTAGAGAGTTTAGACAAAAGATGATCTAAACGTACAAGTCGATACGACTCCCAACATGAATCATTAGTTTTGGATCACTCCCTATTCACTGTCTTATAACATAATCATACGGCAAGGCAGGACTTATTAGACCGTAAATTGGACAGATATACAGACAAGAAGAAGATTGTTTCATGCCTCTTACATCATTGGTGGCTGTGGTGGGATAGGATCGTGGTTGCTTTCATGTTACAGCAAGAATTTTAACTAGAGTATTTTTTTTTCATTAGAGCTCTATTCAAGAGAAAGTTCAACAGCGATCTTTTGACTATGATGACTTGATTCTTTTGTAAAAAAATATGCACATTTGATAAAAAATGATAGAATAACCCTTTTTTAAGCTTAAGAGGTTACATAGGTCTTGAAGGAAGAAAAAACAACTTATTCAAAAAATTGTACTTTGAAAACCAAAAATTTATTTTATTTGAAATTTACAAACATAAAAGGTTAGCATCTCAAGAAGTTGTGTTTCAGCTAAAACCATTGAAAATTGTCAATTTTCCTGCAGTTTTCTTCGTCCAAACTTTTTTTGCGGTATACAGAATATTTCGGTGCAGGTTCATCTTAAATCAAAAATTCAAAAATTTTCTTATAGTTTATGTCCTTGGGTCGTGCTTGAACGAAGCAATTTTAAAAAAATTAATTTGAAGTTTTGACATGGATTTGAATCAATTTTCGGCTCATATTTTTCAGCATTTTTCCGATTCTTATCGTTTTGAAAATATTTTTTTCGTATAAAACAAAAACGAGTCGATCGAATGAAAATCCCTTCGTTCAAGCACGAGTCAATACTATAAAGAGAAACTGTGCAAAGTTTCAGCAAAATCGGTCGATTCGTTCTCGAGAAATCGTGCCTACCGCACGGAAAAGCAAAGTTTCGAGAAAAACGCGTTTAAAGTTTTTTTTTACCGCGATTTAATGAATTAAAGTTATTTTTTAGCGACCTACATCGAGTCGTCGATTCCAGGACCATACAGTAACTTGTTCGCCTCATTCGCGATGTTCAGAGCATCCTTCTGATGTTGTGATGTTTTTAGAAAAATGAAGGAGCTGATTAACTCCGGTAATATTGCAAGAGTTTACTTCAAATTTGGTGTGAATACTCTTGAAGTACTATACTTTCATATGAAATAAAAAAATTTCGGTCGGTTTTTTGAAAATACAAGACCTATGTAATCCCTTAATTCGAATTCTGTATAAACTTTGTCTCAAATATTTTTCTCAGAATGGTAAATCGTACAAATCAGCTAGAGATTTTGATTCGTATAGTAGAACAGAAAAGAGTGGCAATATTCGATCGATTCGATTTTTTGAGAATACAAATCCGATCGATTTTTTGAAAATATAAGACCTATGTAACCTCTTAAGATAAACTTTTAGTTTGCAAATTAATTTTTCCCCATTCAAAAATTAAAAAGAAAACACAAATAAAACTTCAATGAAATTTTGATAACGAAACAATTCAATTTCATATAACTTTGATATTATTTGAGAAATAACCAACCACTAATAAATACGTCTGATGATATCCTGGGTGGTTTTTTTCCCGATGCATTTCAATTTTCACAATCATACAATGGCTACATGCAATTTTAATTTATTATCACTTGCACTGAAAATTTCACTAAACATTCAATTTTATTATAGATGTAATCAATTCCGGCATTTATTTTAAAGAAATTATTTAATACTGTAGATTTAAATATTGTACTTATACTAAATAGATACTCCACTAAATATTTTTGATATGTTCAAAGTGGCAAATGAATATTTTATTGTTGAAAATATGTTCAAGCGATTTCGACTAGAACTTCGCAAAGTAAAAATTTATAAATGAATTTTAAATAAATTTTCCAGTATGTAAGGGAAACGGATATAAATGAGCTGGAAGTGTTTGCGCCAATATTCGTGAATTTTGCTTGAACTGGCACTAGTGAGATAGAAAATTACTATATTTGCTACAAAGTGGAGATGAAATAGGCAGCTATAGTAATGAAGTCAAGATATTGCCCATAAACAGATTCATAGGCTTTAATTAACTAATGGTTCAAAACATGTCACGAAAATCACCCCTCAACTTGCTGTTACCGGGTTAATTAATTCATCTACTTGGAATTCGATATATACTAAGATTGTTGCATTTGAGAAAGTCTTCTAGGTAGGTGTCGATATTCATATTGGGGTTGAGCTCAAGATTCAGGAGACTGTGATCTGATGCTTCAAGATCTAGTAGATACTTAAAAAATTGCTGGAGATTCCCTCTCTAGGGAAATTTGATTGTCATTCGGAGAAAAGTACTTGTTTAAAATAAGTGGAAAGATTGTATTCGAAACGATCTTAGTTACTTTTTAAACGTTTGAACATATTAAAGATATTTTAGTTGGACGCAGAAGATTTTCGTCTAAAGCCTAAACTAAAAAAATGTGTCTCAGAAACGGCTTTTTTGGGCTCGGGATCAGTACCAAAAAAGGCTGAAAGCCCTGCTCCAACCGATGGAAATCGAGTCGGCCTCGATTTTGGGTGCAGTGATGATGTTCCTGCTCCGCTGCTTCCACCACCTGATTCATTGCCACCACTGTCTGATACGGTGTCGTTGAAATTGTTGCCGATCGACAATCCTCCTCCAATTGCGGCTCCAGAAGGGGTTCCTGCTGGTGTAATTGCAAAGGATAGATGTAATGATGAGGGTGATAAATCCGTCATCTCACACGACCGGACGGGGAGCGAAGATGGGAACGTATATAGCCCGTCCGATAGTCTATGACGATAGGATGTTGGCCCGCTAACGAACCGCTGTGGGGACCTCGCCCCCATCTACAAGACAAGAGAAAATAGAAAAGTGCGCTCTTAATGTTGGTCAATTTTATGAAAAGACATTTCCTCACTATTTCAAATGTTACATTTGAAATTGTGATAGTCGATTCAATCGATTTTCCGATAGTTGAAGAAATCTGAATAGTGCTTTGCATGGAGTAGCTTTTATATAATACACATGCTTCACTTTACTTGAAAACATAGGTTGGACCTGTATCGAAAAATATTTCACTATTTCTTAACATTTTACTCTTCATTCAAAGTCGTTATCGAATTACTACATGCCTACTCTAGTGATTTTCCGGCAGAGCACAGATGCAAAACAATTAATGAACGGAAAAATCTTAATCATATCTGGCCTGCTATTGGATCATTTCTTCGTTAACAATTTCATACGTAAATATCAGTAAACTTGTATGAAGTTTATATTTTATTAATCATTCAATTTTATAAAGTTTTTATGTAAATCTGAATCGTACACTTCGTAGCGTTTTATTTTATATCGACAACGACGATTACAATCCATTCAGATTTCTTCAATTCATATGCATTTGTAACAGTACACATTGTACATGTTGTTATAAATGTACTCCAACCCTAGATAATTGTGTGTCTGAACGAAAATAACTAACTTAATAAAAACGGAAAGAAAATTTTGATCAAATGTCTAAGAAGCATGGCATATGTAATAGGCGTGTGTTTTTGAAAAGTGGTCTTTAGACAATTCTAAACATATTCAAAACTAACCGAAGCAATTCACAGCACAAAATAAATGCATCTAGATTCATTTCTAAAATTGCTGACATAACATTTTTTAGGCCAAGAAAATATCACAACGAATTTGCTTACTTATTTTGTACACAAGTGGTGTTAGAAACACGCTTTTTTATTGGCTAAAGATGATCTTATATGAAACAAATGTTTACAATACTTTTTGCTTATAATGCGCTATTCTGAAAGAACGAGATTGAAAAAGATTAAAAGGAAAAAAAACGGTGAAAGCCGTTGCGAGTCTAGAAAAGTTAGTTGTAAAGGAAAATCCACTAGATGAAGAAAATATTAAAGCTAAATAGAGAATGTAAAACTTACCTAGATTAATAAGTGTCATTGTTTTTTTTGAGCATGGTTATCCTTCGCCTACCTCGTAGCTGGAGGTGTGACAACAATGTCGCGCCTACAAAATGCCGGCCGACTGTTTGATTGTTTGTTTGTTTGTTCGTTCGTTTGTTTGAGCATCAAATATATGGCCATTTTTTTTGTTTTTAAAATCGAAATTATGTTTTCGGTTTCGGTTTATTTTGTTTTTAGTTTGTCGGTTTTGCATCGTTTACCATTTGTTAGTTAAAAGCGATTTAGTGGTGATTTCAGATTTCAGTATATTGTTACAGAAGAAAAGCCAATAGATAGTAGAAGAGTGGAATGCGTTTATTGAAAAAAGTCAGAGTGTTAGATAAAAAACACACCAATGTACATAAGTGTTTAAACATTATTTTATATATAGGTGGTAGGCATTCACGATGACCGTAGTACTAGTCAGCAAAGATAACTTATTGATGAAGAAATAATGTTGCCATAAATCAAATGTAAAAGCACGCATAGAGAGTTGAAGTTTTCAATTCGGTGCAAAATTTTTACTTCTTGCCCATGATTTTTTTCCACATCAATGTATGCGGCTGCATTGAATCTGTAACGTTCAGAACTAAATATTTTCATTTTACGTTTGTTTAAGGTGATATCATTTCACAAATATGATGATATTGAGTTGATTCAATTGTTGTATGTCATCAACTAGCAACTGCACATATTTAACATACATACAGTGGGTAAAAAAAGTGAAGGCACGACGCACCCAGCGAGAAAAGTTTTAACTTTTCAGTGATATTTTTATCGAGAATGTTTTATTTCACAATATATCAGGAGATTGGAAGGTATATTTCAGTAACATAACAAAAAAAAACACCAATCACACAACAATTTGTAAACATAATTAAAAAATGTTTGTTTACCATCGAGAAACGACCCCAAAAAAGTTAAGGCACGATATAGTTTTATCTGAAATTATTTGATTTGTTTTAGATTTATTTCCTTTAAATTTTAGAAACTTACTCACTATTAATATTTTGTGGACTTTGCTTGCATTCTTATGACTTTCTGATGGCGCTTCGGCATCGTTTTGGCCAAAACTTTGCAAACGGCTGGTGAAATATTTTCCCATTCTTCAATAATGGCTATTTTTAGTTAGCTTTTATTTTTTTTATCGTAACTTTATTTTTTAGGTGGTACCATAGATGCTCTATGGGGTTTAAATCTGGGGACTGAGCAGGTGCTTTAATCACTTTTGGACAGTTATAAATAGCCCAAAGTCGGCATTGCTGCGAGGTATGTTTGAGATTGTTATCCTGGTACAGGCCAAAAAGGTTTATAATCCTCACCTTTGCAGCACTTTGTCTAATATTCCTTTGGAGGATATTTAGATAGTAATGTTGATCCATCCTGCCATTTATAATTTCTTAGTTTCCAGGTCCAGGAGCCCCCATACAATCTCATAGAATAATGTTCCCACCGCCGTGTTTTACTGTGGGATTGGCATGCTTGAAATTGAACTCAGTATTTGGTTTTCTCCAAACATATCACCTCCCATCAGATCCAAACAGGTTAATTTTTGTTTCGTTGACAAAAATAACCCTTTTCCAGGAGAACTTTCGTTTTTTTACGTACTCTCTCGCGAAACGTAATGTTAACATCAAATTTTTTGCGCTAATGTTGGGTTTTCTTTGGCAATCTCTGCCTTTAAAGCCCGACTTTTTATATAATATTTCGTACCGTCTGAGCAGGCACTTCTTTTTTGAAGCGTTTTTTCAAACTTCATTGCGTAAAAATGGGGCACTTGATTTTGTATCCTTTTTAATTTCTTTTACAATCCATTTCTCTTCTCGCTCAGTTAGCATTTTTCGTCTTCCTGATCGAGGTTCTGTTTCGAATGATTTTGTTTTTTTTCTATGCTAATGCAAAGTTTCTGAAAGTATGTTTTGATTTTTTTAACTAATACATCAATTTTAGCATATGACTTTTCTGTTTGCCAAAGCTGAACTATAATTTCCCGAACTTCTGCACTTAATAGTATTCTCCTGGCACTCATTATTTTTTAACTTTTAAAATTTATTTTCCTTGATCATCTACTCAACTCAAATGACAGATATTTCATGTAGCGAAAATTCCATGCAAATCTATCGGTGCATTTTTCTCAGAAAAATAAATTATTTGCAGAGTGCCTTAACTTTTTTGCGTTGTTTCTGATTGGAAAGGTGTTTCCCCCTATATTTAATAATAATTGTGTGATTGATGTTTTTTTTGTTATGTTACTGAAATATACCTTCCAATCTCCTGATATAATGTGAAAATAAAAACAATCTCGATAAAAATATCACTGAAAAGTTAAAACTTTTCTCGCTGGGTGCATCGTGCCTTAACTTTTGTTACCTACTGTATATGAACATGATTGAAAAATAAATACAAAAAAACGGCTTGAAATATAAACAGACAAACAAAAATCCAACACACAGACTTTCAAGCAGTTTCATTAAGGGGTTATACCTATGTGAAGGCTAAAAAATAAGCCTTTTTTCAGGATTTTTTTTTCAAAGATTTTGAAGAAAAGCTTTTATAAATAATATTTCAATATAAAGGGCAACTTTTCGGGAGTGCAAAAAATTTTTTTTATTTTAAATTCAATACAAAATGGCGGCTGTAGTGCACGTCAAAGTCACTAGTATTTACAAAAGACGTTCCGCGGCCGGACAAGTTTCTCAGCTCCATCTGCATCTGGAACAATGAAATTTTTTTTTCATAAACTCCATGAGTTTTGCTAGTGAAGTACACACGATAATAGTTTAATATCGATTTTTCGCAAAATGGCGACCATTTAACAAAAAAATTGCATTTTCGACCCAAAAAAATGACTTCAATTGTTTATAACTTTTTTTAAACAAACCCAATCGCCAAAATCGTGTGTACTTCACTAGATAATCATATCAAGAAGCTACAGTTATAACGGCAAGTCAATCGGATGAAAACTGAAAGAGTTTCGTTTCCGGCAAATTTCAAAAATACACATTCGAGATAAACGCGTTTGAAGTTTCAAAACCTTATAAAGTTGTGAATTTTCAAAATTTTACTATATACAAATTTTTTAACCTTTACTCTGCTATCCCAGCACCATAAAATTGGCCTTCCAAGACCGTGAATTTCTCCTCCTCGTCCTTTCTTGATGCTAAAAGGCCGCGTCTCGCCTGTTTTACAACGTCGGAAATTGAGCGCTCGGCAGCCTTTATTCGCTCGGCGTCTGTTTCTAAGCAATAATTGTAAAAATTAGGTCCTGCAGTCAATCCTAATGAGTCTCAAACGAATGGCGATTAGGCGGACGCCTGTTGCTGATCTTGCTGCGCTTCTGCGATGAACTACTTGCTTTACTGCCTTTATGGCCACTGTACAGTTTACTACTCATTTCTAACACTTTTTTATACAGAAAAAACAGTAAAAATATCAATCAAAACATAGTACTTTAACCTCAAACGCAGCGTGTAGTTGATCGAGTAAACAGAAGCTCTCCTAGCGTCGTTTACGAAGGAACGTGCCCTATACAGTGTATATTGATTACTATATAGTATGAAGCGAGCAAATTTTACGTTTTTCGAGCATTGGAGTTGCTGCAGAAAATTGATTCTCAAAAATTTTCTGAAGTATATTAGTATTTGGACCTTTTTGATTTCAATTCTAGGGATGTGTTAGCATACTTTTAACCAATAAAAAAAATTGAAAAAAAAATTAATTCACATAGGTATAACCCCTTAAGAAATCACATCAGAAAATCCTGTAAATTTTTCACTCAGCTGAAAATGTCCTGGAGCATTCAATTTTACGCCAGATTAAGATGGCATCACTAAAATATTGTATCTTTGAGGAGTCATTTTATGTGGACGAGAATCGCCAGGTTTTCACTGATTTAGAAATATTTAATCAAAGCTTCAATAAACCTTTTTCGCCTCGGTTATTAAACGTAAATAATTTCAGATTCAATGCAGCTTTTTGTTTTTAAATCACTTGTATATTTCTTGGCAATTTAGATGAAAATTTTACACCGCAAAATTAATCATTAATATCAAATCATAGCAAATTTTTGTAATAAAAATATCGTTTGTGTTCCATGTAACCGTGTTCAATATTTTCGTCTGATTATGAGTTAGAAGTAAGGCTTTGCAATAAATTAGAAAGAATTTTTGTGGAATTGAGTCCGTCGGGAGAGTAGGTACTCGTATACCGCAACCAAGAACTCATACATAAAGCTCAGAATTTGATTATTCACAAAATCAACTCAACAAAGAACCCATCAACACGAACAGAAACGTACACATATAATGTACATATTGTAAGAGCATCATTTAAAACATAACGGACTCAAACTAGGCGTGATTTTTTTTTATATCGTAAGCGTGAAACGAAATGAACTTTTATGAAAAACCGATGTTTGGGATAAATTAAAGAAATGAAAACGAATAAACAGATCAAATGATTTAAATATAAAACAAAATCAATGAATTTCGTGATAACTATATGATAATGTGTGTGTGTGGAACTTTAATGGAAAGGAACTCACCTCGCGTTGTGACCCAACAAGATGATATTTCTGTAAGTACAAATGAAAGAAGTTTTCTTTTTAAAAGGGGCATAAAAACTGAAAAGTATTTCGAAAGTTTGTGGATGTGGATGAATGAATTGTATTTGAAATAATTTTTGGTTTTTTAAGTGAAAATCATGTATTGGTGGAGAGTTAAAATGAGATTGCGACTAGCTGTTATCAAGATTGCGGTGCCTATTTTAACCGGGGTTTTGTAAAAGAAGTGAAGAAAGTGCGAAACAGGCGAATAAAGAATTTCGAACGGCAAATATGCTTGATTTTTTCAAACTTATAAGCCCTAAGTAACAAAATGAGCACAGTTTAGGAGTAAATTTATCAATATCCTTTAACACCATACTCCTCATGTTTCTCAGCTCTAAACATTATCTTCGTTGAAATGCAAAATCAAGAACGATGTCCAGAATTAACTTTGTAACCACAGGGAAGTTATAACTAGTCCATCTTCAAAACGAACCGGGCTATTATGCTTTAAATACACCAAAAGCCCAGATGGTAGATGGATGGAAAATAATATATTACAATTGTTAAACAGAATTTTGGCATAATGGCAAGATATGTCTGCTGGTAATGGCGAAATTTGCGATTAAGATTGGAATAGAAGCAGTGCACAGCCAAGTGTGCCAAGGATGAAGCGCAAAAAAACGCAAGTTGTTACATAGACCAGGGCGGATCTGTTTTCAGTTGGCCGTTGAGAGGGGGCACGTTGATTTTTGCCAGGAAAGTTGTGGAATAACTTGTATAAAAATAATTGATCTATGCTTCCTCATAAAAAGTCGGGAACATTAGAAAAAAAATCAAAATGTTTAAATTGTTTTAAAAAAATCGTGTTTTTCCTGCTTGTCTCACTTCTAACTTCAAAACGGTTCATTTCAGAGCAAAGTTGTGTCAAAATGAAAGTTTTGTGATAAAATTTTCTACAAGATAAAATTAGTTTAATGTTTTAAAACATTTAACTCTTGCCGCAAAATAGCAATAATTAAAAACAAAAATGGGTAAAAACCGTTTCTTATTTAACTTTTTTTTTACCATTTGAAATAAACTAATTACTTTCATAATTTGCTTAAAAATCTCTATAATAGAATAAAACAGCACACAAGCTTTCATCACAATCGAATCGGTAGATTTCACTTAACAGATTGACAATCAAAATTTATTGACAAAAATTAATTTTTTTAAAATATTGCAAGTCAGAAACTAAAAAACCATGAAAGTTTGAAATTTTTTACATATAGAAGCGCATTTCACGCATTGATTGCATTTTACAAAACTGAAATCGAATTATTAAGGCGACCTCAAGAGTTTTTTGAAATTATAAACATTTTTTTGCTAATAAACAAATTGAATATCTCGGTAACCATGAATTTAAGTTGAATTCCAAAGAAAACGTGAAAAAGACCTTTAAAATACGCTTCTATAAAAAAGTTATTGAATTATGTTCATTAGTTCCTGAGATACAACCGGTCAAAGGTGACGGGCATTTGCAACGAATTTAAAAAAGTTATATAAAAAACATTTTCTCGGCTTGTAGTGGAGCGATTTTCACCTTTTTTTATGAGCCGATGTAACTCGAACAGAGAAACCTAAATCACATTACCAAATCCCGAAGACGCTTATATAAATAATTGAATTTATTTATAACAAAATAAAACCACATATTCCCAAACATATACTGTTCAATGTACTCAATGCAATTATTGTCATATTAACGCTGTATAATTATTTTAACAACATTTGTTTGAACAAATTTAGACAAAAAAAATCTTTTTTCAATTAATTTTTTCACGTTGTATCTCAGGGATTAATGAACATAATTCAATAAAAAAAATTCGAAGAAGCGTACTTTGAAGCTCTTTTTCACGTATTTTTTAAAATTAATTCAAATTAATGGTTATCGAGATATTCAATTTGTTTATTGCCAAAAAAAAATTTATAATTTAAAAAATTCCTGAGGTCGCGTTAATAGTCTGATTTTAATTTTGTAAAATGCATTCAATGCGTCAAATGCGCTTCTATATGTAAAAAAATTTCAAACTTTCATGGTTTTTAGTTTCTGACTTGCAATATTTATAAAAAATGAATTTTTGTCAATAAATTTTGATTGCCAAACTGTTATGTGAAATCTACGGATTAGATTGTAATGAAAGTTTGTGTACGGTTTTATTCTATTATAGAGATTTTTAAGCAAATTATGTAAGTAATTAGTTTATTTGAAATGGTAAAAAAAAAGTTGTATAAGAATCGGCTTTTTCCCCATTTTTGTTTTTAATTAATGCTATTTTGCGGCAAGAGTTAAATGTTTTAGAATTTTAAACTAATCTTATCTTGTAGAAAATTTTATCACGCAACTTTCATTCTCACTCAACTTTGCTCTGAAATGAACTGGTGCAAAGTTAGGAGTGAGACAAGCAGGAAAAACACGATTTTTTTAAAAAAAAATTAAACATTTTGATTTTTTCTAATGTTCCCGACTTTTTTGAGAGAGAGCATAGATTAATTATTGCTATACAAATTATTCCACAACTTTTCCTGCAAAAATCAGCGTGCCCCCTCTCAACGGCCAAATGTAATGTGTTTTCCTACAGATCCGCCCTGGTTTAACAGAGATCCAGGAGAAACTAAGCTATTCATCTTTGTTTTTTTTTCTGGTAAAACATAAGAGCTTACTCTTTCACACATATTCTGTTTTTCTTCTCGTGTTTCCTGAATACTTTACTTAAAAATTCAGCATCCATAGAATAGCTATACACCTAAGCAGTTTATCCCAGCTGCACATAAATATCTACATGTTTAATTTCATACCGCAAAAAGTAATAGATGGCACTATCAAAATATCAAAAGAAGTTCGTGTATTCCTTAGTATAAAAGCGATCGATTCTACGCCCTGTTGATTTTGTGTGTTCCACTTCAACAATTACTTACCTTTGCGATCAACGTCAATGGACATCTTGTTCAATTTCATTTAATCTAATTTCAACTGTTTTTTCTCTCGAAAAAACTGATTCAGGAAGCATATCAAAACAGGTAACGATAGCATGATTTTTCCAATCAGATCGAAACACACAAAATCATAAACTCAATAAGAGAATGATTTCAAGCTATTTATCAAACATTGGGTAAAAAGTATATGCAAATTAGATTATTTTCATAAGAGTCTGCGGAAAAAACTAGGATACGATAGCTGATAGTCGGTGAAACTAAGTAACTTTGAAAGATGTGTCGATAGTTTAAGCTTGAAGGGGATAGAAAAAAGAGTGCTTCATTTGGCATGGAAAGCGATCAATGCGATAGTGTATTTGTGTTATGTGATTTCAAGAAAATAGTTGCAAAGGTTTGAATAGAGGGCTTGTGGTAAAAGAAAATTGATATGGTACAAACATGAGAGTATTTAATGGTCATTCCGTACATTTGTGCGTAACGAAATTTGTTCTAAATATATAAATTGTGAACAGTTAACTTCTATTAGTGGTGATCTATTGATTAATGACGAAAAGAGATAGTAACCATTAACTTTATATTTATGTATATACATTAAGAATGCAGTAAATTGGTGCGTTTTAGTAGGTACTGATCGTTCACTGTCAACACAATTTTTCAGAAGAAATTCAAATATTTTAGAGTTTTGAACATGTAGGATCGGTCTAACGAACTAAACTTTTTTTTGGCATATAAGCTAAGAGTAATTTGGACTGTTCAACCAAGAATTCAGAACATATTTTCATGATACTTCTCGAGAACGCGAAGACACATCCAAACACATTCATTTTTAGCGCAATCTAAATTGTGCTAGAACAAGGAATGTATATATGTATTTGCTACAGTATTCATCTTTACATGCCTTCTCTGCTTTGAATGTTTAATCAATTGTGTTGACAATTTTAAGTTTATTTTCATCGATATTTGTATAGTAACTGTGAGGGATTAACTTGCAGAAATACTAAACCTAAAAAGTGTTAAGTATATTCGCAACAATTTTAAGGAGGAAAAGTATTATAGATGTATTTACTTCCAGAAAATGAGTCAAAGAAGCCAGTAGATTTGATTGTTGCTTACAACAAGTGTTATTGAATAGATCTTTAAGTTGCAAAACTATCTCAAAATATCGAATATGTGAACAAAATAGGAAATACAACTTCCCATTCTAAACACTGGACAACATTTACTTAGTATACTGTATATAATATAAATATAAATTTTTCAAATTATATTAGGTATCTGTTTGTTGTTCATGTTTGTCTGAAACAATCTTGTGAATATTTTCGTACTTAAATTGTTTTATGTTGCTTAAGAATAGGTTTTTTTTTAAAAAATAAATTCTGATTTGGATACCCTACCGAGTTATCGTAATCAATTTCAGCGAATTCACAACAACATTGGTAACGGAGTATTGCACGACCGGTTTTTCTGGAAAATTTTGTTAAAATTTCTCATTTTAGCAAAAACGATTTAATCAATTTTCCATGTTCACTAAAAACCAAATGCGATTGAAATGAATTAACCAATAAATATGATCGAAATAAAACTGCATCGTACAGAAAACGTTAGGGTCGAACAAGGATAATTGATGGTTGTTTAAATTAGACCAAATTAATCATACAGTTTATATTGGAAGTACATAGTAGCTTAAAATGGAAATGGTTAGTTCATTGGATGAAGATTCAAAAAGCAAATTACAAACAAATTAGAGAGATTATGGTGGAACTACTGGAATTATGAAACGGAACGGAATTTGAAAGATTATCATAGAAGAGTTCTAGCATACTGAAACAGGATCAGATAAAATGCAGATAAGGTTTGTTCAAGTACCAAATAAATAGGAAATATAAATTTCATTCGTTTCAGTTAGTTATTAGTGTTCATTTAAAGATCTAAATTTTATGCTTGTTCGGTAGCACATCCCACCTACTTACTTACCTTAACAGTCTTGTAATGTAATCTGGCCAGTTTTCGGGAAACATAACGAGAAAGAATCCAACAGCGATCAAAACAACGCCAGCCAATTTCATACCGGCAAACTGCGCGCCGTAAAGCACTACGTCTAATGCTGTGAAAACGGGATCAATTTTAAATAATTTTTTATTTAAGGTTGCAGCGCAAACTTACTCAAATAAGTTCAAATCAAATGATTTAAACGATTACTACAATAAATATTTCTAACAATTTCAAATCATGTTTCATTTAATCGTTGCATAGTGATTATTCTAGGCATGGTCTATCAACAAACAAAGGGATCTTACCTCCTGAAACTGGAACAGCAGTTATCAAACCCAGTGTAACAAACATATTATACGTAACAGCCGCACTGAACTGCGTCAGAATATGGAAAACTGAAAATAAAGAATTGATACGTTTTACTAAGTATCTAATAAAGTTTGGATACCAGAAGCTAGCAAAAGCGTTCTAATTTACATATGCTTACCTAACAATAAAATACTTGCTATCAATAATATGATCCATGGTAATCGATCTGAAGGAATGGTTTCGGTCCCCGTTAGGTAGAGTGCCACGCAAATTGGCCACAGAAGCAGTGCATTGAGAAATCCCATAGTAGTAAAAGCAAATGCTACTTGACCGACGGGCGGATCGCCCATTACTTTGCGAAACATCACCTGCAACGTCATTGACAATAATCTTCACTGTAATTTACCGAGAGTACTATGAAGGACTTCACTTTGAACACAGCATAACCAGCGGCTGCCAATGCAGCCAATACTACTCCGCCCAACGTGGGACTCCCTGTAATTCCATCCATATAGGCTAGAAGTGCGATTCCTGTATCGCACAGTATCACGGCAACTATCTGCAAATAGGCGCAGGCGGTCAATCAATCCGGATTTCTCGATATGGAAATTGCGACAATAAGGTAGAAGGTAACTATGGCGAGTACACTTACCCTAACGCCTACAAATTGCTCATGTAGTATTACCCACGACAGGAGATACACACACGCTACATTTGTTGCGAACAATGCCATCACATCCGTAGCTAGTAACGCTCGTAAAGATAATGCAAAAAGGTACGTGGTTAGCACCCAGAGCAAACAGAACGACAGACATCGGTTGAGAAATCGTCCTGGAAGTAGTGGTGAAATTATTGAAACTAGGTGCATGCATGAAAGAAGCATGATGAGTTCCTCAATTGGAATAAGCGACTTTCTAATTTAAAAGAATAACCGTTTGCTATTTGAAGATTCCGTTGCTTGCTTTTTGCCGTAAACCATATAGCCAAGTAATTAATAATACGAATTTTAGCTTCGCGTATCTGTGCGACAGGTGTGTCTTAAAAGTTCGCGGAATTCCCTCCCCACGGTTTGGTGTGGAGTAGTGGGGGCAAGCTAGTGACCTCGCCCCACTCTTTGTACTTTAACTGAATCTCAGTCCAAGTTTCATCGGCTTCTGAGTCTGTTGTGCGGTTGTAAGAATTTTTTTCTTAACCCCTTCTAAGTATCGCGTCGCCATCATGGAGATTTCTTCTAATGAGAAACAGCGAATCATCATTAAATTTCTCACAAAACTTGGTAAAACTCCTACTCAAATTTTGACGGACTTGAATACAGTTTATGGAGATGATTCCTTAAAAAAACTGCTATTCACAAGTGGGTAACTCGATTCAAGGAAGGACGGGACAGTGTGAAGGACGACGAACGAGAAGGACGTCCTTCCACTTCAAAAACTGAAGAAAACATTGATCGCATAAGAGATGCAGTGTTGCAAGACAGACGAATATCTATCAGACTGTTGTCTGATCATCTTGGTTTAAATAAGGACACTGTCCACACAATTATGAAGGAAAATTTGGGAATGAACAAATTGTACGCCAAAATTGTTCCAAAACTTCTGACAGAAGATCAAATAAAATCGAAGAATTAAATGCTGTGAAGATTGGCTTTCTGCTGAACAGGACACGGATTTTCTCGACAGGGTCATCAATGGTGACGAGTCTTGGTTCTACGAGTACGACCCTGAACTCAAATCTCAGTCGATGGAATGGAAGCAAGCAGGGGATCCGAGAACCAAAAAGTTTCGAAAATCGAGGTCCAATGTGAAAACAATGCTCATATGGACAGTTCTACGTTAAAGTTTTAAAAAGGTTGAAAGCCCGTGTTTTTCGAGTGCGGCCAAATTTGGCTCAAAACAATTCAAAACAACACCATGACAATGCGCCCGCGCACACATCACTCGTGGTGCGTGCGTTTTTGGCCAAAAATGAGATTACTGTGATCGATCACCCATCGTATTAGCCCGATTTAGCACCTTGCGACTTCTTTTTGTTCCCAAAGTGCAAAATTCTACTTCGGGGACGCCATTTTGGAGACGTTGAGAACATTAAAAAGGAGACGACGAGGCCACTGAAGGACCTGACTGACGATCAACTGAAAATGTGTTTTCAGCAGTGAAAACATCGTTGGATGTTGCATTGCATTAAGGGGGAAGTATTTTGAAGGGGACATTGTACCATTACAAAATTAATTGTAAAATAAAACGTTTATAAAAAAAATTCCGCGAACTTTTTAGACACACCTCGTATATGTATATATGTATATCAAATGCAATTCTGAGTACCAGCTAGCTGACATCATTATCCAAATCTTACCTATTGTAAATCCACGATCCCGAAATCCTCGCAGCACATCACCCAAAATCTCACCTGGTTTGTCACATTTTCTCACCGCGATTCGACCCATTAAGTAAATTGGAAAGAAAAGAAAAGCAAAATTGGTAAAAAACCACGAAGCGAAAAATGGCGCATTAAAAACTGTCGTTGTGGTTGTCGTTAACTTTGGTACATGAAAAATAGTGGTGTTTCCAATATTTTCTACTTCAGGATCAACTAGAGCTGCCGCTATTTTTGTATATGTGCTTCGTCGCAGATACAAAAATTTTATGCAATGCGTTGCACCTACCCAAGATGCCGTCACAAGAATTGTAACACACACCCCGAAGTACATCTGGAAAATATACTTTTTCATAAGATTGTAGAATCGTTTGAAGAGTGAAGGATTTTTTTTAATACTTTGAGAAACTGAAACCGGATGAAAAATGGTGTCCTGAGATGCGATGCCACAAGCGCATCAACAAATAATTACAATTAAACTATTTTTTTTATTAAACGACAAATAATCTGAGCAGTGTTCGCCTCACGCTGCAATGGCAGTCATTGCTCGTTCAAGATAAACTTTTCCATAAATTTCCATAATCATGGTAAACTGTTGCCGGCAAAGTGTCATCAAAGTCTTCAGCACAATAAAAAATGTCTTACCTTCTGCGCCAATTCCGAGCAGCACGAATCCTTGCACGCCTTGAACCGGCTAGTGGGTGGCACCTCGGTCGTAGGGGTGGCAGTCCCACGTTCAAGGTTGTTGTTGCCCTGCAAACAAGTGCCACTTTCACCGCCGTCGTGTTGACTCGAGGTCACCGAATCCGAATGAGTGATTTGTGGATTCGAGGCATTTATGATATTGGTGAAACCCCCGAACGGTCCATTTGGCGAATCACCGGTTACAACGACAGACGGAGCGCGAACCCGTCTGGGGTTGAAAATGGCGGGAATCTCCCCGTCCCGGGTCATGTTATCGTCTAGATTGCATCTCGTTTGGTTGGATGATATGCATCTGGAATTTTAAAAAGAAACAGGGATATTGAACTAAGCTCGAAGGATAATCTGGAATGAGTAATATTGATGTTTTCGATTTTATCACAGGCGAAAAAAAAATTTGCAAAGGATTTTCATCCACTTTATGTACGAAGCACAGGAAGTCAATGGTTACATACAAATGTATGTATATAAATATGACGCTAAAATGCAAGATACCCTATTGAAGAATGAAATCTTTCCAGTATCTGTAAAGCGTGACTAAATGCACGAGTTGGATACATTAGCGGCACAAACAAGTGTGTGACTTCCCCAACACTCTACACTTTGAAATTTACACGCACTGACAACCAAAAATGAAAATGCCTGAAACAAAAATTTGATCTTTTCAATTATACCACGTGCTTCGTGCTTATTTTAATAATAACGCAATCCGCACAAAAGATCGTGAAAACCCACTTTTCGATGCTACGTAATGTTCGTGACTTTTAAAAGTGCTTCTATTTATGTAAGCAGTTTGAATTAAAAATATATTAGAAAATTTAGACAGAGATAGACAGGATTCGCTATTCACACGTAGAGCCAGGTGTGTCAATGGAATCGAAATTCAAATTTGAACTAGCCACGTAGCTCAAAATCCGTATGTGTTTTTGCATGGCGCTGATAGCTACGCCATTAGCCAGAACAGTGGACAGTAACGTATCAAAAATATTTGCACTTAGGGGCAAGTACGTAAAGGAAAAATTATTGATACTTCTGCTACTGTACCTAATGACAAAGTTTGTATGCTTTCATGGCTCAGCGCTTTTCTTGGTTGTATATTCAAATCGTTTATTTTAAAATCATGTAAAACAAGCCGTGAGGTGCTACCCTTGAGGTCCACACGGTCAATTTCCCAGTAATATCTACATAAATATTAAAAATATTAAACACAATAATAATTATGAAAAAAATATTACTACTTTAAATAATAATAATGAGAGGTACTCATAACAGTTATTGTAATGATTTAATATTAATCATATCATCTACGTGAGTGTCCATTGATTACGTAAGGACTTTGGTGGATGGGTTGTTGATTGAATATTCACGCGGATCAATCGGAGGAGGGACAGGTGACAAAGCTTTTTCTACGTTATTTGTTATTTTCATATCGACTTTGAAGGTCATGATGACTTTTAATGATTTTTTATTTTTTAAATTTTTTTGTAATCATGAAAAAATTGCACTTTTTTTAAAAATTCAAAAAACAGCTCGAATTTTTTTTAAAAAATTTGACAGAATAAGACAAATATTAATACGCGTGGATTGACACCTTAACGATGCAAATCCTATGTTCGATTCGCGAGATATAGCGAATGACAGAAATGACCTTCCAAGGGTCAAAACAACAAAATCCTCCGACTGAAGTGTCCCAGAAAATGATCTAAACTGAGCTCTTAAGATTGCAAAGACGCTTCGATTGACACTTCAAAAAAGTCGATATGACTTTGTTTACGTGAGTTATGCTCGTAGAAAAAACTGTCCATGAACGTACGTACACCCAAACACACATCTCTCTTTCTAAAAACACTTTAAATATACTCTAAAGACCTCAAAACGTAAAGAAATGCCGAAAATTTCTATTTCGATTTTCGAGGCGATTACCAGAACTTCTCATGTACTGGGAACCTAACCATCCTAAGCATCTAACCGCTGCCCCGTGAAAATTTTATATTGGGTGCATCTTTTCTTAAATGAAAAATTTTGTGGTTGTTCCACTCCTTTTGTTTATTATCTCTCTGTATCGTACGGCCACAAAATGTATTCAATTTTTGTTCTTTTTAAAAAAATTCGCCAACATTTTTTTACCATTTTTGGGTTTGGAAAAACCACCCCGGCAACATTGTCCCAAATAAAAGATGTCTTGTCGGTACTCGTAGTATCCTATGATACGAAGGACGAGTCAAACAAATAATTGCTTTATAAAATCTGTTTGTTCATTACTTACCCTTCGATTAACGGTGATTTTTAATATCTGGTCAAATAAAACTTTTCGAAGGTTTAGAAGAAAATCAGACAGAGATAACTTATTTATGGCCTACAAGATACTTCACTCGTGCTATTATTGATCCTTTTTTATATACTTTCTGGCCTAATAGGTCGTGTCGTCAAAATAAAAGACGCATGTCTATTAATTAATTGCTGCCCGCATATAGTTTGCTCCTATTAATAGCATATCTTTTGACAAGCCTATCAGGACATGACGTCAATGTTATATACAATCGTCTCTTCTGAAAAGAAGGAGCAAACTTTCCGCAGGCAAATCATCAAACACATCAAAGTACACTGCATGATTTCATCAAACATATTGCAATCCAAAACGACGTGAAATGTGAGAAACGATCGAGCCTTATTCCGGCCAACACATTTGAATAATTAAAAAGTCTTTGAGGAAACAAAGTGTATGGCGGGAGTTTATGCGGAGGGCACTTAATATAAATCGCCTTGTTATCCTTAACAAAGCAAATTAATACTGAATGGAACTCAGCCTCACTTTTGAGACGTGCTAGTGCTCGTTGCCGCTCTTCCTTACACTTCGTGGCAATTACCATAAATAAATGATAGCTCGCCTCGTTATGGAAGAAGGATACGATAAAATTGTTCGCGGCACAGATTCCGTTCCGTTTTCAAAGGTATTTTGAGTCAAGATAGTTGGAAAAGATAGCAGGATTCCAGTGCAACTGGAGTTAACTATGTATGTAAGACGGTCTTTGTACATTTCGAGGAATGTGAGCTACTATTATAAATGATAGCAGGAGCTTTGAAGTGGTGTTCAAAATTATTGTTTGTTATTTAGCAAAGTTGAGATTCATTGGAGTCATTTCATTGCTGTGGAGCTTGCCCGGATGTGCATTTCATTTGCTTGCTTAAAAAGATATCAATGGAGACAAACGTACGTGCTGGATGCGATTAAAATTAATGTATTTACTTTACTGTCGACAATAATTATTGTTGTAAAATATTAATGGAAGCAAACTTGTGAAACAAAAGTGTTCTATCAATAAATCCTTTGATTGTTCGCTTTGTAGACATTCTCACAAAATATAGAAGAATATTGTCTTTTATCAAACAAACAAAGCTTCTCGAAAGCCATCATTTAAGGAAGCACTCAAGCTCTACAAAACAGTAAGACACTCACAAACACGGGAATGGGAACCACCCTTTAATAAGTCGAAAGTAAATTTTTTATGACTTAATTTAGAGACATTGGCCCAATAAAAATTACGCTATTACGTAATCTAGCGTTGGTTCTAGTCATCAGAACCATCTAAAAGTGTAACATGCACCCTATGCTTGTAAATAATACTTATAATTCCAGCTTATATATTTATGTTTACTGTTGTACAAGATCCACTCTAAACGACAAAGTCACTGATATTGAAATCAATTCCGAGAACTCACGTTCTTAGTGGAAGTGAAAACTAACAAAGCCTTTATTTTCACGCAGCATTATGCAGAATCGAAGCCAAGACCTGTTCAACGGAGTTAAATAGAAAGATTTGCGTATTTTGTTTCAAGGTTCTCTTGCTCCCCTTACTATGTATTTGTAACGTTCTGGATTATTTTGTGCTGATTAGGGGCAAAGCTGAAAACTACACCGTGTAAATAATTACAGCGAAAGAAAAGGAAACTCAATTTGTTGTTTCTTTGACCTTTGTACGTATTCTTCACTTAGCGCATATAATTTCGATTCTTATTGATTTTTAGGGTGACTCTGAAAGAAACTGATGTCGTTACGCGTTAACATTATCATAAGAATGTGGCAAAAGTAATGAAAATTCAAATCAACAGCGTCAGTTTGTCAAGGCTAATGAAAGTAAGTCAGGTGCTCGTAAGAACGCATAGATTTCCACTTGTGCGGATAATTACCAAGTCAAAAGGACACAGTCAAGCTGAATTAATTATTGTGTTCTTTAGATTTTGCTTTGTTTTTCAAAGCATTTTTATATAAAAGCCAATACACCTTCATGTGCGGTTGCCACCATTTAATCTGTAAACAATGCATTCATGTAACTATTGTACCATATACCTTATAACAGCACATACTAAAAATGCTTTACTGATTTCATTTCTACTACAGAATGGCAGCTCCTTTGAATTATACTATGGTTGGTTGGTTGTAAGGGCAGATTCTTTTCCCAAAGATTGGTCACTTAGGCCAGTATAGGCCCATTGTGATACCACAAAAGATTCTGACGGCACTAGAACCTACAGGATGACGAGAACCATTTAGATTCTCGTATGAAGTTGACAATGCAGCTAATATTTAAATCAGCTACTTCCGTGAGGCTGTCCAGGAAAGGTGAGCCTAAGGTTTGTATGCGTTTCCTGGATAGTGCTGGGCATTCACACAGAAAGTGTTGGATTGTTTCTTCCTCGTCTTCCGATCTGTAACTTCGGGAAAAATTATACCATACAGAATACAGAAACTGCACCGATTGCTAAATGATTGTATCTAAAATGTTATTTTTTTGCATCTCAGGAAACAAGCAGTTATCATAACCATCATCATTAGATGATCAAAGAACATAAAATTCGTAAATTATTTAATTTAATTTAGTTTGTTTTTCAATGAATTGGGTAAAAATTGTAGGGGATCATTCGAAATTTTTACGGAGTCAGCGCGTTACCAAAATTAGGAATTATGAGCCAGTGAGTTTTGTATGCTATCCATGGGACATTTTACAGTTATTCACGAGGAGGTGCTATACGTTTCTATTAAAACGGAGCCATGTTTTGTATCTAACGTTGTGATCAGTGATAATTAATCATTTTCTGTATAGTATTTTTGAGTTTCTCATTGTTCTACGTACTTGTATTGTATTTTTTTTTAAATTTTATGAGAGATACACAAAAATTTAATTTTGCAGTTAAAATAATACTAGTGAGTTTTTAATAATGAACGAAATTTGGTTTGAAATTTGTTGCAGAAAGTGTGCGGATGCCAAAACGCATATTCGTTCAAAATTGTTAATACTGGTGACAACCATCTTTGGCTCTGCGTGGCAAAAAGTCTATATACTCGTACTATGTTGCGGACATAGATTGTACAGTCTCTTGTAACTTTCGTTGAAACATGTATATTTTCACAATATTTACTGCAGAATCTTAGTTTAGTGGATTTCTTAGTTATTTATTACAATTTGGTATGCAATACATTGAAGTCTTCATTTTGTAGAGCACCATCAAACAAAAGAGCATATTTATAAAATTACAAAAAGTCGAAGACACTATCTACAAGAACCCTGCATATTTTTAAGGTTTTTCCATTTATCCCGTATTGTGTGATTTACATCGTAGAAAGGGGGAAACGAAGATGTTTCAAACATTTTAAAACGACAGTTCATGCAGTTTACTACAGTGCTGAAAATTGGATGGTTATCACAAACTGTATTTGCCAATTGATTGACATGAACATGTAAAATTGAAAGTATTCCACGTCTTTAACGATCCCTGGAGCCATCCTAGAGGTTTTATTCAATTTAATTCAAAAGGAGATGGAAAATCAAAAAAAAAACAAGTATTGCCGGTGAAACCAGAAAGCATTCTAACTCCACTTTCTTAAAAAAAACTAAATTTTGACGGATTCCAAAGGTGAATATCCATATTTCAATTGTAGAGAAGCGTAGATTTTTTATCTTATCTTTATCTTTATTCTTATCAAACCAAATATTTCATTTTAATGCTCGACTGTAAAATTGGATAAAATAAAATTGAACCATTCCGTTTTCCGTTTCACTGACTTCATGTGGGATTTTCGTTAATAGCATATACGAAAGCGACGTATTGAAAGTATGATGAAAAGGGGCCGCATATGATATGCTAATACACACGTAAAATGATTATAATTTGCTAAACACTTTCTTTGATCCTGATCGCCAAATTCGAAAATATGCGCTTGAGACAAAAAAACACTTTAAAAGGCAAAAAAAACATTTTTTAGAATTTTTTTCTAAATAACTTTATCAGATATTAATATGATATTTTTTATCTTCCCAGTATATGGGAATATAGTTCTTGTAATCGCCTCGAAAATCGAAATTGAAATTTTCTACATATCTCCACATTTTGAGGCCTTTCGAGTATATTTAAAGTGTTTTCAGAGAGAAGTATGTATGTGTGTATGTACGTACGTACACAGTTTTTTCTACGAGCATAACTCACGTAAAGAAAGTCGTATCGACTTCGTTGAGGTGTCAATCGAAGCGCGTTTGTAATTTCAAGAGCTGATTAGTTTTTGGGACACTTCAGTCGGGGGGGGGTAGCTGTTTTTACCCCTTTAAGGTCATTTCTGTCATGCGCTATATCTCACGAACCAAACATAGGATTTGCATCGTTAAAGTGCCAATCGACACGTATTAAAGTTTGTGTGACTCTATCAAACTTTAAAAAAAATGTTGGGGCTGTTTTTTAATTTATTAAAAAAAGGGCAAAAAATTTAAGTTTTTTCATAAACAATAAATTTTTAACCTGATTTGCAAAATACAGCAATCAACATTTATAAAATTTATATACTCCAAATAGTTCTTGGAAAAAAATCAGCAAAACGTTTTTTAATGATCAAGGGTTGCACCTCACGGCTTGTTATAATATTATTTTATACTGGGAAAATATAAAAAAAATGTTTTTTTGTTTGATCTATTTTACCTTTATACAGGGGGCGTTGAAATTATGTTCTGAAAAATTGTTACTCTACGGCAGACAGATAATCTATGGATTGGTTAGTCTGAAATAAAAAACTTCAACGGTATTTTAGAAAATAAGGTCCGTCACATCATAATCCAATAAACACCGTTTCCAAAAAGAAAAACGTAAAAAAAGGGCGGACTTGTGAAAAAAATGTCATAAATCGACCTTGTTTTCCTAGTTTTTTGAGTACCACATTTCTCTCTCAATATTTTGGTCATATTATGGTGGATTACGATGTAGGATACTCTATTAAATAAAACGCACCAAGGTTGTTTAAAATCGGTTCTGTAGATTCGGCGATTATCCGTCCACCGTTTTAAAAATACTTGTTTCGAGAAAAACGTGTTTAGTTTTTTTTCATTTTGTTTACAAATATATTTTGAAAAATCGATTTCAAACATTTACCATTAGTCAATCTTCTCTGGACCAGTTGAAAGTTAAAAAGAGTCGAAAAATGCAAAAAAAAAACGATTTTTTGAAATTCATAAAGTGTACTACTACCTTAATTGATTTCGATTAATCAAATAACTCAATAGTGGATTATTTTTATCAATTTAGTTGAATATCAGTTATCAAGAAGTATGCCAATGCCAGCAATAAAATGATGTGATGTATTTCTAACGCCATTGAAGTATTTCTGGTTATTGAGGCAGTCGGGGTCAAACTCAATAAAAGCAAGCCGTATGATAAAATAAAAATTAGTTGACGTTTTTATTTTCGAGGAAAGATAACAAAAACGAATTTTATCGAAATGCTTGCTTTCAAATAATTCAAATTTATAAAAATTGTTGGAGGCAAACACCCATGAATTTGCTGGGAATGCAATAAAATTTCTGTAGTCATAAACCTCTTGACTCTAGTTTGATTATTCGCTTTAAACATTCCAAATGTAACTTTCTTCTCAACATCTTTGTGAAGCATGCAGCTAAGCCGGCAGGACGAGTCAACGTTTTTCATTCATTGAATGAAGAAATTTGTAGTACAAATCAATAACGCCTTTCAGCTCTCATCTAAAAACAGGTCAGGATTTCCCTTCGGACTTCATTCACACCCTCTTTTTAGTTATGCCGACGTCACTTGCACGCTTGGTCCTGATCTAGGCGAAAAACAACTGATTTCGCCATCAAATTGGACCATTCACCAAGTGCTTGGCAAACAACTGCCAACTAGAAAGGAGAAACGTTCCAACGAATGGCCATTGGAGACGCACATGAATGCCTACAACATCCACTCAAGCTGCAACATCCAACGGCCATATACGGATTAATATTCCATATATAGTGTTTACTCGCGTCTCAAATCTGCACGTTTGCAAAGTTCTGAGTCCTGAATCCTGACATCAAGTGGGAGAACAACGCCCTTGATACATGGGCTGCATCCCAATGCCACGCGGAGGATGCACAATTATTTTTGCGACATTCCTAAATGTGAGCTTCTAAGAGCTCTAGGAATTATGACCCAAGGATAGCGAAAACTATTAAACAATAACAAACAAAGTAAGGATGAATTCGGTTGATGGCTGGGACGTCTTCTCTATGGAAACGAGGACAACCCCTATTGCTTGGAGCAATTTGTCCTGCATACTATAGACGCTTACCCCTTCCCGTTGGATACTTGCAATCCTGTCCCTATTGTGCAAGCCAAAGCAAGTTTGCGTTCCGCTCCGGGTTCTGGTATGCCAGGAAATCCCTTACACTTCGCACAATTCGTATGTACCCAATAACCGACCTATATAAACACTTCTCAGGTATATTCGAAGCACAAACTTTTTGCGGTCAACACTTTTCACACACTCACACGTTTTCGCGCATTTTCGTCGGAATTACTCAGTAATGCACGCTAAAACTTCACTTGCCACATCCAATAATCCTTTTATATCCTTATGCGGAGGAACACCGACAACTCTAATCACATTCAGTGTGGGCTTTCATGCAGCATAAATATATTTTCTAAATTTCGCGTAGCAATTTACCTAGGTAGGTTCCATTGATTTCCAGCTCCCGTGAAAAACTGAAAAGCGCATGAGTTTTCCTTATTTCTGATGTATATTCTTCAATAATGCCTACTTAAGGAGGGGATGAAAATGTACAGTGTGACTGCAATTCAGTATGTATTGCTACACTCTACCAGAAATCGAAAAGGTCGGCAGTTGAATTTTTTTGGAGTCAATTTGAAAATTTTATAGTTGGAATCTCTCAATTTTAAATATTTTTTAATAACAACAAGTGAACGTAATTTCATAGCTGAAAAGCGAAATTTAGGGATTCAGTTTGAAAAATTGATATTTTAATTTAAATAAATCCTTGCTCGTATTCATATACTGCACATAATTTTGTTGTTTTCATTGCTTGTACACACAGGTCTTGCAAAGTGACTAGCCTGACCTTAGAGTTCGTTAGGAGGCCCATAATAAACCGAAACATTTCCACTAGTCGTACTTTTTATTTTTCTAAACGGAAATTGTTTGATTATTTTTTGATCTATTCAGAGAGGATTACTTACAACGCCTATACATACTTTAAAGAGCTCAGTTAGGAAACGAAAGGAAACGTTTTATTCATGTAAACGATTTTTCAAAATTACTTTACAACAAAATATAAGCTTCGACCGTATCGCACGAGCTTTGGTATTTTCTAATAGTTATAAGGATCTTTCAGTAAAAATAAATATTTAGTTCCAAAATCTCAATGACCCGCAGAATATTTATAACGAAAACTTTGCTATTTTCTGAAAATATGGTGCTTCGGGAAAAACAGTAAAAGTTGCATTAAAAACTTACAGTCTAGAATTTTTTTTTTGAAGTAATTAGCATCCAGTTGATCCCAGCAGTAGTCAGTCAACATCGTTTGGCTGTACATACCTTGATATCACATTTCCATCTATGAAATGTTCTGGTGGAAATTTTTTTCGTATTCTTCGCTTACAGCTTTCAAAATCCTTAGAAAAAAATCCGGACGTAAGTTGAAGAAATTAATGTTAAGCGCCTAAGTTATTATTATTATTAAATGTGGCTTTGTTGAAATTTCTTCAAACTCAAAGTTGTCATCAAAAGTAGATTGGCTTAAAGTGAACGTGGACACCAATCTTTAAGATTGCATATGGAACTGATGTAGGTAGATTGTCATTATGAGGCACTGGTATCATTGCCGATGGTAAATTACAATATAAATGTATTCCTTTTATTTTAGTAATACAAAAATAGCAGATCTATATAATTCCATCTTTGTTTTTTTTAAATTCAGTTCACAAACAGTTAAGATCATTGAGACACTCTTTCAACAAATTCCCGTAACACAGGAAGGATTAAAACTAATACAATCTGTATGTATAATATATATATAATATCTTCTCCTCATTTTTTTATGTCTATTGGTCATTATGAAATATTTGAAAAAAGCTAAGAGTCTTTTTTTGCTCTCCATACTTTTTTTTTCAACAGCTAAAGATCATTCATCTGAGGAAGTAATAGTTAGGCTATGTCCAGAAAGGGCGAATATATTTTATCATACAACGCGCGAGTCGTGAGTCTGGCATAGTGCATGCGATTTACGCGCGTATTTTAAATTCACGCGATGCTTGTGGACGCAATGTATTGGTGACGGTACCTCGCCAACGTGCGTATGAATTCGCGCAACACGATTTGCGGCGTATTCGTCCTTTCTGGACATAGCCTTATTGGGCGCATAACGTCCGTCAAAGCAAGCGACAATCCCCCACTTGACTTACTGTATTAAGTATTATTCTTCGCAGGTGAAAAAGTTTTCTACGTTAAAGAGTATTATCGGAAAAACACAATTTTTCCGTTCACATTAACACGTTTTCTCATTTTATCGTAAATAATTTCGAATAATTGATTGAAGAATGATTTCGAATGTGTTGAACTTCAATGGAACGGACAGAATTCAACCATTTTAATGAACTTTTTCTTCTTTTTGTTCATTAAACTACTTGCTAGATGCTGCACCAATATGTAACCACTTTATCCTAAGAAAGAGATTATTGCCAGATGAACGGTTATTTTTAAAATAACTGACATCTTATCATTTTATTATTTGGGACAAATGAAATGTCCTCACTAGTTATTGGCATGTGTCACGGCTAGACGACATCAAATTGATGGCTTTTGCTGCTGATACTGTTCGATCCCTGTATATACGGAATAAATTCAGTTTCGCATGCCACATGCCCGCAGAAGTGCGCCACAAAGGTTTTAATCTTGTTGCTTAATGCCCTCTTTGTTCGTTAATCGCTAGTTTCTTATGTTGCACTCGGTAAACTATGGTAAACGAACTCTTTCATCGAAATTTAACTTTAACTGACGTTTTTCATAACTTATTCTCAATTCAGTAGCTCTATTCAAAGGATTCTCTGTTTATAACCCAGGATACTATCTCTAAGAATATGCTAGCTTGAAGCGACTATTTTAAGCTCTAAATAAACATTTTTTTATGACTTGTAATATGTAACACAAACGCTATAGAAATTAAGTTTTCTTACCCGCCTCTCTCCTATCCTTTCCAAAATTCAACCACTACATATAATGCACACTAAAATAAATGGCAAATTTATCATTATTAGGTTAAGTATTCAATGTAATAGTCATATGAGCCAATCGCATAACCAAACTAGAACTCAATAGTCCCTAAGAATCGTTCTCGGCGATATCTATTTAGATACTGCCACTTTCAAAAATTTAGTTTGACAATTCTGCCAATGTCAAACTATTTAACTGCTTCATATGTCAATGTCAATATCTACATGTACGTCAAAATTTTCAATCATCTGATTGGTGACGTTTGGCTTACGTAAGGAGCCAACGACTTCAATCTTCAGAAAAGCTCCAAATTATCAGCCAATTATCTGAATTGACATCAATTGGTGTTGAACAGTTCGTTCCCACGTGTGGTAAACTTTATCGTGAAAGTAGAAAAATGGCTCAAGTACCGAAAACTGGCGGTTTCGCCTCCAAATTGCTAAACAATTTGAAGAGCAAGGAGTTCCGCGAATATCTCATGAGGTTTGGGCCCATGTCGGTCGTCTCAATCGTAGTAAGTGTTAATGTTTCTTTAAATGATTGCAGCACTCACTTCTGGGGGCCTGTTGCGAACTGGGGCATTCCATTGGCGGCGCTCTCCGATATCAAAAAGGACCCAAAATTTATCAGTGGCAAAATGACATTCGGTAAGTGTTTGTTTGAAATTCGAGGAATTTACGCTTGCAGCGCGTGCTTAAAATACGTTTGCCCGGTTTATTTATAGCCTTGACACTGTACTCGGCGATCTTCATGCGGTTCGCATGGAAGGTACAACCGCGTAACCTGTTGCTGTTCGCGTGCCACATAACCAACTTCACCGCGCAGAGCGTGCAAGGAACACGCTTCGTCAACTACAACTATCTGAGCAAACAACAAAACGCCTAGGGTAAAATTTTAAAGGAAGGGTAGTGTAATATCTGAGGATGCGGCTTACTGCTGATTCCTAGCGAGGTTGTAACGAACCGGGTCCAAGCAGTCCTGTAAAATATTCTATTGGTTCGACACAACCTCTTCCATGTTTTTTACAATGTTGTCCAAGGATAAACCATCTAAATAGCAGAATGTCGATCATAACGCTTAGAATTTCTTGTCATTATGTTCCACAAGCGAATATTTTCGAAGCGAGTGACTGTTTCGAGCAGTCGTAAACTCAGTGCCTTACATTGTCGAGTGCGCTTGAGGCTGAGATTCAAAATTTTATTCGAATAATTCAGATAAATTAACGCTTTATCACTTCATGTTCTTGCCGAGAGTAGTTTCTAAAATATTATGTTTGCCTACGAAACAGAGGAATATCTACAAAATTCAAGCCTTAGCCGTTTTTATTTTGGCTTCTGACCGAAAGTCAGAAGACCAAGACTATGTACACATTCAAAACTACAAATTTCATCTCAAATTGGTAAGGAGTAAGTCATAAATTCTACGTATATAATTGGTGCTAATCTGTGTAATAAATTTATTTGTAAACTGATAAAAACAGTCAGCTAGATTTAATATGAACATTTTATAAAAAGTGGGGTATATTAGTACAAGTGTGAACAAATGTTAAAGTAGTGCACATAGTTTTATGCCGTAGACAAATCAATGCACAATTTACTTTTAGGTATAACTAATATTATGGGGAAATTTAGTAACGATTTAGATGCACTTTGAAAATAAACATTTGGCCAAATTTTTGTAGTTCTTTAATGAAATTAACAAATATAATTTTTACCAACATATACGAGTGGATTCAAATGTGGTAGATAAAATTACTGAGCGTAATAATGTAATGATCTCCAATGCTGATAGTAAAGATGCTTTCTATTGCTAGAGAATGTTTCACTGTGAGAACATCTGCGCTGTAGCAATCAAACGCGCTGCCAGGCGAGGCTCTGAACAGTTACATGATTCGTTCGCCCATCTAGCATGTTGCTCTTGCAAACATGGTTGCTATGAATTCACGTGTGTACTTGTGGCTTTGACTTCTGGCCTTGGTTTCGAACATTTATCATGCAAAAATAACCGCAAAATGTGTGAAGACGAATATTTTTATGCTTCGATTATATCAAATTTTTCCAGTTGAATGCTGTTTCGCAACGCCTGAATGAAAAATAATGCTTGTAGATACATTTTATAAGCACTTCATGGCTATAACATTGTGCCTTTAGATCACCGCATCCAGAACTCTGAAATAGATCCCTTAAATTCAAATTTCTGACCCTTGGGCAGAATTTTGCAGCAGTTGAATACTTACCTACTTATTTGGATTATTATGCTGATATTATACTTGGCATTTATGATTCAATGCGTTGACATGTAACAACGAAGATCAATTACAGTGAAATCCGTTTATAATGACATCGAAGGGAAATGACAAACGCGTCATACTAAGCGGACGTCATACAAAGCATTTTGTAGAAAATAAACAACGTCCTATTTTTTAGGTATGTACGTATGTATTTATTTTAACAGAGAGAAAATAAACAACGTCCTAATTTTTAGGTATATATGTATGTATTTATTTTAATAGAGAGAAACACAACATATTAAATCAAAATATGTAAAAATTGTGCGTAATAAGTACATTATATTTCTTCTTCTTCATTTTTTACATAAGAAATCAATAATGCTTGTCTGCTTTTGTTTTTTCCCTGTATTGTAATAACAGTTACTGATACTTTTGTGTGAAAAAGACATCGCCATGGTCAAATTGTCGTCGTAGATTCGGCCACACAGACGACAACCAATTTGTTGTTGAATTTTGATCAACAGGCGAAGATTCACCGACGATTTTTCCCTGCCACAATGTTATGTTGAACTTTAAAACGTCTTATCCAGCTCGCAGAATAATTGAAGTTGAGAATATCAAAACGCGCGGCAAAAACATTTGCCTTTTCTTGTAGCATAGGGCCGCTGACGGGTATTCCTTTGTTTCTTGTGATTTTAAACCATTGAGTTAACGCTTGATTAATTTTTTCTGTCGCGATTTTCGAAGCTTCTTCGGTTTCAAAACATTTGAATTGAACAATTCCTTAATCTGGTTCTTGTTTTTGAAAATCATTGAGATTGTTGAACGACCATCCCCAACTTCCTTTGCGAGAGGTGAGTTTGATTCTCCATTTTCTAATCTGCTTTTTATTGCCCCTTTCTCCTCAATCGTAAATGCTTTACGACGACATTGAGATGTCAATTCCATCACTGCACAAACCACTAAAAAACAATGCGTGACATTCGACTATCAATTACTCACTGACACTCAAAACAAAAACAAGTCACGCACGCGCCGAACGAATCATGGCGGTCACTATAACCGGACATTATTTATTAAAAATGGCGACATGTCACTTTAAGCGAAGTCATTATATCCGACTTTGTTATAAAGAATTTTATATGAAAACCAAACTTCGCTGGGTAATTACTTCATATTAAGCGGTTGGTCAATATAAGCGCAGTCATAATAAACGCAAACGGATTCTACAGTACTTGTGAAGTGCATTTTATTCAATTCGGGAACTGCCCGTTTCTTTCGTCCGCACAGACAGCGTCGTATCTAGGCTTTCAAACCTGGTTCTAGAACGTCCGAAAAATCCCTGAATTGATATTTATTAGTAATTTACGTCGGTGACATGAATGTTGCTTGATCTACTATTTAAGTATATACTAGTAGAAGTGGACACTCCATTATGCGTTAGTGCAAGCAAAGAAAAAAAATCGTAGCCTTACGACTACATGACTTCCTCAAACAGAATATTCCCATGAGCAGCCTGGCATGTGAATCCTGTAGAAGAAATTTGGCGGTGAACTTTGGATTGTAACTTCGAGTGAACGTCGACGACTAAACTGGAGAGTTTCCTAATAGGGAGAGGGCTGCATGTCCTGGATAGGTGTGCATACTTAAAGTCCTTTTGAATTTACCGCAAATGTTCCGCGATGAAGCTGAAAAATTAATCACGAGACAAGACAAAACAAATCGCCTGATTTCTCTCATTTTTATTTCAATTATTCTTTTCAGTTTTTCTCTCTCGATATACATATATGCAGACTATTTCAAATATGTATTCAAAAATTACTTTAAAGATATTATCGGTAATGTAGTTGTGTGTGTTGTGTAATGATTTCAATTTCAACTTTGATTCCAATTGAATTATTTTCCAGTTAAGGCTGTGAAAATTTACTTGAGGCTTTGTTGAACGTGAAATTCATCAAATAATTGAGTTTATTGATTTGTTGGGTTACAGAATTTTGCTAAAGCGACGTTACCCTAACGGATTGCTGATGTCTGTATGTTTATTTTATTTTCTATTTGTTTATTTTAATTGCTTCCGATTATTAAATATACAAATGTGTAGTCTGTTCGAATTACTGCTTAATAGAACAAAAACTATTTAAAAACGGGAAATTGAACAAAATTAACTTAAGTGATCCACTTGGCAAAAGGGTGTTTGTATTTTAGGGCATCAATGCTGGCGGTATGGGGGTGCAAACTTGTTTTTGACGAATTACTTTTAGCTTACGAGCTGACAGGGTGGCTGGCGAATAATATAGTTTGTCTATTTCAATTAAACGTTTTTAACAAATTCATCTGTTAAGTCCGCGCGCTGGGAATTTGCAAGGACTTGACTGCTTTACATATTGTCTTTCATAATGACTAATAGATATAACGTACAAATTACAATTACATACTTCTCTTCTGGCCTTATCAACCATACCGATTTTCGTACTTTTCTTTTTAGTATTAAAACTTGATCCTACGAGTATAAATATAAAAATTTAGAAAACTTTTTAAAATTTTCCTTTTGATCACAATTTTGAGTCCGAAACAACTTAATTCTGAGGAAATGGCATCAAATCGTACGAAGCGTCAGCGCCGCTTCACTCATTGCGCTTGACTTCCTCGATTTTTACAATTTTTTCTTCATATTTTCGCTCACACATTTCAAAAGAACCAACTATCATCTCTTCAAGTTACACGAGCCGCCTTGAAGAGGCTCCTATCAATATTTTCTTTTCGATTTTTCAAAATAAATTACGACCAAACAATAAAAGTTCTATAGCAAAATACTACAATTTCATAGAATTTAATAATGTCTAATAATTTTTAATATAACCAATAACATTACGATCACTAATATAATTTATTCCATCAGTACGTTTAGCATTCAGATTTTTATTATTATTATTTTTTGCAACCAATTGAAGAACGATTACAATTGTTCGTCGAAATTTCGAATTTGTGTTTTGAGTTTTAAGTTTCGGTTTTGATGGTTTTTAATACAATTGTATTGTCGATATCTGTATCTGTAGATTCTTTTGTGTGGCTTTACAGTACAAAAAAGTAGAGAATAATTATCAGTCGATGGAAAATAAATGTTATGCAATTAATAGATAGATATACCTAGAATAATTGTTCCTCTCTCTATAATAGTAAAATAATAAAATTTAGATATTACTAAACCGACAGTTAAAATAAAAAATGGTGGTGAAAATATCGCGCATACTTTCAAATATTTGGCGGCGTTGTGTTGCTGTTCTGTGCCTGCATGCGTTTTACAATTTTTCCTACAAATTGCATCTAAATTATCCTTAGTAAGTTACAAGTATCAAGTTATGGTTACGAACAGTTCGTTACAATGGCTATACCAACGACTACGAAATCGGCATCTATTGCTTCAACAACCGTTCCGAGTTTTCAATTATCGAATATACTCTAGTTAGGTTTACTTTTCATTGCATGCGTGCACCAAACGAATGAACGTGATAATTATCTCTTCGTCATAGAAAATATGTAGATACGTTTACTGGGCGTCGTGGGCGAATATTCAAAAAGTTATGGCGAATATCGACGGTTTATCGGCTCTTATATTAGTTAAAGATTGAGCGAGTTCCGCTTTAAGCAAACCAAACACTAAAGTAAAGTTCATAACGACAAACAAAGAACTTGTCAATTTGTTTTCCGAGAATCTTCAATTAAATTTAAATGAATTAATATAAAACAACTTGAAAATGAAAATGCAAAAACAATTAATCGAGTGAGATTATATAATATAACAAACGAAAATTAAATTTCAATGGTTTTTGGTTGTAACTTCATGAGCGATGATTTTCAAATTATTCATAAAATTATGCAAGTTAAAAGTCATTTTAATGCGAACGTAGCAAAGCTGACCTGGAAAAGCGTCAACGGTATTTTTGACAATTTTAGACAAGGCGTTTTTCCATCTCTGCTATTCCTAATTTTTTTTTTCTCGATTTTTAGACCCTAACGCTTTTAACTTATTTCGCCATTACAATTACATAGTTTATTCCTCGTTATTATTTTAATCATAAATATACGTGAAAAGAGTCAAAAAAATAATTTTAAATTTCAGTCATTTTCATTTCATCACTTCAGATTATTTACATCCTAATACGACTACGACGATGAAAAAGTTTTTATAGAATTTCGAATCCTATTTAGCCCTAATCACACTATCTGGTTGTTTTGTTTCTTTGTTTTCGTGCTTTCACATATCAAATTCTTAACATGGGGACAATTAATTTAAATTTCACAAAAATTTTGAAGGTTGTTTTCAACACGCTTACAGTTCATGGAGGAGATGGAAACGCTGGCATCATTTCGTCTGCTTTGCCGGCAAGTTCGATTAATTTTTGCTTGAACAATTGCTGAATTTCGCTGATGCCATTGAGTTTTTAGTTGCGTTGTCCTATTCGTTTCTCATCTTAACTCCATGTTGGATAAGTATCGGTATACCATTGTTCGCCATTTGTGCCCAAGGGTTGTTGCGGTAATGGTTGACAGCCCCAATTTCCACCACCATTTCCTATGATACCGCTTGCATAACGTCGCTTTGAATCTCCAGGATTTGGATGACCTCCATCAAATTTACGTTTACCGACTACTACTCGCCAAATGGTCGTCAAAAGTTGAGCGAGAATTGGCAATGGGAAATGTTCGCCACGTAGGTTGAAAATAATTTTCGAAGAATGGAAAATACAAAAAAAAAAGATATTTTAGCCAAGAGCGACCGATAATGTCTTCAATGCTGCTATGAACTATTTTCTATTCAAAGAGAAATGAAAAACATGGCAGAAATCTTTAAGATGCGGTAAAAACTGTACCCACTGCCAAAACGACTAACGAGTAATTTCTTTCGTTAGAAGTGCCAACACTTTACACGTAGCATTTGGCCTCAGTTACTTCTATTTTCACAAGCTGGTAACAATCGACTGAACTGTAAGATTCACGTTGTTTTTGGTGTAACCCTACTTCACAAATATAATGCATATGCGTACGTACAAATGGGGAAAATAAGGTGGGCGGAAATCGAGAAATTGAATGACCAAATAATTATGTCTACTTCTAGATACAACATATCATTATGGTAACAATCTTGTATCTTGTGCAAGCTTCAGGTCGCTGCTAAGCTAGCGCTAACCTGCTATCTAAAAGGCCAATGGTGCATTTTTGAAGCCAGTCAACCCGCCAATATAAATATTCCGCCTTGAGCGTGTCCGGAAGGAAAATTAAGATACTGAAGATCTGCCAAGAATACTCAAATCACCTTTTGGGCTCGGGAGATCACAAAAGTTGTGCCCATAATAGAAAACTACGAGTGTACAATATTTATAAGGAAACTAGAGGTGCCCATTGTAGATCAAAATATTTGAATACATACATACGTCGTTTAATACGAAATATTTTTAAAAAGTATCGAACACATTTCTTTCAGTACGAGGTCTTTCTTCAGATTTAGCCAAATGCGTGAACTCATAAATATAGCACCCAAAAATTAGTGGCTTATAGAGGTCTACAGAAAACTAAACAACCCAAAAGGATAATGTAACGCGATAGCATACGATTTTCCATCGTTTGATTGATTTTAGAGGGTGGTATTTTGTTTTGTTTTAATCGTGAACTACTTTATCAATCATATCAAGTACCCGTGAGAAGAAGGAATCGAGTATGAAACTATTTTCGAATACAATTATTAACCTGTTAAGGATAAAGTGCCGATGGGGATCACTTGCTTATTGTATTTTCTTATATATTGTCTATATACATTGTCTTTAAAATTTAAGCGTTTAGAAATGATGATGTGTTCAAACGTGACGAGTGCAGCATGATACATGAAAGCCCATGTGCTAACTTTCCAACACCACAAAATCTACACAATTACCCAAATTTTGAACCGCGCGGGACGGCGATGAAAGCATGCTGCCGTTGATACGTGCCCCCACAGTGGAAAGATTATTGCACAGGATTTAGGGACGCAATTAACACAGAACATCGATTAACACCAGCTTGTGATCAAATTGAACCATTGCATTCTTCGTCAAATTCGCAACAGCCCATTTCAAAAATATCCACTTGGATTTCTGCCATATTTCTCGCATTTCTTCTTAAAACCATTAATGGAAATGAAGACGGGTCAATATACCTAACAGATTTTATGAATAATGCAAATCTGAAAATTTTGATTGATGACATCGAGAACTAGCCGTTTTGCGCTTGCAAAGCTTCTTCTTTTCTCATTCTGATCAGATGTAATTTGTTTCAAATAGTAGTAACTATGTTCTTTCGAAAAATAATCTTGCATAAAGTATTGTATTGCATATTTTCAAATTTTTAGATTTCTACGCATACACTGCAATGGATGCTGCAATTTAGAACAAATTGAAAAATTTTGCGACACATCGTGAGACGCAGCAGATCAAAATGAATTAGCACACTAGCTCAGGGCTAGCTTTAAGAGATTTTACAATGTGTGTAGTTGTACTGTCTTTTCTCTACGCCACTATTAGCATTTTGGTTTGCTTGAGTTTGAGGCAATCTTATTTTGATTTTCTCAGTGATTGAAGCAAAATGCTAACCTTACGACACATTTACCTAAATTTATTTTGAAACGGACATGTTTGCGCGAGTGTGAGGTAGAAAAAACACAGTACAAATTCGAAAATCGATGTGAACTTAGCAAGTACTCCAAATGAATAGAACCACTAAAGTAGGGAACGAACAATATATATGTATGTATAATCGAAATTATTTACAAAAAGAAAATATACTTCATGTAATTAAATATATATAAATAAAAACGAATCGATTAGTATTGAATAAACAAAAGGATAAATATGTAATATAAAAGAGGACGATTTTTGTTAGCAAAGCGGGATATTGATGTTTTTAAAATAGAGATATATAAATGTAAATATAGTAAAATAGCATGTGCAATCGCAAGTTCTCTGTATCGTGAACAAACGTCCCTTCGCAACAAAGTATTAAGATACGAGGAAAGTCGAATTATGCATGACTAATTGTAAAAACAAAGCCAACGAAAATAGGAAAAATTGCGCGGATCTGTTTGTAGTGGCGGTACCGGTGCTTGGCAGCCGGACTAGCTCGAGTCTATTTGCCGTTATGCTCGTCAGACCATCTTCTCAAACTTCTAGTAGATATTGTAAAAACAAAGCATGCGATTCTGCGGATTTTGATAAAAACATGGTTGTCCTTCCTTCCTTCCCGCAAAACGGGAAACACCAGCAGAGTGGCCCGTCGGCCGGGACAGACACATAGCATTTCCCAGGCATGGCAGTATATTTTTATCAAAATCGCTGCTCCATCGAACTGTAAAATGGAAGGATGAAAACTTGTACCTTTTACATACCCAAATACTAATCGATTCGATTTTCAGTACTGATCTTAAGCATCTCGTTTAGGGTTCAGTCTGTGACAAAATTATGATCTTATGATCAGCGTGCGACGCCCGAAAATTTAAATAAATTTCTTTGAAATTAGTAGAAACTCGAAAATGTGGGGCAGGACAGTCTTTGACGAGTGCCAGATGAAACCGTGGCTGGGAGGTACACAATTTTGTCAGAACTGAACACGTACGACTGGTACTTAGTAAAAAAGTGAATACTCTGGTGCTCCCTTACTGCTTTTCGGACGTTTTGCCACGCCCTTGCGTAGCGTGGCAAAACGTGGACAGACGACGCTTGCGACTCTGATGGAACTGTGGCTAGTGAACATTGAATGTGGCGCACAACAATCGATGTATGTAGTGTAAAATAAACACATTTATCTAAGAAAACATTCGCTTTATTCGCTAAAACAACAAGTTATGAGTTATGATTACTGGTGTATATAAAAAGAGTACATGCAAGCGTCAACGGCAATATTTAACAATTAGCAAACATCAATACAATTAGAAATACAAGTATATGAACGTTTACACTTATCGTGGGATGTATCTTATAGGCATTGTATGTAAGCTTGGTTCGAGGCTGAGACAATAGACTTGTAATGTAACAATTAGCATTTAGTCGGAGCGGCAATGTCTGTCGAAAGCAGTAGGAGAGATGCCAGTGGTATTTGGAAAATGCGATCGCAACAACAAGGCTGTGTCAAATACAGACCGTCCTCTTGCTCACCTGGTAAATTTGGTAGCGGCTTGGCGCGCTGGGTGCCACGTGCGTTGAGACGAGTTTGACCCGCCCCACGGACCCCCCCGGCTGCTGCCTGAGCCCCCACGATGACCCCCCGTTGACCCGGTGGGGCCCCCTGACGATTGGTGTTGCCACGGAGCCCAACGGCTCGGCCACGCGCTGTGATTCCACGCCCATGACCAACCCCCTACACAGTTATTCCGATTCGACATTTAACATTTGACATTCGGGTTTTCCATGTTTGTAATTGAATTTTCATGTTATTTTTATTGTTATTGTGATTTTTCAAATAAAGTTAACAACCACGTGTCGACGCCAATTTTGCATTTTTAAAATTTCAATTTTTATTGTTTTTTGCAATATATTTTGGAAATAAATTTTTTCATATTATTTTATTATTGAATTTAGTTTTGTTTTCGGATCATGCGACGTTTATTGTCCCCAAAAAAAGGAAGAGAAAAGAAAATTGAAGGAAAAACCCGTTAGATTTAATTGTACAAATTATATTTTGTGTAGATATATTTAAAAATAGAATAAAATCGGAAAATCAAATCAACAAACACGTACTTATAAATGAAAAGTTTTCGCTGTCACATTTTGACTTCCCGTTGCCACGTTTCATAATTTGAATATTTGAAAATTTCACGGTATCTAAGCCATTGGCAGCGGTTACAAATACGCGATCATATCAAATTTGTTGGCTGGGTGGTGTTCATTAAAGATCCTTTTTTGAAAAAAAAATATTAAAATATGCCGCGGTGCATAGATATCCAATATACGATATACAAGTGCCGGGCGGTAGTACTTTTCATGTATAACTACATTCACTGTCTACAAAATTAACTAGGCAACTAACTTAGGAAAACCAATTTTACTATTAACTAAATTTTTATAATTAAATCAGTTGTAAAATATTCTTTAATGAAATGCGTTCGTAACATATAAAATCATTTTTAATTAGATGGCATTAATACCTCGAACATAGGTTCGTACATGCCATACAGGCCACTTTGTCCATCCTGGCAGGAACACACAACACAAAAGAAAATACAATATTAAAAATCTCTCGTGATGTTTTTGAACTTCGATTTGTTTAAAACAAATAACTTTCAATGAACGAAACAATAGAAGCAATCCAATTATAATCAAATTAATCATTTCAAAATGCCAATGAAAATCGAGTGCTGCCAAATCAATTTCAAATGAATTTTTTATCTGTGTTGTGTGTGCGTATGTTTTTTAGGTCGAGGAAATCCATTATCCGATATACAGTGCTTTGTTTTCGAGTATCTTTACGGAGTTTTAGTGCAAGGTTCAGTTTTTTCACTTGATTTGTTCTAATTGAACGAACATTTTTCGTACTTTTGCGATTGACATTTTATTTTAGGGAATTAGTAATTAATAAAGAATGATTGATGAAGTTTTCGATTCGGAAAGCAAGGGCCTGGGAAATGTATGGTGTTAGTTTAGACAGCGCGCTGCAAACCAGCTGGAAATGTCCAGACATTGTGCTAGTCACGAAGAATGTTATGATAGCGTAAAGTACAAAAGGCAAATGACTACTTTTTTTCGTACAATGTCAAGTCAGCGGGCTCAGCAATAACAAACAGGGACGAAGTGTTAAGGGAGCGTTTGTTGTTAGTAGGACGAAAACATTGCAGCACAGGCTCTATGCGAGCTATTAGTTGTGACATTGGGCGGTGCAAGGTTATTGCAAGGCTACTTTTTCAAGCCATTACTGGATTTCTACAAGCACTTAATTTCCGTTTCAATGTGGTATGATGGTGCGTTTTAGTATTAAATAAAGCAATGCAAAAAAGCGGGTTCTAAAAGCAAAAACATTGTTACAGAAACTTAAAAGGATAAAGCAAAAGCAATTCAAAATCACTAAATAGGTACTTAAGGCCCTAGTAATAACTTAAAACGATTTTCATGATTTTGTTTCTTTATTAAAACCAATTCGGACATAACCCTGTCCTTCTGCTTCAAATATTGACGAATTTTAGATCAAGATTTTGTGCATGGTAATTTCACGACAGTTTTCATTGTTCTTTCCCTTAAAAATAGGAGTGAGTCGTCGTTGCATTGAGTTTTAAATACTTTTTAAACAGTCAGCCTATAAGTTTATTCTTAAGTAGCGTGATAGCCGTTGGAAAGGTAAACGAGTGCCCCTAATTACAGTCAGCGATAATTTGATGCACTTCAATATATTTAGAGCTGTGAAACAGGAAGGGGCACATGATAATTTACTGTGTCCCTGGATGCCATTGAAGTGTGCGTTGATCAAAGGGACTACATATAATAAGTGACTTTTTTGCGGCAAAACGCAGCATAAAATTGAGAAACATCGAGAAGGATACATCAGAGCTGAAGTTTGCCATTGAAAAGATCGTTAAGTCTACATTTCAAACGTAAACACCCACAAGACATGTTAAAGATATTTTACAACTCATCGAGGAGCTTTTCTGTCGGGTGCTGGAAACTATGTATGTCTCCCGAAGCCTACGAGCGCACATTATCTTCTTGTTTGCACACTCACGAATCTTTCTTGCTTATGAAAATGTATACGGAGAGAAAATAAATTAAAATACTGCTCGTATTGCGAGCCAGGTGCAAGCAGCGTGGCAAGAATCAAATATGAACAAAAAATAAGATTTGTTTTGAAATTAAAGTAAGAAAATAATCAATAGAACTTAATAAATTACACAAACATATAAACTAGTTTAAAACAAAATACTTTGCTTGTATTTTGCACCCACCGAATTGTTTCTGGTCGCTCTCTGTGGACCTCCGGCGGCCACTGGCGATACCCCACTTGGCGGGTAATCAAAGTAATCTCCATCATATGATCGGTAAAAATCGTCATAATATGGTTCATTGTAGCCACCACGATAATCCGAATAACCGTAAAAGTCGTAATCATAATCTATAAATTTAAATTGAGTGTTGTCGGGTTGTTTTCTTAAATATTTCAAACACAAAACATATTCAGAGTCAGTACAATCATTTCATTTTACACAAAGCTCAGTAGCGGCTCAGTTAGGTTCGTTTGTAAGGCCTATAAGTTGCTATCCACGTCTTAGCTTCTAGTCGCACCTAATCGCATCCAATCTGATCATACTTGTCTAGTTTTACGATTTCCTGCTCATTTCAACTGCGACACTTTAACATGGTTAAAGGTAACCGGGAAACTACGCATTACCGGCAAACGTTCGCAATAAGGTCACGTGATAGGCAACATGCATGTAATCTTCATAACTATTTGGACAATTTGAAAGGACTTTGAAATCTGATGAGACATCTCTAACAGTGCAGTTTACTGAAGCACATTTATTTGATACGCCTTTAATGGGCTACATGTACAAAAACAATGTAGCAAATTAATTACCCACGATACTTTCATCCATTCGTGCTTTTACCCGATGAAAGTGAACCTCACAGTTCCCGGGATACACTACGCTGGTAAAAAGATTTGATGATGATGTACTGTTTCGAAAACTATTTAAACTAAGCCGGCCAATAACGATATATAATCTCGTTCTCTCAAGGTATTTTGATTAATGCTTATGCGATTTTTGGACAGTTTCTTTTTACACGCCGTGCTGAGATCCGCTTTCCGATGCCACCAATACATGCAAAAAATGGCAAGACGGTTGAAACGAAGTGGCAGGTTTTGAAACTGCTAACTGCTTATTCTCAGAAAGTCTATAGGCGACTACTTCTCAACATAATGTGAAATCTTGTGAAGTCCTAATGTGAAATTCAAAGGCACCAGATCCCCTTTAACGTTTGTGTCTCATTCGTGACAATTAAATATTTAGCTGCTTTACTTAAAAATGAACCGATTTTAGCAAACAGGAAAAGTGAGTTGGGTCTTCTTCGAGCTGCACATAGAAATTAATTTCGAGATCAAGGAGAGTTGAAGTTAGAAATCGACATCTCTTGAGCGGTATACTAAAAAATATTTCTGCACCCATTGGAATAATTTTTTGAAGCCTGTACGGTAATTTGTATACGTGATTAAGCCGCATCGCGAGCTTTCAACTCTATATTTTAAACAATGTCGCAATTGAAATTGAACAAGTAATTGTAAGCTTATTCACATGCCGATAATCAAACCAACCTACAAGGATTTGTAACTATGTATATGCATGCAAACAATTTTACAAGAATTGAGGCTTCGAGATTTTATATTAGTACTTACCCTCAAGTGTGTGTACAAACATACGTACATTGAACACATGTTAAAAAACCTTCTTTCGATAGCTTATGTCGTCTAATGCATTTCTTTTTTTCCTGGCATAATCTCTAAGAAAGATTTTTCAACTAACCCTTCCTCCTTCCGGAGTGCTCACATATTTTAAAATATACAATTAAAATTGTCAAAACACATGCAAGCTAGCCAATCAAAGCACGTATGTTGATGCATACGCAGCACACCCGTTATTTTTCTTCTATCAAGCGGAAACTTTTCGCAGTGTCAAGCAGATGGTTAGTAACGATGCCGAGCACTTAGTGCATAAGTGGTGAAGGATGCTCGCACGGCTACAGACTTTGATTTGCCAGTACATTCAGGATGGAGTGTTTTGCGCAGAACAAGGAACTACATGCTGGATCATTGGATTTAATGTAGATATGCTTACATTTTTGAGGAAAAAAATTAAAAGGATTACCGGACACCAAAAACACATTCAATGGTAAATCTCAGAGGAAACTGAGTTGTTGGCTTAACCGAAGAAAATTAATATCAAATAAGGTCGTATGAATAGCGTCAAATGAAAAATGAATGCTTCTAGTTTTAATGATGTAAAAATGCCATAAAATGCGAGGAAAGGTTAAATCTTAATCAAGCGGAGTTGATGGTGTCTTTGGCTAAGAAAATCATGAATGTTAAATATGTTGTGAAAATGTTATCTGAAACCCTCCACATTAATGAACGGTATATATACATATATATTTTGCCGGAAAAGAAAACTCAACGCGATCAAATCAATCGTCATTCTATACTATATCAAAAGTTGTTTAATCCGATGCACCGATCTTGCAGGGACTCTGTTCTTATTTCGTCCCAGGGTCGTTGAACTGTTTGAGGGAATTTCATTTTCATTCATAGAAATTCTCAGAATTCAATGATATACAGATTAATTTGCTTAAATTTAGTCCTACGAGAGCTGTCTCTCGATCATCTTTCGAAAAATATCTTAAATCGCAAATGTGACTAGATACTTCGCTGTTAGAAATCTGAGCTTGGGTAATTGTATGGTAGATGAGTTCTACACTTACCATAGTCACCTCGGCCCATTGGTCCTCTGAGGGGAATTCGACCGGGTCCAGGTCCTCCAGGTATTCCTCGCATAGGTGGTATGGGCATCATAGCCGGATGTGTCGGTGACATTCTATGGGTACAATATTACATTCATTGGTCGGACGCATGATAAGCACTCGTGTACACTTACCCCATTATACCCGTGCGTGTCTGCATCATCTGCATCATTCGTCGCTCTCGAGCTCGCAGAATCTCTTCTTTTTTCTTTTTGTCAGAAGGTGGCTTGGCTAATGAGACCTGAAAGTCAAATTGCTGAAATGAGTGAATCAATTGTTTCTTAGTCAAGCTGCCTGTACTTCAATATTTGAATTGCCAACCTCCTTCCCGTTCAAGCTGCGCATTGCAATTACAGCATTATCACGATCTTCGAAATGAACAAAGGCATAGTCTTTGATTTTCTTCACTCTCTCCACTTTCCCAAACTGCTCGAATTGTTCCTGTGGTAGAAATTGTTGAGTTTAGTTTAGATCTTCGGATCTTGCGAACAGAAGCTCACCTTCAGTTTCTCCTCGCTAATATCTTGCGTGAGATTTCGAACGTACAATACTTTCACTTTGCTCATTGTCTGCTCATCAGGCTCTTCCTGTGGATCTGCCCAGTCCACTATTATATCACATCCCCAAACCTGCATATGCATACGTAATACAAAATGAATATTAGCATCACTGGCGCCAACTAATCACATTTCGAAAACAAAAACAAAATCAAACTCAAACCTTGATTCGTCCTGTGCCAAGTCTCCGCTTCGCTAGAGACGCGGCTTTGTGTGATTCATATTCGAGAAAGCAGAATCCTCGATTCTTTTTCTTGTCGTCCGGTGAACTATATATAATAACCTCCACTAGGCCAGCTGCCAGATTACGAGTCGAAGGTCATGTTGATGAAGGAGTAAAAAAGACAAAGATTGCGTCAATAAGTTGCGCTGGTTTTTCAACAAAAATAGTTGCACTATCGTCTCAAGTACATATTTTAAAACTAAGTTGTCATGAGACTATATTTGACTTTCACACGCGAAAATCGAATATACTCCACTACGATTGCTTCTATGCAATAAATGAAAATTTAACAATTTTACCCTCCCCAAAATCCAATGCCAAAACGCTTAATTTTGAATTTCATTCAATTTCAATTTGCTTCGATTTGATCTTCAAATTTTCACTCGATTAGACATGACCAGATCAGAATAAAATCAATGCACAGATATCTTCATTCGTTTGTTGTTGTTTTATTTAGTTTTCAACAAATCTGCCACAAGTTTGTTGGTAGTAAGAATATATAGAGAAAATTCATGTGGGAAATGTAATTATATGTTGCTATATTTAGAAAAAATTCATATATAAAACACAGTATGTGGAAATACTTTTGGTTTGGTTCTCCAGTCATTACCGTATTATCTTCTCAGATTTCAGCTGATTGGTCTTGCTACACTAGCTTGCGTTTCGTTCTTAATTGTCGCGCGGTCTTGCACAGATTTCATACTGTAATAATCCCTATTTGATTTATCCATGCTTGGAAACTGTAGCCAGACAATTAAGGTTTGTGTTTTCTTTAGGTTTAATCCTATCAATTTTGTTGTGGATACCAGGTTTTCCACATATGCTGCAGGCAGGAAATTTTGCAAGCCTCTGTTATAGAGTGATCGTAAGTGATATTCATAAGGGTGCGCAATTAAAAAGAAATTAGATAAGTATATATGTTGTAGTTTTATATAACGTTTTCCTCAACAATTCAACCATACATTCTATGGAAATATATTTAATTTTAGAATAAATCTCAATTTACGATCTGAAGACTCAAAGTCTCTCGAAAAACATTAACTCCAACTTGAAACATCGGACCGTTCTGCTCCTAATAACGTACAAACTTTACAAACGGTTTAATACTTATGAAAGGCAGTATTTCAGCAAGCACTTTCCTACCGGCTTCACATTGGCAAAATTCACAGAATATGGCTAACTTTTTGGCAGACTAAGGAATGGTTAAAAAGAGCATACAAGACATGTTTCGGTTTTTTTTTTTTTTTGGTTTTTGGACGTCCATTCAAACTCGCGCAAAAAGATTTTTTTTTACTTTTAAGGAAGTAGATGCATATTTAGTAAAAAAAATTAAGGAGCAAATAGGAACTTCACTGCAATCAGAAATTTAGTAGGATCTCAAACATCGATCTTCCATAATCGACGAGGTCTGCTTACGAGCAGTATTGTCAAACGTAATATAAATAAATTGAAAGGTAAACCCCCAATTTTATGCATGTAGGTATCTTCTGAACACCAATACCGCAATGTATGTATGTTGCATATGTGGAAAACCTGCCAACACTCGTAAATTCATTTGAATATTTCTTTTCATTTGGTTCATTTCATATTCATTGTAAATCAGAGCTCTTCGTCATGTTACGAATTTAACCAATAAAATGGATTTCGTTCAAAATATACGTGTGCTGGTATACCCGCCGTGATTTCTTTGTTTAGTCAATTTTACTCGAATCATGTTTCCTTTGCATCGCGGCAGCACATTATACATTTCAAATTAAGTGTCCAATTCGAAAATCAAAAGTTCCAAATAAAATTAATGCGAATTTGGCAATGTTTTGGAAAGAAATTGTTGAGCTACAGAACTGTTAAATTTTGCTTCGTTTAACTTTTGGTTTTTGTTTTATTTTGTTGTGTTTCAAAATCAAGGCATTGCAATTTTTCGCACTAGAAATTTGAGCCATTAGCAATTTTCTTAACAATACTGAAAATTTTCATGTGTTTTGGATTTGTGTGGTCATAAAATCGATTCGATCTCGTTTCAAATTTTGTTTCTCCGAAATAATGAAAAAAATCACTGGATAAGCGCGGCTACCGGTTGCAAACGAACACCGCAAATCGATCCTTGCAACCGGCCACCGACAACCAGCACCCAAGAAGCAGTCTTTCAACTCTGCTCGTTTGTAAGCTACGGTTAAATTTGATTCTGCCAATTTGGGTCTCTACCATCTGCGGCGGTACATATAAACTAAATTATTATATGCAACACGCAATCAAGCACGAGTCCTTTTCGTTACAATCGAGAGCTTTTGCGTTGTTGTGGATGTTCAAATTGATTCAGATTTCTTCTATTTGATCACTTACGTGCATGTTTAGCAAATTCCTCTAACAATTCGTCGCGATCTCTATTCTTAGGTATATTCCCGACAAATAGCCGGTGATTGTTAAATGATATCGTTACACCAATCTTTTTGCCTTTCCGAATTTCATAATCATTCAGCTGGAATTAATACAAGTCACACAAATTCGTAATAAAACGGGCCAAAGAAAACGCAAATTAGAAAAATGTTTTTCTTTTCTATTCCAATTTCGAATTTCTAAGCATTTAACAACTTCTCTGAGTAACCTTTCAAAAAATTTGGCGAGTCACTTTTCCGGACCGCCAGCAAAATCGAAACGTCTCTGACAAACAATAAAAATACTCTATTATGCCTGGACAAAAATATATGCTGGATGTTTCGATACAATCTTAAATTCAATTCAGAACAAAATTATACAAATGTGAATAAAAATTATGGTGCACAAAATTTGCACAATTTCATCCGTACAATACGACGACAATGCGAGAAAGCCGCTTGAACGTCCAGCGGCGCGCATCCTTGGGCGTCCAGTACGAGACTCGTGCAAAGCCCAAATGTCGTTCGCGCCGCCTCTGTTCCCGCTTGCTGTGCGGGACAGCAGCAGCTTCGCCAGGATGCACGAGTGGACGCATTCAAGCGACTTTCCCCATTAGAAAATTTAAGCACGTGATATTTTCCGAGGTGGAGTGTATGCGTCTCTTCACCACCGTGAATATGCAAATTTTCTCACGCCGAGTTAATGACTGGAGATTGTTGAGGATGAGTATGTTAACATAAAACACAAACGGGAGCACAACGAAACAACGGTAAGCGCACAGGTTAGCATAAAAAGGGTGTTGGGATATCAAAATAAAAACCATTTAAATGTTTCAATTCATGAATGAATGAGCATGTGTTTGTGTGTGTGTGTGTGTGATTGATGAGTCCAGATTGCTTATAAGTTGTTCCTATAGAGGTTGTGCAGGATCTGCCCGCTTGTTCCTGCAAGATTCTCGCCTCGAATGGCGGCGACAGGCGGAACGCTTGTAAGAAAAAGCTAATAAATAACGATTGTCAGCCAAATGGCTTAAGTGAATCCCGCCCCGCCCGGTTAAGCTTGACAACACAACCTTGCCAAGGACAACTTTAAGTCGCATGAAGTGCGAAGCAATGAAACATTTCCAGGAACAGAAAGTCACGGAACATGCTTGGTGCGGATGAGCTGTGTGAGTTATTAAATGATGCAGCAACCGAGAAAGTACAAAATGGATGAATGAAGTGGTGAATGGCGAAGAACATGGCGTCGCCACCTTTCTCTACATCGCTGCCTGGTTTTCTAATGCGCCGTCGAGAAAGGTGAAGTAGCCAAAGTGTGAATGATAAACAGCGTTACCACTGCAGATCTGCATCCCTTGCGCTCTATTGGACATGTTGAACCTGCAATGCGGCACTCGCGATAGTTGCCCGGCCCCAGCGCATTGAATGCAGTCCTCACAGTCTGGCCAACACAAAGCAGCCCTTATCAACACAGTTACGTATTTAGCCCTTTTCGGATAGCCAATAGACTAATTCGGTTTGTTTGGCTTGTTTCCAATTGCAAAAAGATCAGGTGTGACGAGAGCCCGACTTCTCAATTACTTTTTTTCAATTTCAACCATAATTTAGGAGTCACGCTACATATGTATGTACTTATTCGCTGTTGTATTATTCCATGCGTCGTGATGTGCGTCAAAAACCAATGCAAATAATTTATTTTGTCTTGTCTTGATAAAATCTGGCCCTAAATAATTTTATAATTTGGATTGAATTTTTATTTACCTGTCAATTTACCAAATTCGTCTAGTATCTCCTCTTTGCCTTTCGATTTGGGTATGTTGCCTACAAATAGGCGTAGATTCGGCACGCTTATGTTAATTTTCAAACATTTGCCGGGTTTTATTTCGTAGTTATCGAGCTGTGGGTGTGAAAATAAATCAAAATAAACGAAATCAAAATGAAACCAATGTTTAGCCAGATTCGCTTAATTACGACAGCAGTTGAAATTTTAAATTTTGCAGAAATAATAAATGATTAAACCTAGCCAGATTCATAGAGGTTCCAAATAAAAAAGCTGTTCCGATGTCAGCATCGAGAGCTAGCTCAAAATCCTATCCATAACGATAACTCTGTATAGTAGTCTCCTTTGAAACTTGTACGCAAAAGCAATGAACGTGGATTCATTTTGAGCTAATTCTCAATATTTTAGTGATTTTCAGACGATAGGCTAAAGTCTACTAAAAGAAAACAACCGAACATTACAAAGGACACTGAAGATTATACATAATGTATATGCCATGCTCGCATCCTAAAAAAATAAAACCAGACAATTTGCCGGGAAATGATGCGCTTCACGTTTATTACTGTCCAATAAAAGCTTTCGACTCTTTAAATGTTTTGTTCAAATAGATAGATTGGAGCCAAACACGAAGATTTGATAGTTAAACCCGCATTACCAAAAAAACAAGCCAACGAACTCAATCACAATAATTTTCTACTCAATGCTCGTTCCTCTTCCTGTTTCAGGGCTTTTGTTACATATTCTTTTTCCGGCACTGCAAAGTGCTTTACTACAAAAATTGTTTCAACTGTCGGTACGCATAAATGGATCTTGTCCATCATTTACGAATCAAAATCAATAGCAAGCAAAACCGATTTATGCACACACCATTGTCAAGCAAAGTTTTTTTCAGGAAGCCAATCTATCTACGCTTATAATTAAACTTATGGAGAGATACTCTTAAAGTTGATCGAGAGCAAGCAGTAACTTCGCGGATAAGTAGAATGTCGAGGAGAAATAATTTAGAACAGCCAAAACAAATAGAGAATCTCATTATGACATTCCTGTTGAAAAGACAAATTTCACTGTGAGCCAATATATAAGCGAAAGTTACTACTCCTTACTTCGTTGAGAGCGCAAAGAGGAGACCTGTAAGAAAATTTCACAATATATTTTACCAAACGTTTAATAAACATGCCAAATCAATTGATACTAATATATACGATCGGTGGTGTTTAAACAATGTCCGTAACAGAACAATAACTGCGCGATGTTTTTGTGGGCTCCAGTCGATGAGACAAATCTAGTTAGGAAGATTTTTTAAGAAACATCTGACACTTAGAATGCAATTTACGCCAAATAAGATGCAACACTTTTCAGATTAGTCCAATTCAATTCATGAAGATATCAATATTAAAATGACCCTTTATTTGAATCATTGCACGTGTAAATGATTTATAAAAAATTTCGACACTCGAGGCTCTCAGTTAGGTACATAGATGTGGTAGCGATGACTCAATTACGCTTTGGATTTTTCCAATATTTCCAATTGCAGAACATTCTGTTTGGTGGCTAAACAAATGTATTGTGTGATATTAGATCTGTAAAATTTCCTGCAGAAACTTTTTACATGAAACGGAATAAAATTAAAATCTGTTTTAATGCGAACGGATAGGGTCTGGTAGCACATAACATGGACGATAAAAATATGAGAAAAAGGATCCGAATGTAACAATCATTATCTATTCTAATACGGCTGGTTCGGGCGAGGATCGGGAAGGAATATTGGAGTTAACACATCATAGCAAACCTAGAGGGGTGGATTTTGTCCCTAGTTGTTACTACTTTTACTTCAGCATGCAGTTTTTGGAAAAGGTCTCGGGTATCTTAATGGGATCAGAGTTCCGTTAATGTTAAGACCCAACAACCATAGGAAACAATTTTGTTGCAAAATATATATCTACAATAAATTATCACAGTCGCATTGCAGGGAGCATTTTTGCAAAAAAAAAACATACTATCATGCACTTACGATTGCTTCCCCACAATGTACAAATAAAAATATGTATAGACAGAAAAGAATGGAATAGAGAAAGAGTGTAGGAAGCGATTTATAGCCCACGTAGTTCTCCTCTGCATTTTTCAATCTTCAACTCAAGTCTGATTTATACCTTCTTCACAGCATTTTGAGCCGCGTCTCTCGTCGTGAATGTAACAAAGGCGTAGCCACGGTTTGTGCCAGTCATCGGATCCATCATTAACCTAAGGTCCCATATAACGCCACAATCCTCAAACAGTGGAATTAGCTCATCCTCAAACATATCTTTTGGAATTTTGCCACAGAATACCTCGCAGCCATTGCCCGGTGTCGGGCCATTCCAATTTGGAGGCGGCCCGCCATATTTTCGCTGACCTGTATGGTATAGAAAACCATGACAACTACTGGTATGTGCAAATAAGTAGTCAAAAACGGATTCTTTACAGGGAGGTTCACGCATCAGCTGAGCCCATATCCTAGCAGAAGCACACTTTCTTACCTGTTGTAACGTCCAACGTGTAATGTGTACGCTCTAGTATTTTCTTGATTTTCTCCTCATCTGGACCTTTCACTGGCACTGTTGCTGTGGGTGTCGGGACACCTTGTTGGCTAGCACGACTCTTTTGTCTATATGTTTTCATAACACCACATAAAAATGCAGACTTATTTGATACATGTTCCAAGTTTGATTCAAGGAACTGACTTAATACATTCAAGGCACCTTCTACCGGAAATTCTTTAAGTGCATCAAGTGCACGTTCATCTAACTCGACATGCGCTAGTTTACCTGTTTTATATATATCGTCTAATTTAGCCGCAACCTAAGGTCAAATAAGAGACAATAACGAATTAGCTGTTTGGTGTTTGTTCGCCGGCGGCAAATCGGGCACATTCTATCTTACTTTTTTATCTAGCCCATATTCGATCAATTTTGGATAATCTTCTGTTTTCTCCCCGTCGCCGCGATCTTCCGATTTCATCACGGAGACTTCATCCACGAGTTCGCCATTGCCTTCCGCCATATCTGCAAAGAACACGATCAATTGTTAGATTTCGAAATACAATAACTGCTGCGGGATAGTACTAAATGGGACTCTGGTTGTTGAAAACTTTTGAATTTTAAAATTTTGGGCAATTTTCATTTTTCGTACACGCTTGTTTGTTTGTGTTTGTAGTTGGTATTCTATAAGCAACCCCAGAATAGGATAACAAAATCAAAATGAGCTACGTTGCGCAACTTTTCAAGAATGACTTGGCTGCACATATGATTTGAATTTTTTTAGATGGATTAAAAGAAAATATAGCTTGAGGAAAAAAGGAAATCTACGTTGCTGGACGACTTTGGCACAAACTTTTATTCAGACAAAATGAAATAAATTAATTTTGTTGGTTTTTTTTTCTCTCGGTAAGATAAGCTAACTACACTAATGCTATACGTAAAGTATCTTATACACTTGGGGGTTTAGTTTCCTACCTAAAATCAGCAGCTTTGTCGGTCTATTTCATTTTCAAGAAATTGTACATTTCATCAAAATACCGGGTTTACAATCGCGATTTCTCTATTCTTAACTTTACAGGAGTTTGACAGTGATGTTCCATTGAAAACTTTATGTAGCAACGAAACAGAAAAATTTTCTATCAAAAATATTTTATGGGTGTGAAGAATTACGGTTAAAACTCAAACAAAAAGCTAACACTGTTAACACATTGCGATACACTTATGCCATTTTGCCAAATTTTGAAATATGCTCCGATTTGTCGCAGGTGGCGGCTGGCTGCGGAACCTTGGATCGCAGGACATTAGTTTTCGCAATTGCAATTGGAAGAATCCTTCAAATATTTAATGTTACTTCACTGCTACAGCACAAAAGAAAAGCTCCCGTCGAAAACTAAAAAGATCATGAGGGGATCGGAGCTTGCAAATTTTATTGCTACCCGAATTGAGGATTTAGTACGGAGTCTAAAACAATCAATGAGCCATCCAAGTCAGCCAGCCAGCCAGCCACCAATATATGTGTTTGCGAGTATTCACGATTTGATAATAGCTAGTTTCCATGGCATTTGATTCCGCTTGATACTGCGAACCGCGAAAAACTAGTCGACGCGTGAAAGAGGCCGAAGAGCGACCAGATCTAGCCGCAAAGCGTGGCTGGCTAGCTTGCCTAGTACCATAGTGGAGCCAGAGGAATATAGCCTAGTGGCTCCCGCGAAAGATGCTCGCAAATCGCTCAGCGCAGCTCACACACACATGCGTGCGTCACGCAGCGACTTGGAGTCGGCTGATGAGATAATTTCGCACAAGCCAGAAAGTGGGTCAACTACAAATTCGCGAATTTCGCTTGTGCGTCGCATGGGTACCGCTGTAGAGGTCGATCGGCCTATTCGCGTGATGCAAAGCGATTTTGCGTGTATATTACATAGTTTGTGTGTACGATAAGTACGCTTTGTGCTAGTTTTGATGGTAGATAGGCTCGGCTCGGACTTGCTCTTTCGATTCCCGCAAATGCTCCCCGTGAGCTGCTGATAGAACGATTCCAATTGTGCATTGAAAGCCAGAAAAGTTGCTACACTGAAACTTTGATGCAAGAAAAGTGATTGATAAACGCGTTAATTATGAGTGGCGGAGGCTCAGGGTTTGATACTGTTCAAAAAGGCATAGAAAAAGTTAAGTTAGGCGTTTCTAGCGCCTCAAATTGGCATCAATCCTCCGCAAAATGCTTTCACAAGATCAGAGTATAGTAAGGCATGCATATGTAGGTAAAATGTTCCTGACCGCGGTGGAAAACCGACTATGAACACCTCTCGAGTTTCCAAAGATATCCTGTTGATTTGCAGAAACGATCCAGTTGCTCCCTTAGATTTCTCTTATCTCAACTGGAGCTAAGTGTACAATGCGAAGAATGAAAACCGGGATCAAATGAATCACCAGGCAGCGTTGCATCCGCAATTAACCATTTTCGTTAACACCAAATTTCTTCCTATTTTCATGTAGGTATGCGTAGATGCCACCTAGAAGATCAATAGAGTTTTTTAGCGAAATAGACTCTGCCTAAGGCCAATGAACTGAAAATTTGGTTTCATAGGTATATATACATACGTATATAAGTTCGCGTATGAATGTCACTTGATTTTTACAGTGTATCTGAGCAAATCCCTTTCTTGGCCGACCATACATACACACCAAGCCATTATGCAATATGGAAGCCCCACACCTAATAAATTCGACGAATGTTCAGTTTTGGTGACATATTTATGCTGGAAGCTGCATATGTAGAGAGGGTTGGCTCACATGGAAACACGTGTGTGCCACCGACGCGTTACCTGTTCAACCAGAGCAGTGTAGTCTTCAAATCGGCGATGTGGTCCAAACAAGACGAAGGAAACATGTGATTGTTCTTTCAAGTTGATCTGCTTACTTTATCGATAATTGACATCACTTTCAATGCTATGCTGCTTTATGCTGCGTTTATATTACCAAAGAAGGAGCATAGTCCGTTCAATCAGCTTTTAGAGCAGGCAACATCTCAGTGTTATTTGAGCATTTCATTGCTTTTGTGTGATTTACACCGAACGAAATGGATATAAATTTGAAGCTTACTGTTGCGTCACTTGAAACTAAGATTACAATAACCAACCAACTAGGAAAATTTTAAAAGATCTTTCAAGCGACTTTGACTTAGAGCCAGTGAGAAGATATTGCGCGCTTCAACATACTCAATTGAATAAGAGTTTGGAAAATGCAGCCGCACTGTCTCTAGACTACTTTAAACTGATAAAAGTTATCAGTAGGATGAATTGAGGCCAGCAATAATTATGGACGTTATTTTTCCATGCATTCTTCGATGAACGTAAACTCAAGTTGAGAATACAAAGAAGATCAATCAATTTCGCTCACAGCCAACTGCAACTTTCTAGTTTTCGGACAACCTTATTTTACTTTACTTTATCGAAGAAAGATTCATTGGGCCTTTTCTAATACAAAGTGTATTAGTTTTGATGCGTAAGCAGAGGAGCTCTTTCAAGAGATTCCTAAGAACATTTTGAGCACGAAACGCGAAACTTAATGGTTCAATTAAGTTTCACACCATGGATAGATTGACTGCACTTTAATTTGGAATCTTATTCACATCATCCATTATCCTTCCAGTTCAGGTTATGTTGACACGTAGCAAATGCATTAGAAACGAGGCTTCTACTCAAAGAACACAGCACGTGCTTTTGAATCGCCGGCTGTGAAAAGCTAGTTTTCCCAAAGCAAAAAGCTCCGTGAATCCATTTCCTCGGCGGACGGAATTATTTATTGTAGACAATACAGGACTGGACGCCATACATTTTAGAAGATACGTGGTAATTGAATATGTTTATCGTTGGAGGAATCGCAGTTCGGGAGCGCTTGTTCCACTCGCGGAAAATTTTCTTCAAAAGCAGTTAAAGTTCTGGGATGGGTGTTGCATTCTCGCGTACATTTAACCCCGTGGCACGACGGATATTGAAACGTTGATATAACAGCAGCAATGCGGCTTATCCATTTTCAAGCCGATCGGCTCGGAGCGGCAAGACCTGGCGTGTATGGAATGCATTTTCGCAACAAAATGGTGGACATGCTCGCGACGAAGTCTTGGCAACCAAATGCACAATCGGCGCATGCAATTCTTAGCACTTTGCGCGGGGAAGCGGAGAGCGACGGAACGAAAATAGGGGAGGGGGTCACGATATGCAGCAGCACATTTCGCCTCCGCCATGATTGCATACCGAAATGTATATTGCCGCCATGTGCAAAGCTTGAAGTGGAATGCAATCATAGTTTCGAGAATCACTACCTAAGTTAATATATTCACTGCCGCCGGAATGTAACATGAAAAATATTGATTGAATTTTATAGCCCCTTGACTTGGAGCCCGGCCGGCTTTTTCGACCAACCAACGACATTTGCAGCGAAGAAAGCACCCGCAGTTGCTAGGCCACTGTTTCTGGCGGACATGTGCGAGTGTCGGATTCTCAATTAGGTGCAGCAATGCAAGATTTTATCTACTGCCAGTCATCGAAATTTTGATTTTGTTTTGGTACAACGAATAATGTTTCTATTCGAGGAATAACCTTTACTAATCACATCTGAGCACGATAGAACTGAACTAATCGAAATTCGGTGTCCTCTTGCAGCAGAGTTTCCAGATCCCATAAAGCGAACACATTGCTCACATTGAACAATGTTTTCCGTCACGTCCTCCGCGGCTCGCCAGCTCAGATTGATCCAGACCCCAGTAGCAAGCGGCGTACAACTTGTATCCTTTGAGGACGAACCCGCGAAGAAAACTCTAAACAAGAACCACTACCACTTGACCGGATCCGTCCAAAGCCGCCAATTGGATGAATGTTAGCCGAGATCGCGGACAATTTTGAACTGCTTAGGAAGCTACTGCTCGCAGATAGCCGTGCTTGACAAACGAACGGAAACGCAATCCCTTTTGGTAGGTGAACGCGGAACGGAAAACAGAACTACCTAATTGGAGAAGGTTAAAAAAGCACAACAGAAACGAAAACTAAGCCAATATAATATGGCGGCGGCGGCTACGTCACCGGTTCGCTATCCCAAGAAGAAGCTAAAGCTGCTCCTAAGGACCGAATTCGCAACTACTGAGATCGTCAGTTGGCTGTGAACACGAAAAATGCCAGGGCCCGCGATGGAGCGTGCGAATACAATCAAGTGGTCGTAGAGGATCGCGGGGACTGCGGGAGGCAAAGAGAATCGCGTTTTCAAGAACGAGGTAAGGCTATGGACTACGACTAGAATCGCAGAAATCGAGAGAAAGAAGCCACCAATGCTGCAACGACCACCACCACTATATTGCTATATTGGAAGCACCCGCAAACAAAGCATATCCACTATTCAAATGTTCTGGCAATGGAAACCGTGAGAGCTATACCATGAGACGCAGCTGACATACACACAGGCTCTGCGAATTGTCTGAAAGCTGTCGCGCTACAAAGGCAGAGTGTCCCTTTCAAAATAGCCTTGGCGAACGAGAGAGTAAACGCACACGCGTATCGTCGCCGTGCTTGCTTGCCCCTACGAGACGGCTATGCTATCTATGTACATACTCGCAAGGTTTGCACTGAGGAAAGCTCACACGCTTGGCAAAATTTTCGCAGAGGCACACATTGACCGGCAGAAACCAATGCAACGTTACCAGCGCGTTACCTGCACAACCGTAGCCACGCTACGAGAACCAATTTTTTTTTGAACCAATCTTCGTCGAGACACACGTTTCGCTCCTAAGCATTTCATCGCTTTATGCACTGAGCTTTTTTTGCGAACTTTTGTCATAACCTAAGGTAAGAAAGCTGTTTCTGCACGTCCCCTAGGCAATTCGCAAGGCGTTAAGCGTTAAGAAGGAAGGCGGGCTCGACGAACGAAGCTGCGAGAGATATTAATGCTGGCTGAAAAGTCAAAAACGAGCAAGTGAGCGCCGCACGGCAAAGAATAGCGAATGCAAACATTTGACGAAACACCAACGAGCGGAAGCCGGCGTGTAAAAAAAAACTCTCAATAAAAAAGGCTGCAACGAAACGTGAATGCTTGAGAAAGGTTGGGTGGGTTAAATGTCTAGAGGCAGGAGCGGATTTACGAAACATATCCTCGTCCGAGTGTTGCACTCCATATATGACCCGTCGCAACAAAAATCCGGCCAGCCAAAGCTCCCATGCAAAAGCCGCAAAGGAGAATAACCGTTCGTATGCTATATTTCGCACATAAATTATCGCATGAATAACATCCTACTCCTCCCACTCCGTACATACACGAACAAAAGCATGGAGTGCAGAGATTATCGCCGGGTGCGGAGATTTACCTATGCACCATGAAATTTCGATAGCCTGGGCGATACGTGTATACGGGCGACTCGATGGGCTGAATTTCATCGCAAGGTGGGATGATTACGACATTGAATGGCGGAACAGCAACTGCACCTTCCAGACCAACCAGCTTATCTGGGAGTGCACGTCACGTTTCGCCGACAGATCAAATCTTCGGCTCTTCCGTGATTTCATAGGGCAGGTTTGGCTGTAGATACCGGAGAAACGGTGAAAGTGGACGTTGACGGTAGTCACCTTGCCCTACGACTGCTAATGCACAAACACATCTAATATATCTGTGAGCAAACGCATATTAAAATCGAAGATGCTATGCAAACGCCTCTAAAGCTCAACCTTAATTAAAATTGTCTCACGTTTTGGGTTTTGATGGGTACTCTTACTTCCATGCAACATCTTTGGTGTTTTTCAAACAACTTGACGTGCAGGATCACTACGCAGAGCTGGATCGGGTACATATCATTCCATTGGCATACCATAGATACCAGGATATATTTGGAAACTGCAGCTACATTTTTACTACTTCATTGTGAATTTCTCCACACAGTTGTAACTAATTTCCCAGTAAAAGTCGGGATTTCACATGCATAGCCGATTTTCGCAATATCGCGTCGAAATTTAAGAAGCTAGAAAATTTGATCTGAAGATCATTCTATCCTCTCCAGCAACCGATGAGCAACTGAGCTTATTCTGCTTCTCTCACTCACTCTTTGTGACAACCTTTTCAATCTTTTTAAAGCCGAAATTATGTGAAATTTTTCACGAGCGACACGAAAACCGGCCAAATATTTCACGAGACATCTAAACCGCTGGCTGCATTGGAAACAGGAGTTCAAGGAATTCACTCTGCGAGTAGCCCCATGTTTTAAAATCACCTGAATACTGGATGTCTCTCTCTTGCGCGCGCCAGAAATGACATGGCGCCATTTTGCGGACATATGGAAATGGGAAGTTCGCAACGAGTATTTCGTGCACTCCAAGAAGGATGCTGCCCATTCCCACTTGTTTCCGTGCAGGCGAGCTTCTGGCGAGAATAGCCAACCAAACGACAACTTGCGCTTTACGTATTGGCGACTCGGTAGGATAGGGTAGGGTAGGCCAAACGTGACGAGGCGAACATTCGTTCAATGCATCTTTGGGGAGGGCTTGAAAGTGCACTGTGCACATGAAATGCTCGTCTAGAGCTTTCCTTTGACCGGATTTCAAGTGAAGAGCTGCTAATAAGTCATGCACCTAGAAAACTGCCCGCTTACAGATAAAAGAAGGAACTTAAATGCAAACGGCGATATCCAAAGAAAACTTACTCTTTTTGGTTGCTCACTAGATTTCAACGATTGTTTAGCTCGCTCCAATCTAGAGCAGGATCGCGACGTCCTTTGTAAAATTAGTTTGATCGTCGATCAGTTTCTTTGATGTTCCGATTTTTTATGGCGGAATTCATGCGAACGATACCACGATTGAGCGTTGTATGCGTTGGGGATGCAGCTTCCAAGGTATATTCCAGCTTTATCCTTCGGCTTCGGATGCTCCTCGCCGGCTTGTTGACCCCGGTTTTCCAGATCTCGCGATTTTCCACAGAATATGTGGCCCGAATCGGCACCCGTCTAACAAGCCGCAAACTTTCCACTAGGAGCAGTAACGGCAAATGCAACGCGAGAAGTCCGACAATGACGACAGTATGCACTTTATTGGTCTCATAATAGAACTTGCTGCTGCACTTTCCGAATTTCACACTGACAGCACAACAGTCGGGAGATCGAGGAGGTCCGAGCTTCTTCTTGCCGTTCGTGGCTCGTTTTATATTATATGTTTCTGTTGCTTTTATGTTTCTTAGAAATGCAAAACTCGTATTCGAAGCGATTGGAGACGTTTGCGCGCACACATTCAGCGGCTATAAACTTTCCATATTGTGCGTCAAGCCAGGGTAGACGTTTCCACTGGCGCCGAGTTTACGTTGTGTCGGAAAATGCACTTTTCGCGCCTAACAAGAGTTTCACTTTGGAATGACCCGAACACATTGTTGGATAATTTTGTCTCGCTTCCGTTTATTTTTCGCGAGCTCACGATGAGAAACAGGATCCGTGGGGTGGCGAACAGTTTTATTATGTCCCTTCGTCTCCTTTTGACTCTTTTGGCTGGTCAATGTCCCACAACGTACAAGCGGCACTAGTGTTGCTTCACACAGAAAACAATTGCAATAGCAAATTTTATTGCATGTAAATTTCAACAAATAACACAAATGACTTCTCTTAAAATAGTTAGCAACAAATTAAGGAAATATTATAATTTTATCACTGGCGGCGGTAGCCAAACCGTGTAAGTGTCTGTAGGTATATCTACTGGCGAACGCTCATTGGGAATGCGAATTATTCAAGAGACATTCGCGGTTTTTCTTGCGAATTCCCGAGGTTACGTGGATAAATGCATTGTTCGTTGCTAGACCGCATCCGAAGCGAGCTCAACCGGAAGCATCAAAAACCGAAGGAATGCAGCTTTAACGATCGGAGGTGTGCAAATTCAGACGGTTTCCACTATTGCAGAGTAAACGAAAACTGTGCTCGTTGCAGCGCTTGATATTAATTTGTAAGAGTAACGACCTGCTGCGCGAAAAGAATTAAGTAGGTATTTGAATTTATGCCAGACTGCCTATGCGCTATTTTTTGTATCACCGTTTCTAACAAAAACAACAGAGTGTTCCTTCTATTATTAACTTCTAAAAACTGCAATCGGCGACGATTTAGCTGTTCATCGTCCGCGTTCAACTTCACTAGTGCACCCTCCAGAAACCAAGTCTAGCTACATCAGGAGAACGCACGGAGGGTAGAACCACGTTCCATGCCCCTTCGAAACGAGCTTGTTCGCTTGTATATGGACCTGCACACACCACACTACGTGCGCAACCGTCTCCCTCTAGCTTTGCATCATACACGCGAATTTTTTAAAGCTATACATAAACCTTTAAGTTTATTCAAAACTGGAACCCCTTTCCTTCGCCCCTTCTTCGACAATAATCGTGCTCTCCCGTGCCGAGCCGGGCCTTCCGCTGGAGTTTGCTCTTCGGGTCTCGTTGCATCCGAAGGCTTGGGGCCTCCTTGTGAAACAGGCTATATAGTTCCTGCGTCGGTATCCGCTGTTGCTGGCTAGATTTTTGATCCCGCGAATTCGCGGGGCCTAGCCGGCAAGCTGATATTCAGCACAAGGAGCGAGCTAGAGCCACAGTCAGTGCTAGACGCGGCAATATGTGAGCTTTTTGCACTGCACTAACACAAGACTTGCTGGTGCTGTTTGCCTCGACAGGCATTCTAGCATATGGCGGCAGTGCGGGGTCGCTTAGTGTACCTTTCGTCTCGTTTCTATCGTCGACTCAACTTTCCAATTTTTCCTATCTTTTGCACTTTGTGGATTTGCAAACTTGTTTCTCTCCTATCTATTCCCAACCTAAACTGATAATCATTTGGCGAATGTGCAGCACGGTCTCAGTTGTCGGAGAGCCATCCCTCGAAAGTTTTTTCATTGCAAACTTGGCGCGCATACAAGCATGCGGCGCTTATTGCGTACGGACGTAGATGGCTTCTTAGTGGTCAGATTCGCAAGTCGCAACGCGAAGCAAGTGGAAACCAACAACGGATGCCAGCGAGCAAGAGAACGAAATGCCCGAAGCCGTTCCGCCTTGCAGCTGAATGCGTTGCATTTTTTATGGCCGGTAAATATAAAGTTGGATCGGTTTTTTCCCATATCAGCCACGGTCGTGTGTGAGCTTGCTGAAATTCGTGCACATAGGTGAGAAGTTGCACCTCAATCTGCGATAGTCGCGGGCTCAGACCGCGGGCTAGACACTCCTTGGCAATCTACCATGAGAGTAGAACTAACTCGTTTTCATGCCTCCATTTTAATTATCATATTGAGTGCGAAATCTTCCCTGATAGGAGCTTTTAATGTGTTCGCAAGTGACTAAATTTCCCAGTCACCAATTCCAACGCGCGCACAACGTTACAATGTGACGCAGTGGCGTAGGTGGACTTACAGGCGCAGTTGAACTCAGGATATCTTTTCATAGAATTGCAGGGTAATGCACACGATCTTTTAAGGGAATGAAGCCCTCGTCGGTTCTTTTCATTATTGCAATACAACATTCTTGAAAATGTGAAGCTATTGAAATCATTTATAAAATCATAGGTGGAATTTTTCAATGAAAAAATAATGAGCGAAAAATGATTTACTATGGAAGCATTTTCGATGCCATGTACGAGGACTTGGTTTAAACTAGAAACCCACAGACTCAGTTTTCGTATCTTAAGAACCATTGACACATGTATCAAACAATATTTCATCCGTGCACATGGTTTGTAATTTAACTGAACCTTTTGGGATGTGTTTTGTAGGATGGTTTTGCCGTTCTCAAACAGTCAGTGATTTGGTAATGTATTAGCCTTGAAAACGTACATCACGCATAGCAAATATGAATTTAGTAAATTGTGCTACTAATCAAGCAAACAACCCAAACAAATGGATTTAATTTATCGTAACATCGACGCCCTGTCCTGGCCCTTTCAGAGCACTACCGTCCATTAATTTATTCCATTCTTATCATTTCACAATGATGTGCCCTAATAGAATAATTAGCTAACCTTTTTCAATGGCGAATGTCTCAATTTTACCTTTTGATGAGGCACACTTCAGAGAACTTGTTTTGCCTCACATTTTTTTCTCGTCCTGTTCAGTTAATCCTCTACCCACAGTGATCGTGCAGCACCGTCAATTGGATGAATCTGGTCACATTTTTATTCCTTCGATGGCACTTTTTCCAGTTGGGCGACAAGTTTTTCTGCCATTGACTATTTTAAGGACTCTTGCGCCACAAGATGGGCAACTTTTATTTTGTCTTGTGCTCTGAATCACATCAGCTGAGTTAGCTGGGCATTGAAAAATCATCAGCATCATCACATCATTTGAGACCGAAGAACTGGAAATGTTAGATTAGTGAAGCCTGCATAGCATAAGTTGATCGAACTAAAATGTAAACCCCAGTTGAGTGATTGCCTGTACAAGGGGATGAAAATGACGCTTCGATCGATTAATCAAATGTGAGCCTGCCCATTATTCATACGGCAGCGCTTGCATCAAGTTAAAAGTCTTCGTGCACACACTACACTCAAATATATTGCGATAGGTACTTGCTTATCTTCAGGGCAACAGAATGAGGACACCACATCTATGTCTGCGTAATTGCGCAAGGCTCTTCTTTAACCCCATCTTTGCTTTATTTGATGACCGTCGAGAGGACGGCATATCAGACAACCCACAGCTTCACTTGGACTCAATGTCGCTCTGGCTGTTTCTGGTCCAGATTCCTACCTCTAATGTTCGTTCTTCGAAAGTGTTGGATGTCATCTTATTATTTAAAATCTGTGGGAATCAAAACAGGATTTTCGTATCCTCTCGGGTCCGCGCTGACCACTGTCCACTGTGCCTCTATGTCTCGTTGACTACCGCAGTTTCTTGATATTTGCTACCTCGACTATTGCGCTGCTGGAACTGTTGTTGGTTTCCTTGATCGTCGTCGTCTTTTCACTATACAGAAAGCATTCAACAAAAAACCCTTTAAAGTAAACCGTTTCATGAGTCCAACATAAAACGTGATCGAATGGATGGATGGATGGAAAGAAGGAATAATAATATCACAAGAAGCCAGCGATTGCGTATACGCTTTTATGAATGTGCAACTCGAGGCGTTCTTCCTTTTTCCCGTCATCTGTATACACTTTTTATACATGCCCACTGAGCATCGAGGAAAACCTGTACTTTGATTAAACAGTAAATGGCTACCGATTTGCTTCATAACCAAGTTTTGAAATAATGTTGAATAACGAAATTATCCACACAAACTATTTATGTTTTCAAAAAATAAATGTTAAAGTGATGTATTTAATATTTTCCTAAATTTATCACTTTAAGAAAACCTTTCTGTATCAATAATATTGTAGCACATAAGAATTTATCTGTTGACGTTGATAGGCTATGGCCATTTATGTTCCAGTGATCGATCTTTCTACCTTGCAAGTTAAGACAAATGCCTGGTTTTGACTATTTTTCCTGGCATTTGAAGAGCCCAACCATAACGCAATCCAATTCAAAATCTGATATTTTAGCAAAACTTTGTCCAATAGAAAGTGTCAATCGAATGATCAATGCATTAAAAACTTGGATTAATGAGTAGTTTTATTGAAATTTACGAAATTCCAAGCAAAGCCTACAGATAACAGACCTGCTGCCTACAAATCGCCGACCTATTAGGTGCACATCGATTTTCACGAAACCGCAGCCATGCTGCATTGGCATTAAAAGTGCACTACTAGCCATCAAACCAAACGTGCAGAAACCATAACAAGGTTTTAAGGACATTAACGCTAAAATATATGAGCCTGCCACACGCGAAAGAGCAGGACTTTCCCTGCTGAATTTACCACATGGTAATTTTTTCCCAGGTCAATATTAATAAATCTTATGTAGCGCAGATTCGATATACTGTGCAAAACATGGCGGAGAAATTTGTGTTGACATGCCCTGCTTGTTCAACGGTAGGCAAGCAAGGAAAGTTTGCGGTGAATGCACACATGCAGTGAGTTTCGGTCATCGAGCTTTTGGCAAGAGTTTCTTGGCAACCGTTTCAACTGCAGCAATAAGTTTTGTCACCTTAGCCAAAATTACGACTTCTGCATTGAAGTAACATTAGAGACAAAACGAACTCGGAATGGTGATAATATAGCTGCAGTCACCGCTACCAGGATACTCCTTCGGTTATTTGGAGTGGAGTCGTGAGAAAGTAGTAGGCACTAATAAAGTTGGCATGCAACTTTTAGGTTGAACTGCGCAATATATTCTTCTAATCAGCAAATGCTTCTGGAGATGCATTATACCTCCTATTATGAGAAAATAGCGTACTCTAGGATTAGGCTCTTTTTAGAATGATTTAATGCTCGAATTTGAAAAAATGCCCTACGACTTGTGGTGTGAAGAAATCATTGGATAAAACATTTGTATTTTAGGATACAGCCAAAAATGAAAATCATAAATTGAAGTGAAGATACTCTTGAGGCTACAAATAATGTTCACTTATTCTGTGATAAGCTTCAATTCGAGGAATTTTCAGTTAGGAGCGTTTATCTCATGCAATGCCAAAAATTGGTTGTAGCAGCTTGTACGAAACAAGTGATAAATTGAAATCAACTTGACCAGAGATTAAAAGCAGCACCATTCATTCATTCATGAGTTTTTAGAATAAACATAAAAATCATGCAGAAATATGGAGCCGAAGACACTGAAATATATTATTCAAGACTATCTAATGACATTGTTGTGCTTCTAGACTGACTTAACACTTTTATTAGGTTTCTTTTCTGTTCCGTACAGACTTAAGAGTTGATTGATGTACCTGGATAAAAAAAAGTTAAGGCACGATCTACCCAACGAGAAAAGTCAGAAGTTTTAGTGGTAGTTGTTATTGAGAATGGTGTTCTTTTACAGTATATCAGGAGCTGGGAAGATATATTTCAGTATCATACAAAAAAATACACAACAATTTTTAAACATAATAAAAAAATGCTTGTTTAACATCGAGAAACGACCCCAATAAAGTTAAGGCACAATATAGTTTTATCTGGAATTATTTGATTTGTTTTAGATTTATTTCCTTTAAATTTTAGGAACTTACTCACTATTAATATTTTGAGAACTTTCCTGGCATTCTTATGACTTCCTGGAGGCGTTTCGGCATCGATTTGATCAAAGTTTTGCAAACGGCCGGTGAAATATTTTCCCATTCTTTAATAATGGCTGTTTTTAGTTAGTTTTAATTTTTTTTCTTTACGAATCGCAATTTGTTTTTAAGTGGTACCATAGATGCTCGATGGGGTTTAAGTCTGGGGACTGAGCAGGCGCTTTAATCACTTTTGGGCAGTAATAAATAGCCCAAAGTCGGCATTGCTCCGAGGTATGTTTGAGATCGTTATCCTGGTACAAGCCAAAAGAGTTTATAATTCACATTTTTTAGCACTTTGTTTAATATTCCTTTTGATGATATTTAGATAGTAATGTTGATCCATCCAGCCATTTATAATTTATTAGTTTCCAGGCCCAGAAGCCCCCATACAACACCATAGAATAATGTTCCCACTGCCGTGTTTTACTGTGAGATTGGTATGCTTGAAATTGAACTCAGTATTTGGTTTTCTCCAAACGCACCACCTCCCATCAGATCCAAACAGGTTAATTTTTGTTTCGTCAACAAAAATAACCCTTTTGCAGAAGGACTTTGGTTTTTTTACGTACTCTCTCGCGAAACGTAATTTTGTCATCAACTTTTTTGCGCTAATGTTCGGTTTTCTTTGGCAAACTCTGCCTTTAAAGCCTGACTTTTTTTATAATATTTCGTACCGTCTGAGCAGGCACTTCTTTTTTGAAGCGGTTTTTTAACTTCATTGCGTAAAAATGGGGCACTTAATTTTGGATCCTTTTTAATTTCTTTCACAACCCATTTCTCTTCTCGCTCAGTTAGCATTTTTCGCCTTCCTGATCGAGGTTTTGTTTCAAATGATTTTGTTTTTTTCTATGCTAATACAACGTTTCTGAAAGAATGTTTTGATTTTTTTTAACTAATACACCGATTTTAGCATATGACTTTCCTGTTTGACAAAGCTGAACTATAATTTCCCGAACTTCTACACCTAATGGTATTCAGTTGGCACTTATTATTTACTCACTTTTAAAATTTATTTTCCTTAATTATTTACTCAACTCAAATGACAGATACTTCATGTAGCGAAAATTCCATGCAAATCTATCGGTGCATTTTTTCTCAGAAAAATAAATTATTTGCAGAGTGCCTTAACTTTTTTTTGCGTTGTTTCTGATTGGAAAAGTATTTTTTTCCCTATATTTAATAATTGTTGTGTGATTGATGTTTTTTTTGTTATGTTACTAAAATATACTTTCCAATCTCCTGATATATGTAATGTGAAAATAAAAACATTCTCGATAAAAATATCACTGAAAAGTTAAAACTTTTCTCGCTGTATATAAATTAAAAACTTTATAGGAATTCTCACAAAAATTCTGCCATATCACATGAAATTGTTCGACTTCCTAGGAGATAAATAACAATAAAATGAATAAATACCAGAGTGAATTAATTCAATAATAAGAACCTAGATGGAACTTTTCTCCTAATATCTGCCGAGATGCTTAGTGATTATTAAGCATTAAGGATACAAAATTAGGAGTCACCAGCTTCGATCGTAATGTCTTGGAATAACCGCAACAGTTCGATTAGCTTTCTCAAGTACAGACAAATGTACAAACAGACTATAGTACAGTCTAAGCGCACATCAACCAGCTGCCATACATGAAATGGATACAACTTGTAGTTTGTTGGGGGCTAAAAATAGCATCTTGGAGATTGTACGTTCACCATCATAGCCGGCGCCGCCGCGAATTAAGTGCATGCGAAAATAGGAATACGTACGTTAATCCCATATAAAAATGAATCAGGAAGTCTGCACAAGCTTTCGTTTGGTTTTGGATGAAGCCCCAAAAGGGATAAATAATTGATTTTTCTGTTTCGAAAAGTGTTTGAGAGAGATCGTGTCTGTCATGCATTTCGAGCATGTCGAGACATAAACTCCGCCTGGAGAAATAGATTATATTTATGCTGGCACTGGTCTGTTTTTCAAATTTCATAAATTGTGTTAGCGGATTGATTAAAATAACTTATACACCTTACACATACATCTTAGTAACGTAGGAAGCTAAGATTAGGGTTTAAACTCGATGAGTTGCGAATAAGTTTTTATTTATTTTGGTTCACTAGTAAAATCTTGACCAGTAGAAACGTAGCTTTGAGACAAATAAAAACCTGCTAGTACTAACCAGCGTCTATTCCCCATGTCGAAAAGCTAAAAATCTTCATGTTTTTACTCAACTGAAAGCGAAACGCATGCATGTTAACAAATAGATTCCTAGACAAGTGGTTTATCGAAAAAATAAAATTTTGGTATTTCCTATGAGTTGTATAAAAGTGTCCGACATTCGACCTGCCATTACATGCAGGCATTTTGCCGACGCCAAAGTAAAAAAATATTATAAATTAAACGCTCACCTTGATATTAGGCATAAATCAAAGCTGCATTTTTGTTAAATACACTGTACCTACCGAAAATTCGTAATGGAATATTATGGCCTTAGAATGGTATCAATCGAAAGCAGGAAATTTGCCTGTAAAGTTTATGGTTTCCCTATGATTGTGCATTTTCTGGTTGAGTTTTATCGATGAATTGCAAGCTAGAGATGGTCCGTAATGGTTTTTTTTCATTTGTAAATGCTTTTTTGTGGTTCTCATCAAAAAATCCTTAATCTCAGACCGCCATTTTAACCAAACTAGATAATTATATAGGCAAAGCCGATTCTCTGACCAAGCTTGTGGGTATGTATGCCCTTAATGCAGTTTATACCGCAGCCACACATAAGTAGAATAGTCGAACGAAATTAAATTTCAATGGCGTGCATGCATGTCTTCTCCGTTGAAACCAGAAACATCGATTCGAAGCAAAGACTGCAATGCCTACGATGCCGGCGTCGGGTAAGCTCGACTAGGGGCGGTGGTGGCGACGATCCACAATTTCGTCAGCTACTGTTTTACCCGTTGAGACAGTCCAAAAGTTTGTATTTTGATTGCGCTTTTTCGCACGCCTTGTTTGTTTTGATCACTCACCCCCGATGGCGATGCAACGGCAGTATGGTTGCGACACAACACCACGCAACGCAACCCAGAACTGCGCATAACCCAAAATTTGCTGTCTGGCAATTGAGCCGAGAAGTGTAGAAAACAGCAAGCAAGGCTATGCTAACGTAGTCTGGCTCGGTGGGGCAGGGAACGTCGCGCGAAAGCAGACAAGTCGCGAGCTTATGGGGTTGAATGACCTACATATTTGGGTTCGCCATAGAACCGTGCTTTCCGGTCTCGACCCCAACTTCCGAGCCATGACCGTAGTCCACCCAAGTGGGGCGACGCGTCGAGGGTGGCATCCTGGCGGACAAGCAATAAGGTAAGCAACCACCCTTAATGCTTAGCCAAGTGTCCTTCCCCATTGAGAAATTTGGAAATATGCCCGGTGACCTGGGCGGCGTTTGATGGATGGCCGAATCCTGCAAAATGTGTGGCAATTTTCTTACGCTTGGAAACAGTGCAGCGAATCTGGAACACTTGAGATCCATTCAGCCCAAGCTCCCTGTTTTCACACCCACAGCAAACGTCGTCTGGCCGCTGTCGGCATGGCAGTTAACTCGCTGTCTGTATCGGCCTCTTAGCTGCTTCAACGACAAATTTCGGCCGTGCGAGCATAATATATACTTTGAAAACCCGTTTAGCAGCCCATGAGATGCCCCCGCGCCCTCCCCGGGCTTTTTGCTTACCGAATCATAGAGCAGACTCAGACTCTAGACGAAATCTCTTTTTGCTTCTATTTCCTCGTCGCGGACATGCGATTTTCTCTAGTGCATTTGAAATTTCTGCAGTAACAAAGCTAAGTACCTGGATAACGCCCGGCGGGGCTGCCGCCTCAGACAATGCCTTTGTTTGTGGGAAGGGCTAGAAGCAAACTTCGGCCATTATGCGTTTCAACTACGTTGCCGTCTACATATTGCGGCTGTACGTATGACGATGCTTTGTAACAATATTCGAGGAAACAATTAAATCCTGTGATATGTTCTTCAGTTTATCATTGACGATTGATTTGAACATTTGATTCACTGTAAATACAATTAGATTCATCAATCAAATAGCCACTAAGTTCATCTCAATTCAAACGCATTGCCGAAGAAGTAGTGTTCAACTGAAAAGTGGATCTAGATTAATATTACTGAATCTACATCGAGAAAGAATTGTTTTCAACAATTGACAAATACTGCCACACTGTTTTGATTGTAACTCCAGAAGTCCAGCCTATGAAAAATCGAATACCGTTACAAAAATCAGAAATGGAGAGAGATGAGTGGACGCAAAAATCGAGTAGCCATTTTGTCATCTATAAGCTAATAGCAAATAGAAATCGACAAAATGGCGAACCTATTTGGTGTGAAATTGAAGCAGGCTCAACGGCTCCTAGTCATTTAAATTTAAATTTGTGTCTGCAATTGAAAATAGCCGCGAAAATTAGAAGAAAAAAACAGCACAGATACCGCACTTTCGCGCGAATGAAGAACTACTGTATGTCCAGTCGTTGAAAACATGAAAGAGAGTCTTGCGCTTGCTTCCCTTTGAAAACCTTTGCACATTCCCTAGAAGGCATAGTCTTCGACTTGGTCGCAGTTTGTTTTTAATGCAATTTCCGTTCACAATGCATTTAGGAAATGCATTTGCATTTGCATGCGGTCACCGGTGTTACACTCCTCTCCCCACTTCGTCTGGACTAGAGGGAAATTAGGGCGGCCAATCGGTGTCCTTATTGCGTTCTGCACGCATCCTTTCACTGCTAACTTGCATGGTTTCTCGCACAATCAACCCTTCTCGAACGGACCGGCCTGCCGTAACGCAGCTTTCCTTGCGGATGCAATTTCCACTGTTTTATGCACTCAAGTTCGCATTGCAGTAGAAACCAGCGATCGTCGAGCCATGTCCTGTGAATGAACCGCTGAGGAGGTAGGTATTGCTTTTTTACAAAAAGTGCAAAAACCCGATAAATAAAGTATTTTTCGCGGCGAATGCATGGGAAATGAGTGCACATGTGCTCACATATGCACTACACAAAATAAACTTGTAGAACAAACGGAACGAGCTGTGGCAATACAACACAACACTACCGGCCAGCCACGAGAACAGTTTCGCATAAAGGATTTCGGTCTCCTTTAAGTCCTCTGAAATGTGAACGGCTCAACGGGATGCAAGGGAAAATGACGTGAATAATAATTGGATGCAATAAGATATTCGCACAGCAAATCGCCCTTTCCATTGAAAGGGATTGCAATGAATGCCGCAAGGACACATAGAAAGTTCAATCACATTTCCTGCTTTGAGATGCACGCACCTTTAACGCATAAGACGATGGTCAGTTTGTTGCAATGAACTCTAGATTTCCCAGAGGCTTGCAAAATGTGCAATAGGAACATGCTTGCTGTAAGTCGTAAATGAGAACATCGCCATTTTAGTGATACTTAGAAATTTTGATTGAAAATGCGATGGAGTGGATTTTAATTTTTCTTTCACGGCTTTGCAATTAAATATAAACTACCCATTATAATGGCTTCTTTTCAACGCACGATTCATTCGTATATGAATAGCTATTTAAATTAGAAATTAGTGAAATATGCATCCTTGCACTTTTATAGACGTGGTTGCAGCAGCAGCACTGTCCAACACAATCGAAGAGCAAGAAAAGTTGCAATTTGTATGTTGGAAAGAGCTGATGGACCCGATTTCGCCATACATCAATACAAGAAAAAATCAGAAGGATTTTGAAAAATTTATTGAAAATTGTTTCGTGGCGTTACACACCAAATATGTTGCACTCAAAACAATGCACAAAGTAGGTACTGTCGTCCTCTTCTGTTACTGTATGCATGCATGCACTAAAATTGAATTAGTAAAAGCACACTCGTAAGGCAGGCGATGGTGTGCGTTGTTGTTATCGATGTTTGCCTCCCGCATTCGGATTCATAATATTTGTTGAACAAATTGGGGCTTTGAAAGCTTCAGCCGAGTCATTTGCTGCCCATTCTATTTGGGGTGATTGCCACCGATGGTGAGTTGCATCCGTCAAGGTCATGTATTATTTGTGGTAGACGAGAATTATCTACGGTGACTGTGGCTCTGTTGCGTGTCAACATCACTCCCGCCCTCGATTGCACACTGCACTCCCGCTCACCTCAAGCCGATGAGCTTCAACACAACAATGAACCCGTATCCCAGTTAAACGAGTACCTACATACGTAACTTAATTGTTAGGGAAATGGCTATTTTTCATTGTGGTGTTGACCTCTGATTAGTAGACTAAGTCGGAATGGTGTTGCAAATAATGCACCGTGAATCGGCCAGAACGGCAGTTAAATTGGCGGAGATTATGTGAGGGAAAGTAACTGTAGAGCATCTGCAAGTGCAGTACAAGACAATATTTGCAGTGCGATAAATTATCGTGGTGAGAATGCAACAAGATAATGGTTGGGTGACTTACATAGATGTAGGTACATTACTCCTAAAAAAGTGCTATTTTCAACGTCGAATACCTCAAAGATACGAATGATAAACGACGCAAAAATTGTATGGCAGGCATATTGAAGCTGGAAAGGATTGCTGTCATTTGATTCATGTTCTGCCTCTCGAATCTTAGTTTCGTAGAACCAGGAGCTAAAATGGTGGACGGCACGTGGTTGCTGCGATAGTTGCACGTAAATCAATCTTACTCCACTGCCGATGTGTAGGTACTTCTTGATAGATTTTTAAAGAGGTCGTGGTAATTATGGAGGGGTCAAGCCATAATCATAGCTTATCAGGATCTTCTACTTACTACCTTGTTCTATAGATGACTATTTTTGGAATAACCAAATGTTACAACTACAATTCAGACTCAATTAATGGCAAATTATGTTTTAATGTTTTGTTTTAAATAGTCTATTGTGAATTGTCTTCTGCAGTTAAAAACTAACTTCATCAGTAGACGCTTTTGTCAAATAGGGAATTTAATAAAGTTAAATTTTGGACAAGAAGACACGAAAGGCCTGGATTACGAAAAAATAAGTAGTTTTCCACAACTTTTAAGTGTTATAGAGATCTCAGGAATCAGGAATGCAATGATAAAATTTAACATGGACTTTTATATCAACATTTAATTCAACATGGTTTTAGATTTATTGAAAGTATCAATTTTAAAAAAATAGTATGATCTTGAGCTCGTCAGTTCAATCAATTTGAACGACGATATTATCAAATGACTTTTGAACTATTCAAAACTTCAGCACGAAAATTGCACATACCTGAAAGTAGCACTTGTATTCTTTTACTTTTCTACCTTTTTTAATTCGTTGAGTTCCGATGAAAATAATAAATTAAAAGATATGCTATCGATGTTTCCATAATTTGTTAAAAGGTTTAATTTAACTTTACGTTCCGTATGTTTGCTTGAAATCTTGCTACCGATTTTCAAACTAGTTCTGCTTAGCCAATTATCATGCAAATTTACAGACGTATCTATTAATCACGCATACCGTTATGATAGAGCCAGGACTTCTGGACATATTTCGCTATACACACTACACAAAAACATCCTAATTTTTGTTGATACCAAAAATGATTTTGCTTTCCATGATAAATGGAAAACGATATTGTGTATGTAGATGTTTAATGAGTAGAAAAAAAGACACACAGGAGACAAGGCTTAGTAATTTTAATGTTCGAACCCCAACCCAAATGTTATGGTTGCACTACACTCTTGGCGAAAATTCTTGTCGCAAACACATTTCGATCGAAAAAATAAGTGAGAAAATGCTGCGAGAATGCCCATGTTCTCGGCCAGAGAGTAGTGCAGTCATTAGAATTGAAATCCTGCTGGTTTCAAATCGGTCATTAAACTCCGAACTCTAATGTAAGCTTGAAATAATTAAAATTCAACTAAATCAGTTACATTAAGAAGTTGACAACGAAATAGATACAATACTTTATAAGTTGAACCCTTTTAACGTACAATCGGTGGTGTACTAAAAGCTAAAAGGTCACCAATCTTTATGTTAATTGTTTTATGTTACATTATATGCTATTTGAAATGTTATATTATATGATGCAGCCTATTTTAAATGATACATAATATTTTTAACGTGCTAAACGGTTTTGTTTTAGCCTGATTGAAGCTCCGGATTGGTGACCCATAATTGTTTTAAATGGAAAGTGTGGTTTCGGGATAGCGAATGGCTTCCTCTTCTTCTAGGTTGACAGTCGTTATAATCCGCATATACAAATATTAAAAATAGCTGAATCATTACGAGCTTAACTCATCAACAAGCCTAACCGTGGTCGTGCTGTCTGATAGCGAATTGGCATATGACAGCACCTGAAGAAGAAGCTATTCGCTATCCCGAAACCACACTTTCCATTTAAAACGATGAACCATTCATAAAATTTGGAAGCTAAGAACCTATTTTTTTGCTCCCGGACTTCTAAAGCTTGATTTCAGGAAATTTGGCCTTTTTATGAAGTATTTTTAATATTTTTAATAATTTCAGTGGAATGTGTTCAAGTGGACAGCACGGCCATCGTGCCAGAATTTGGTAAGGTACATGTAGTGCACTTTTATTTTCGCGATATTTGTTAAGTTTTCTGAAAGTTTCATCCGCTTAGCGATGAACCAAGTAATTTTGCGATCGCCTCTTGGACTAAGTACATGCTGAAAATTTTGATTTCCAATGTTGGATTCAATATAATGACATCGCTATAAACCGAATAAACACGAAGTAACTTCCAAGATGAATCGTGACGGCTGCAGTTGTAAGTTAAATGATTTCATTTTTAAAAGGTTTCATTTAACTTTACTTCGAATGTTTGCTTCAAATCTTGCGATCAATTTTTTGAAGCACTTCTAATCAACCGATCAATCGAACTTATACACATGTAGTCAATTATCAATGACAATACAATATTATGATGACAATAGCAGTAAAAATTATGGGGAAGTTTTAAAATTATGCTAAGTATTGATACTGCTCTGTAGTAAATTTGAATTTTGAAAATAATATAGAAATTTTGTTAAAGGCTCTGAGATGATCGTCCACACTGTATCGTGAAGGTTTTCGGACCAAGTGAAAATTAAGCTGGTCAAGATTAAAATTGATAGATTAAAGTCAGCAAACTTGCTCTCGCTCCTGTGTTTTCATATACTTACGCTCAGTAGTGACTCGTGAAGATTGTGTCAGAGAAGGCTGTGCAATAGTGAATCCTCAGATGTGATTTAAACAATAAAAATTTAAAAGTTTCAGCCACTATGTTTTGTGGGTTTTCGCGCGAAACCTTAAAAATTATTCTCCTTCTAATTTTTTTTTAAAAAAGGATATTCATTAACAAATGGCTGAATAAGTGCTCATAAAGTCATTAAAAGCGAAAAAATAATTCACAAAATATATTCATACTTTTCTTATAATGTTGCAAGCTTCACGGGGACCTAAATTAAATTAAGGAGCGTAAACATGAACGAAAATATCTCTAGGTGCTGCCAAGCTTAAAGCCCGCTTAAATGCACTGACATATCAGCGTAACTATCATAATTTTCGAAAATATAAGTAAAGATATAGGGTAAGATAAAAATCATCATGAAACAATTTCCTAATCATTGAAATCGTTCATATTTTCACGACTCTGATTAGGCCTAACTTCTTAACGGAGCAAAACGTGTACTCTTGCGACTTTTCATGGCTTTCTTTTGCGTGCGACAAATCAATTATAAATTATTATTGCCGAACTTTTTTCTAAAGCAATTTTTTTCTATTTTGTATGAGGTATATTTCCAACGGATCAACTTAGTTGCATTGTCACTGCTGTTCATTTTTTTCGTTATTATTGGTGCAAACATGATGATATTATTTTTACCTTTTTATTTTAAGTTAAAAAATTTCAAGGCCATTCTTAGATTGACTGTATGGAAAACATCGAAGCCTGCGCGCTCGAAGCATCCTGTGGGATTTTTTGTGCCCACGAAATGGGGTGCTAATGTTGGGTGCATTTCAGTTTTTAAGCGTGGTGAAACCTTTTGAATGTAATGCATATTAAAAGCTAATCGCCAAGAAAATTTCACGTTTCATAAAAAGAGTGTCGTAATTTTTATGAAATGTTTTGATGCTGAGTATTTATTTCATAAATTCGTTCGCCTCCGCTGCCTACCCTAACGAGCCGTCACTGCTTACGCTGCTTTTCTTCCTTATATTCTGAATGTAAGGTTCCAATTTGTGTTATTATGGAACGGTAGTAGATACAGAAATACCTGTGCAAATATTATCAGTATTATTAAGATGCGTGTTTAAGGGGTTACATATGTCTTGAAGGAAAAAAAAACAACTTTTTCAAAAAATTGTATTTTAAAAACCAAAAATCTATTTTATTTAAAATTTAAACACATAAAAGTTTAGCGTTTCAAGGAATTGTGAAAAAAAATTTAAGGCTAAAAACATTGAAAATTGTCAATTTTCCTGCAGTTTTCCTCGTCCAACTTTTTTTGCGGTAGCCAGAATATTTCGGTTCAGGTTCATCTCAAATCAAAAATTCAAAAATTTTCTCATAGTTTATGCCTTTGGCTCGTGCTTGAACGAAGGAATTGAAAAAAATGAAATTTAAAGTTTTGAAATCGGTTTGAATGAATTTTCGGCTCTTATTTTTCAGCATTTTCCCGATTCTCACCGTTTTTAGAATATTTTTTCGTATAAAGCAAAAACGAGTCGATCGAATGAAAATCCCTTCGTTCAAGCACGAGCCAATACTATAAAGAGGAACTGTGCAAAGTTTCAGCAAAATCGGTCGATTCGTTCTCGAGAAATCGTGCCTACCGCACGGAAAAACAAAGTGTTGAGAAAAATGCGGTTAAAGTTTTTCTACCACGATTTAATGAATTAAAGTTATTTTTAGCGACTTACCCCAACAAACATTATTGTTCTTATAAAGCACTTCAAGAGCTTTATAAGAATCAAATCAAGCTTTGCCTAGGAGTATAGCTTTTTGACATTGTTCTTATAGCATTCTTGAAGAATGTTAGTAGCGAGAAAGTGGCGTACGAAATTAGCCTTATAACGCTCTATAAACATATTTGAATAACTCTTGAAATCCCTTATAAGACTATCTTTAAAGAAGTTATAAGAACTAATTCCCATAACAACTTAGAGGAAGCTGGTATAAGACTTTATATACTTATTATGCTCTTGATTAAGATGACGTTCGGCGGAGAGAATAGAAAGTAAAGCTGTGTGTATGGTTTTTGTATGAAATGGTAGTGTGTTGATTAGTTTACGTAATAGCGTTGGAAATCGATGATGTACGTTGTAAGTGTAGCGTTGGAAATCGATGATGTACATCATCGATTTCAGGTCCATACAGTAATTCGTTCGCCTCATTTGCGATTTAGAGAGCATCCTTTTGATGTTGTGATGCTTGATGAAAAAGAAAGGAGCTGATTTTACGCGGTAGAGCCGCGCTGCATGCGTATAATACGTTAGGTAAGGCAGCGCACACGTAGCGACCACGCGGTATTCACATCTCTATAACTCCGGAAATATTGCTCGAATTTATTTAAAATTTGTTGTAAATACTTTTAAAGTACTATACTTTCATATGGAATAAAAAATTTGATTTTTTGAAAATACAAGACCTATGTAACCCCTTAATATACGGCGTCAAATCTATGGGCGCGAGCTTGTCAAAAAAAGAAACATAAAATTAGTGTGGTCAAGGAGGGGATATGCTTATCTATATCATGGACTTACAATCAGTGTCGGCCAGCGCAAGGATAACTCATGGAAACCTGAACGATGTTTTATCCTTAATTTGGTGTTTCGTGTCAGGTCTCTTAATTTATAGAAATTATCATACAAAAGAGTTTACAGCGGAAAATAACTGTACACACCAGCAATAAGTTTTCATCTTCAAAACAAACGTCGTATTTATTTAGTTAAAGAATACAATGTAATATTTAAAGTGTGGCCAGGAGCCGTGAAAGCTAATTCGTTAGAAGAAGTAGTATTTAATAGTTGACAATGAAAACCACTAGTCACGCCGACCTGGTAATGAATGAAAACTTGAAGGAATGCAACTCCCAATAAATATTCGTTGATTTCCCCCACATTAGTTACCAACAAAATAAACACTTCCACTATTCGACCCTTTTCTTCGTAACAGCAAATTGTAAAATTGTACGTTCGGCGTCAATGTCGGTTGTTCACCAGCGTGACCAATTTTTTGGAACGATTTTCTCGTCCCCCAGAATTAATGTGTGTGGTGAATTCATGTCCCATGTGATTCGAATTCAAATACCGACCGGTAAGGATGAGTTGTTGTGAGGGGTGAAAGCTTTAGTGAGAATATCGGTTTTTTGGCCAAGCATTCCTGTTGGCGAATCATGTCAGGAAAAAGGGTGTACAGGTTACATGTTTTTTGGACGGTCAGATATTCTTGTATGCACAGGTAATAGAACTGACCTACCGTTTTTACCTGTGACTTTTCATGCAGAACAGGTGAGCGGCGAACCGGTTCAACTTGGGAGTTTGGCAGGCACTACAGGTTCATAGAAAAATTATGAAATCTTCGACAGAACGACAATGAAATGTGCAATAAAAATACAACTCACTAACAATTTATTGGTTTCTATGTTTATTATCTATGCCATAGAAATGACTGTGTCATAGAAATGACATAGATGTGGCTCAATGTAGCATTTTCTGATGCCGTCCAATGTTCCATCATATTTTTGATATAAGATCATTCACTCATCATTCGTTACATTTTAGGAACATTGCAGGCTTTTGGTACAATGTTTCGTTAGGTACGATTAATCTCAGATGCAAGTCTCCCACTTGCAGGGCATGATGCGGGTGGGTGTGCACACAAAAGTCACTGTCGGTAATAAATGCGCTAAATTGGGAAATTGAATTGATCCTATCAATCCAGAATTATGTGTAGATACCATATTTGTGTTTGGACGGCATCTACTTTTGTTATTGACGAGTTTCTTTCTGGAAAGCTTGCAACTGTGTTCTGAATACTGTAGGCTAGAGTTGCAAGCTTGAGCTGGCAGCGCCTACTGATGTGTCATTCTGACGTGCGAAGTGAGGTGTAAGTGAATGCGTCAAGTGTTGACGTTACTGTTGGGCGTTGGGTGTTTAGTGTTGGGCGTAACTCAAATTGTTTAACTTTTATTTGTGACCATATTATATTTACTACATATTGCTAGCCTCTTGCAAGTAAAAAACCATCGTCATCTTCTGCGATGGCGCAGACGTCGATTCTGTGCCGCAGCTATCTGCTGTTTTTCACATTTCTGGTTGTGGGTGTGTGTGTGTTGGCTCAGTTTGAATGGCAGCCCAAAGATCCTTTCGACGAAATCAAAATAAAGTACGACAAAATAAGCGCCGACAATTGCCCCATTCAGCATGTGGGCGACCTCTACTTGCCGGAGGACTCGATCTCGCACAAGCCGAACATCAAGGAGATAAACATCAACCCCGTGTTTCCGAACAGGACCGCTCTGCTGCACCTGCACAATATGGCCTTGAGCAGGTCGTTCTTCTGGAGCTACATTCTGCAGAGCAGGTTCATCCGGCCGGCTATCAACGACACTTACGACCCGGGTATGATGTACTTCTTCCTGTCGACCGTCGCGGATGTTTCGGCGAATCCTTACATCAACGCCAGCTCAATTTACTTTGCGCCGAACGGCTCGTACTCATCGTCATATCGGGGCTTCTTCAACAAGACGTTCCCGCGCTTCGCACCACGGACATTCCGACAGGACGACTTCAACGACCCAATCCATCTGCAGAAGATCTCGACGATGAATACTTTCGAAGTGATTGACTTGGGCGCGACGCCCGAGGGAGCTTATTCAAAGGACTACACCTCAGATCTGTATAAGATCAATGAATGGTATAAAACCTGGTTGCCGGACAACGTGGGCAGCCGCCACGACACAAAGACAACGTATCAGGTGCAAATCCGTTATGCGAACAACACGAACGAGACATTCACGTTCCACGGACCGCCAGGCGCCGACGAAGAGCCCGGGCCCGTCAAGTGGACGCGTCCCTATTTCGATTGTGGGCGGTCGAACAAGTGGCTGGTGGCGGCTGTGTCGCCGATCGCAGATATCTACCCTAGGCATACTCAATTCAGGCACATCGAGTACCCGAAGTGAGTGCCAAACGCTTTGCCCGTGGAGCAAAGGAGCTGAAAGTAATTGCCGTTTATTTTAGGTACACTGCTATTGCTGTTCTGGAAATGGATTTCGAGAGGATCGACATCAACCAGTGCCCAAAGGGCGAAGGCAACAACAAGCCGAATCGGTTCGCGGATACGGCCCGCTGTAAAAAGGAGACGACCGAGTGTGAGCCGCTGCAAGGTTGGGGCTTCAGGCGAGGCGGCTACCAGTGTCGATGCCGGCCAGGCTATCGGATACCGAGCAACATTCGCAGGCCGTTCCTGGGCGAGATAATCGAGCGAGCGTCGGCGGAACACTACTACAATGGGTTCGATTGCTTGAAAATTGGATGTAAGTATAACTGTCGGTCGTAAGGCAGTAACTAATGATTGAAACTGCGACATATCTGTGTTCAGGGATCCAAAAGCTTCCGATTCAATGGGAAAAGGCGCCGTATTACATCCGCGAGAAGCACCTTGATCGCAGGCCGGCGTATCGCAACTACACGACTGGGCCGAGCGCTCTGCACACAAAACGCATCAACGTGGACCAAGCCATCAAGTTCATCCAGAGCGTTAATTACAGGACGTGCAAAAAGTAAATATCGACCGTTTGAAGCGGAAGACCGTGAATCTGAAAATAATAAATTCTCCCACAGCTTCCACCCGCAAGATTTGATCTTACACGGTGATATCAGCTTCGGCGCCAAAGAACAGTTCGAGAACGAAGCAAAGATGGCCGTCCGACTAGCGAACTTCATCAGCGCATTCCTGCAGGTAAGTCTAATTGTAACAGGATTTTGCCAAGCGTGATGTAAACGTAAAATCTTCGCCAAGGTTTCAGACCCCGACGAGGTGTATTCCGGCCGACGTGTTGCCGATAAGGCTCTGACCGAGGACCAAATGATTGGAGAGACGCTGGCGCTTGTTCTGGGAAACACTCGTGTTTGGGCCGCCGGCACCTACTGGGAGCGCAACAAATTCACAAACCGGACGTTCTTCGCTCCATACGCCTACAAGTTGCAGCTGAACACGCGCAAGTTCAAGGTCGAGGATCTGGCTCGAATCAACAAAACGAACGACATCTACACGGAGAGCATTTGGTTCCAAACGCTGAAGCAGCGCTGGTCAACGAATTTCGACGATTTGGAGAAGTTCTACTTGAAAATCAAAATCCGCCGCGACGAAACGGGCGACCACTTGCAGAAGCACGAGCGCTATCCGACGTTCTACAAAGCGGGCAATTTGAAGCACGGTTTCTGGTCACAGCCGAGGTTTGATTGCGACGGCTACGTGAAAAAGTGGCTGATAACCTACGCCGCCCCATTCTTCGGCTGGGACAGCCTGAAAGTGAAGTTGGAGTTCAAGTAAGCTTTCGGTGGAATTGAAAAGTGCACGAGAAAATGACGGCAAACATTTGTTCGCAGGGGAGTGGTCGCAGTTTCGATGGACATGCTGCAGCTGGATGTGAACCAATGTACGGACAAATTTTACGCTCCGAACGCATTCAAGGACACGCACAAGTGTGACGACAAGACATCCTATGTGAGTACCAATCATATTTTATGGTTGTGGATACTGGAAAAATGGGATGCTACTAAACTTGCGAATTTGTAATTCATTCTAGTGCATCCCGATACTGGGACGTGGTTTCGAAACGGGAGGCTACAAGTGCGAATGTCTGCAAGGATTTGAGTACCCGCTTGAGGATCCAATCACGTACTACGATGGCCAGCTCGTAGAGGCGGAATTCCAGAATATGGTTGAGGATAAGGAGACGCGGTACGATATATTCAAATGTCGGCTGGCAGGAGCGTCGGCGATCAAGGCGGCCACATCACTGATTGCAGCGCTGCTAGGCGTGACTGCGTTAACAGTACATAGATTTAGATGAGTGGGAAGGAGTCGTTGACGATCGGTAGCCAAATTTCGTTTTACCGACTATTTTGCTATTTTAATTGGATACAATGATAAGAAGTAAGTTCTCCACTCCCCCATTTGAAAATCTAAGACGTATTTTTTAATAGTATGTAAGAGTAACATTCCATTCATGTCCCCTTAGAGTAGTTTGTAGTTTGGGTTAAGTTAAGAACGAATCTCGACACATAATGCGTAACGAATTCCGTCCATTAAAGACTAAATGAATGTTGTAACAGACTATGAGAAAAAATACCATGACAATCTTGAAAAGGCATGAATAAAAACTAAACATTGAGGATACACCCATATGAAATTCAAGAAATACATCTTGTCTCTGATTTCTTGGGAAAAAATCGACACAATGAACAACTGGGATATAAAATACTGGGTACCCACCCCGTTCCATTGCCAACACACCAAGTTTACGCGGAAAACCTGTTATAATTCAAACAGCGAATGTGCGCGCACAAAGCTAGTCGGGCACAGGGAATTTCACAATCGGAAAATTCTTGTTTTTCATTGAGCGATGTTGGTCGCGACATGTGAAAAATTCTTCAGTGGTCACGACTTGCATTTCTGTATGTTTGTGTACTAAACTGTGATGGATGATGCGGCAAAAAAGGATGAGACAGGATGGGTGTGTGATGATGTCTCGTTGGCTGTGGCGAATATCTGAGGGTGTTCTGTTGAATTTGGTAGAATATCACAGCTACATTCTATTCCAACGTGTTAGTAATATTTATAGCGAAAGTGAGATTGCGAGCGGTTATATTGGAAAATAGGTCACCAAGTATCGAATAACGTCTTAAATTTATCATGAGAAATCGGGCTCAGATAATTTGCTCACGAAAAATTCTATTGACACCCTGTAACGCGATTTACGAACGTCCTTGTAATTGTGTTGTATCTGTCGGTAATGTTTTGAAATCAAAGTTTACAAAAACAGCTCCGCGCTGAAGAAATTCCACCGTAGCGTCTCAATGTCAGCATAGGGAGAAGATGCAGCACACAAGACATCCTTATTTTCTAGCGTTTCAAAGAATAGAAGTGATTTTTTTCTGCTTCCACACTTCATAAAATGCAAAATATCCCCTAGCCGAGTCGCTCAGCGAAACCTGTTCGGAACATAAGACCGCGTTTTATTGTGTCGACAGATTTTTTCGTGGACACAGAGGGTTCTAATAGAAGCAAGTAGCACTGGAATGGATAAGATACGAAAATCTTCCGAGTGTGCTTGAATCAAAATGATACAAGACGCCGGCAATATTGCTCAGGGATTATTATTATGAAAACAGAGTATTCGCTGTGTGAATATGGTGGCCAGAGAGTTCCCTCCAACAGCAACGATATTCCCACACATGCCTGCGAGGCTGCACGGTTTTTCTTGCATGGTAAAGTGATTCCCAGGTAGTCTATTGTCCGAAGACAATCGTTTTGCTGCTGGATCCATGAGAAAAAACTTTGACGCTTCTGGTTTTTTCCTCCGTGTTCTTCATTGGGTTGTCCAGGGTGTGAATGCATGCCACAGATTTTTGCTGGTGAGAACGGGCTTAGGGTATCAGGCGAGATCACCCATACCCAGGTGATGGTCATGTCGTCGATCAGAGAAGGTGCATGGTACAATATTGTTAATTTCGTTTGGGTGGCTCAGTGTTTTTTTATATTTTCAACAACTTGAATCTCTCATTCAACGTCGCCTATTCAGGAAATAGTAATTACATAATTTTTTATATGCTTATATATAGAATCTCGGATTCAATGTACAAATAAATATTGTTTTAAAGAAGGAACTGTATTCAGAATGGAATGATATTTGGAAATTAAATGGATGAAATGTTAGCATTGCTTGTTTTTGAAGTGAGAGTCAAACGAAATGTGTTAGGCAACTTGTTTTTACGGGAAAGAGCTTAATAATAGAATACAGGATTTATTCTATGTAGGTTTACACCTGAATATATGAAACGACAGCATGTGAGCTAAATTTCTCCAAAATACTATTTGAAAGATGAAAAACAATTTATTTGAAAATATCTAGACCTACAATTCCGAAGCAAGTGGGTGAACAAGGTAGTGTTTGCAAGATTCCATTGATTGCATGTATGCAAATTTTCCGTACCGTATGATTTTCGGATATGTATCTATATCTCTGATTTCAAACATCCTGAAACTTTCAAATGACTTGCAAAAACCTGTGTCAACTATTTATCGCTGAGATTCACTTCTTTGCATCAAGCAGAAGTGTCTAGTGTGATCATCTTCAAGTATCTAGAAAATACTAATCGTAGTTACTCAAAAATTTGCGGGTCTATTTGTCCAGAGGATGCCATTTTAGTATACAATTTATAAGAATGTCTCAAGTCGGGCAAGAAAGGAGGCTCAGGCTCAACAGATAGGAGAATTAAGTGAGGCAATTAGGCAACTTTTTTGGTTAGTTCCAAATTATTTGCATAAGACGTTGCTGCGAAAATTCAAAGTTCAAAATCAGTTGTCTGTATACTAAAACATAACGTTATAAGTTGCCATCGTACAAAGTAGAAAAGGTTTCAGACAGATCAGAGAACAAAAATCGCTCTCGGCACTTATATGAGAATTGCCTTAGACAAAATCTATACTAAGACCAATTCGCCAAACTGGAGGTCGGTTACATTCTAAATATAAAACAAAGAAAGGAAGCAAGTTTCGCAATGAGGAAAGAACTAATATAGAGGAAGAAACTCAACAAAATCCATTTGAGTATACCACTAGCGCCGCTGTCGGCGAAATCCAAAAAAGGTGTCCAAGTTGGTGAAATTTAGTGGACGAAATCCCCGCTTGCAATTTCAAATGAATAATTACGATAATAACCGCATCTTTTAGGAGTTCTGTTATGCTAAATACTTCCTGCAACTACTGATGTACAGTGGTGGACACATAGATAGGCCACTTTAACGCACGACACTTTAAACCCCCAAATACAGTCCTGATACAATTCTATCAAAAGTATGCAAGTTGGCATTTATTTATTCGTTAAATTCTTGGAATTTTACTGTAATATTCCAGTGCTCTTGAAACAGCTTTGTTCATTCGCAGTTAGCGCAGTTAGTTCAAGAGTAGAGCTATGTTTGCAGTTGAACAATTGAATAGGCCAGTGCAATTATTTTTGTTAATACCAATTTATTTTTGCACAATTGGTTTGGTATGTTTATTTAAATGGAATTCAGTAGGGGATTGTAAAATAATTTTGATTCTAGCCTTTTAAAAACATGGGAAAAAGCGCACATTGTTCTAAATCTGAACGAGCAAAAATTGTGGAGATGAAAAACGTAGGTTTGAATATATCAGGCATCGCGAAGCGTTTAAATTGTTCCAGGCACATGTTAAGCAATGCACTTGAGCATCATAAAAAAGAAGGAACCGTTCCTAGGCCTCAAAAAACATCTCAATGTAAAAATAAAATCAATACGCGTCTAAGCAAAAAGAGCCATTTTCATCCTCTAGGAATATATCCAACGGAAATTTAAAGAAGATTACAGAATTGAAGTATTCTCCAGAACAGTGAGACGAAGATTACAAAATGCTGGACTACGCGGTTGTGTCGCGGGAAAGCGAACTTTAGTACCTGCAATGAACAGAAAGCGTCGGTCTCAGTTTGCCAGAACTCACCTTAACAAACCGCTCCATTTTTTGGAAAAAAAAATCCTCTGGAGCGATGAGAGCAAATTTAACTGAGTCGGATCAGATGGCAAAATTTATATCAGACGTCCGAAAGGTGAAGCAAACAATCCCCTTTACACTATTAAAACAATTAAACACTGCGGAGGCGCTTTAATGGTGTGGAGCGCTATGTCCTGGCATGGTGTTGGATCTTTAGTAAGGATCAATGGGATAATGGACAGTGCAATGTACAAAAGTATTTTAGAAAATCACCTTGAACGTTATACCGAATATTGTTATACTGAATTTTTGCCGGTTACATGAATCTTTATGCATAAATCCCGCTTAGTAATGCAATGGATGAAAAATCAAAAAATAAATATTTTGGATTGGCCAGCGCAAAGTTCAGATTTAAATACTTAAGAGAATTTGTGGCAAATAGTAAAAAAGGAAGTTGAAAAGAAAAACCATGGAAATTTGAACGATTTGTGGGAAACAGTTATGGAAGCATTGCAAAATATTCCCAGCAGTATGTGTAAGAAGCCTGTGGAAAGTATGCCTAGACGGTGCGCTGCTGTAATCAAGATCAAGGGAATCCTTGTTATATTGACTGTTTTTTTTATTTTAAGTAAAGTTTTTAACTTTTTTTGTATGAACATTTGAAATACAATCAACTTTCCTTAGTTGTCAAAAAAGTTGAATGTTAGCTAGCACTTTGGTTTTTCGTTAAAAGTGAAGGAAAATTACCGACAAACATTACAATACAAAAAATTCAATTAGTAACAGCAAGCGTGAAAGAGCAAATTCTTTAGACCTAAGAACGAGGAAAAATTTCCCTGCTACGGGCAAGGCTTTTCATATCAGGAAATAGGAAGCAGATTTAATTAAAAATCAAAGAATGAAATGTATGCTGTTAGTTCTCCGTGCAAAAAAGCTTTCTAGACAATATCGATATACTGGTTAATCTAGCAAATATAAGCTTCAAGAGTGGAACATTTCCGAAGTATCTAAAAAACGCGAAAGTAATACCCATATTAAACTGACCCGAATAATTTTCGAGCAATAACATTGTTAAAATCATGGAAAAAATATTAGCTTCGCGAATTAAAGAATACTTAATGCAGAAAAGAGTTTTAGATAGGAACCAGTTTGGATTTCAGGAAGGTAAAGGAACAACAGATGCGATTGTGGGACGTGATGAGGCATATCAATACGCAACTGGACCAGAGTGGCTATGTTGCTGCAGTTTTTATTGATTAAAAAAGGCGTTTGATACAGTAGTGCATGATATATTGATAAGTAAACTTGGGAACTTGGGAATTGTTGGTATGCCAAGTGAACTTATACCTACGTACGTCACAGAAAGACTTCGAAGGACAGAAATTGGAAACGATAACAGTAAAATAGCGCTGACTACTATTGGCATACCGCAGGGATCAATACTAGGACCGATTCTATTCCTGTTGTATACAAACAACTTGGCGGCTTCAGGAATTGAAGGGAAAGTTGTGATGTACGCTGACGATACGATACTGATTCACTCAGGTAGAAATGAGGCAAATGGGTCATACATTACAAATTGACATTGAATACCAAAGACAAAACCAAATACATTATCTTTAAACAAAAAAATAAAACTGATAGTGAGTCACTGGTAAAAATAAAAAATAAAACCTTTCAGAGAGTTGAACAAATGAAGTACTTAGGACTTACAAACGATGAAAAACTAATGTGGACACCGCATATAAATGACATGAGGAAAAAAATAGCAGCTATTTTTGGCCTGCTCCATCGTTTCAGCTATTTCTCAGTTAAAAATCGAATACAAATTAAAAATGTTTACATACTTTGAAGAATTACATACGGGATCATAGTTTGGAGCCAGAATACGAAAAATAACCTTATGAGCATGTCACGGCTATTAACCAAAGCATACAAGACCATATATAACTTGCAAAGAATGGCCGCTACATCTGAAGTAAATAAAACAGCACAAGAACTTAACGTAGACGGACTGATTTACATGGAAAAAGGAAATTTTTTTTTAAAAAATTTACACCATGAAGAAATGAAAACAAAAAAGCTACATAGATATAAATGGGGAAAAACGACTACAATATGAGAAACGCGAATGATATTTTAATAAAATTTGCTAGGACAGACCGCCTGAGGATGGTTCCGATTAACGGCGCATCAAATTTTTACAATGAGCTACCTCACACAATAAGGGAAGCGCGTAACATAATATCGTTTAAAATTAGTAAACATTTACTGAAAACTCAATTCAATAATTAAGAACGCTAAGATTTATTCTACAAATATGAAACAAAATTGGATATATTGAACTCTGAATAAAAATTGTTGAGATACTGGTACTATCCCTTATACCGATGTACATCGTCTGAGAAGTACTAAGTAAATTAACAAGCTTTCAGGAAATACATTGCACACGGACAGTGCTAGCAATGAGTGATGGAGTGAGAGGTTTTTGGAGGAGGCGGAGGAGTTTTAGTCGATAGAAATCCGGCATATCGTGAGGCTGGAGCCGATCGGTATCTTTTGAAGATTCCCACCTTCCAACGACGAAAAAAAATATGGTCTGAGATCGATGATGTGTTCTAGAAAAACCTTCCAAGCCATACATACATTCAAAATCATAAGGTATTCATAACATTTTGTCCTGGTTTGGCTACAAGTCATTACACTAAAGCGTCCATGAAGTGGTACGAGAACATCATCACCATATTACCGAAGGAAGCGGGTGCCCCAACTGTCCCGAACTACGGTCAATCGGGCTATATTTTTCTTCGTTGTTGGGAGGTGGAAATCTTCAAAAGATACCGACTTGATCCTGCCTCTGGGCAAGCCGGATATTGCGTCCAAATTAAGAAAACGAAAGAAAACACCCAAACGAGCAAGGTTTTCAACGAAAATGGAAAAAAGCCTACGAAGATGGAAGATGTCGATTGATTGCAAAGCCCGGATCTTGGCAATGTAAATATATTTTGAAAATTTTGTCGGATATATAAAAGAAATAGCGAATACATTTTTCTGGGATATTCTTAGGATTTTAAAAAGCTGCAAGGTGTAACATCTATATTTGCAGGAGGATAAGTAACTAATTCAGGCAATTTGTTATGCATTTCGTTGCTACACTTTTGAACAAAGTAACCTCGGTATTCTGAAGTGCCAATTATTTGCTGCAAATATTTTTTTTGGTGTAAGAAGCAGACTGGGTTTCAGAAAAGGACAAGAAAAACGACGCCCATGTAGATGAAATTTGGAGCTAAGACCTCCGAAAACAGTCAAACAGTCCAGATTAGTATTGCTTTATCGAAATGGTCAAATTTAGGGCAGCAGAGCTTGTAATGTATGCCGCCAAAATAGTGCTAACTTTCTTAGGAAAGGATGAAGAATAAAATTATTTTTCCGATGTTCATCATCTGGAAAGTACTGAACATTAAACAACGTACGACGTATAAACAAGAGAAGAGCGAATAAATGCGAATGGATAAACGCCCAGACAACTTCGAGGATTTGGCCAACGTAATAGCGAATGCTAAAGCTTCTGTCACTTACACGAAGCCAGTAAGAACAAGAAACGAGACATGGATTACGGGAAGAGTTATATATGCTTCAAATAGAAAACGTAAAGCCTACAAATCATTAATGAAGGATCCGATGAATCCTCAAAAGCAGCAGTATTATAAATTAATAAAAAATGAATGCAACAAAATTATAAATGAAGCTAAACTAAACTATTATTCTAAAACACTTGAGCAAAGTTGTAGAAATCCTCGTCAATTTTGGAAATTAGTGGATGGTGTTCTCCGGAAAGGCGACTTAAATTGCAATAGCAAATATACAATCGAAAAGCTATTATTCTCAGACAGAATAGTAACTGATCCCGAAGAAGTTGCCCGCCTAAATCATCACTTCTGTTCGATAGGACAAGAAATTGTTACGGATCTCCCGGACATCGCACCAGCTCCTGGTAACATTGCCCCAATATCCTCTTTCCACCTGAGGAAAACAGATAAGCAGGAGGTAATCAAAACAATTGACTCCTTGAAAAACCATACTGCTCCAGGTCCTGATGGTATTGGCATCGACGACATCAAAGCAATCAAAGAAAATATAGCTGATACCCTTGTGTATCTAATCAACAAAAGCTTCACGGAAGGAAAAATCCCGGAGCACTTAAAAGTCTCGAAAATAAAACCGATTTTCAAGGGGGGTGATGAAACGGATCCAAACAATTTTAGACCTATCTCACTTTTAAACTCATTAAGTAAAGTAATAGAAAAAATTTTGGACTCCCGTATCAAAAAGTTTCTACTGCAGAATGATATCCTGAATAGAAACCAATATGGGTTTCAGGAGGGTAAAGGTACAAAAGATGCCATCGTGGATGCGATTAGCTTCATAAACATGTTTTTAGATAAAAGTCTATATGTTGCTGCTGTTTTCGTGGATCTCAAAAAAGCCTTTGACACCGTAATTCATAAAACTCTGATGACTAGACTAGGGGAATATGGAATTGTGGGAAAAGCAAGAGATCTCCTGTGTTGCTATTTGACAAACAGACATCAATCAACTTACATTGGGGAAATAAAAAGCGAACCTGCTAAAATTAGCATTGGGGTTCCGCAAGGATCCATCCTGGGACCAACGCTTTTCTTGTTATACACCAATTCCATAAATAGTGCTGAGCTTTCTGCGAAAGTTGTTATGTACGCAGATGACACAGTACTCATCTACTCTGGAAAAACCGAACTTGACATTGAACGTAACGTGAACACCGATCTAGACAAATACTGGCGCTGGCTACTACAAAACAGACTATCAATCAACTATACAAAAACAAAATACATCCTTTTTAAACAGAAAAATAAAGCCGACATACATCCACTGATCAAAATGAATCACACAACTCTTCAGAGGGCTGAGCAAATGAAATACTTGGGACTCACAATTGACGAAAAACGTACATGGACGATTCACATAAACGATCTTAGAAAAAAAACAGCGGTTCTCGTAGGTCTCCTGCGTCGATTCAACTTCTTCCCGACTAGCAGTAAAATTCAAATTGTACATGCGCATATTCTTTCGAAAGTTACTTACGGTCTGCTGATATGGAGTCAGACTTCCAAAAGTAACATTACAGCCATCTCCAGACTCATAACCAAGGCTTATAAAAATATATATAATCTCCCTATGCTAACCGCTACGGTCGAGGTATACAAAACAGCTAAAGAGCTTAGCCTAGAAAGCCTAATTAATATGGAGAGAGCTAAATTCATCTATAAACATCTACACTCAAAAGAATGTAGCTCTTTAAACCTTGAAAAAATATCGGAAAAAAATATTTATAATGTCCGGAGTGCCAACAATTTAATGATCAGATATGCTAGAACGGAACGACTAAAGGAGGATCCCGTGAATAAAGCAGCAGGCTTTTACAATACTTTACCAAACTACATAAAGGACATACCAAACTTCAACACGTTTAAAATGACACTAAAAAAGTATCTCATACATGAACAAAACCGGAAGTGAATACATCAGCTCCATCTTTACTCAAAGTTTTTGCATAACGAAATCAAACAGAAACAACAAAATCACATGAATGATAAAATAAAATGAATGAACCTAAATTTTGATAGTTAGGTGCTATCCCTTATACCGATCTACATCGTCTGGGATGCACCAAGGTACGACAATCAATAAGAACGAAAATGAATGAATGATGGAGAGAGTGATCAGGAGGAGGAGGTGGTTTTAGTCGGTAAAAATCCGGCATGCCGAGAGGCGGGAGCTGATCGGCATCTTTTGAAGATTTCCACCTCCCAACGTTGAAAAAAATATGATTTTATGCAAAAAATAGACGGTATGGTAACAAGCAGGGGCTGATCGTTATATTTTTAAGATTCGTTCGAAGCCACAGGGATGCGGAGTAGAAAAATGGATGGACGTTCTAAGCACGTCTAACTTATCAATCGCAAGATGTTGGATTATTTAAAACTTGCTTAAGAAGTCATCCATAAAATCTTTTACTATTTAAAAAACTTCGGCCATAAAGACAATTAATTTTGAAGATAATTGTTTTACTCACTGCGCTTGATTTCGGCGTTCACCTTGAATGTCTTGCTCCGCACAGATTCCTCCAACACGAAACTGAGGCAGCTCCTGGCCGCCACAAGCAAAATATTTTATTTCAGAAAACACAACAACACTTATTGTTTACTATCAAAGGAAAATATACAATTGCAATACACAAATCACAAATGGAGTCAATTTCTTCGGTTCCTAATGGTTTTGAATGTTTTTTTCTGAGTTTTTATATTCAATTCAGTTTAATAGATATTTTTATTTTCATAATAAGCCACTCACTTGTAAATCCGAAAATCAAAAATTAATCGAACACTTTTCACTGAAATTGTCTGTCCGTTCAATCCAAATGAATACACCGTTTTATACGTACGCTTCGTTCCTGATCTTTCGTTTTTGGCTTGTGTTTTACATAAATCTGCATCACACAGAATTCACAGCATCAAACCTGAAGTAACGTCTTTTCTGTGGTCGTCAGTTAGTTATTTACTTTCAGGCTGTAGTTTGGATCAAGCCTTTTGCGGAGTCCCAAATGCACATGAAGACCGATATTTTTTTCAAACAGATGTAAGAGAAATGAACGAGTACAGTTTTCCTTATCTCGTTCGAGTACAATTATTCCAATTGGTGGCGGTGCAGTATTATATTTGTTTGGTTTTTGTTATTCTCTTTTTGTGACTAGAATTCACAGCACCAAAAATCAACCTGATGTTATGTTTTAGAATACGAAATTATTTTTTTGTTTTTGGAAATGAACTGAACGTGGTTTTTTTGTTTTATGCCAGTTTTGTTATGAACTAGCATATAAGGCGAAATGGATGGATTTTTGCTTGCATGGCCAGCTAAGATTACCATTTTTCCAAGTCGCTGCTGTGTGGAATGTAAACTGAGTATGCTAGGGTCTCGGGTAGAGAGCAAGGCAGGTTTTGATATTAGATTAGATGGAGACTTGTCGAAGGTGCACATCATTTTGCAGTGATGATTCAAATCGGTGGAATCTATTTATAAAATTTTAGTGTTAAACTAGAGACATCTAGCGTTGAATTTGAGGTTGGTGCGAAGGATGAATTGTACTGCATAAAGTGAAATTTTTCAATAGTGCTGGCTGAAAGATGTCAGTCCAACCAAATATCAAGGACATACACCACCAAGGCATAATTGAACAGTTTGAATTAATCTGAGTCTTATGAATTTTTTCGAAACAATTTCTATGATAGCTGTGGTGAACTAACTTTTATGTACTTTTGTTACATTCAAACGACACGATGCTGCAAAGTGATTGGCTTTTTTTATTTTTGTCAGTTTCTCTGTAAGTTACAGATTGTGAAAATTACGTAATTGTAAATTGTATCTTATATGACGACATAGTTTTGTATTTTTTCATCACTTACATTTATTATAAATAATAGATTTTTTGTGTGAAATTAACAAAGATGCACATAAACGATTCAATTGTAGTTCATTCTCAATTTTCGCTGAATGCTAACTTGAATTATAATTAATCAATCATAAACATTCTTCCTTTTACATAGTAATAAGATAGATAGTATGCTCCATTTGCTGAAACAAAATAGAATACAAATTGAATTTCTACATGTGTTCGGAATTCCGATCATGAAAGCTTTAAGCTTTGACGTGAGTGGAAGTGTTTAGCAGCTGATGATAGAAATTTTTGAATTATTGCTGGTGTTAGAAAGTGAAAGTGGTTGGATGTTATCGATCTGAGTGGCTTAGTAGTCGGGAGCTAAAGTGGAATCGGCGCCGGATGAAAGATAAGTTTTTTCTCTGAGAAAGAAAGAATTTTTATTATCATAGCCCCTGCTTTTGTTCTTCGCTAATTTGTCGTAACGGTCGTTGCGACAGCGAAAAACTGTAGTATCTAAGAGAAAGGTTTTCTCTGCAAATTCTCTTTCTTTGCAAAGCTTTTGAAGCTTTGCAAAATCTAAAAAGCTACAGCGCGTCTGGCAGCTTTCATGTTTATAACTCAGATCAGGCAGCATCCTTGAGCTTTCAATTGCATATCAGGTGTATGAAACCTTTTTTGGCATCTGGAACCGAGGATTATTTTTGAAAAATGGGAGGGAAAAAGGAAAAATGTGGGCACTGCAGGAAGGACGTAAACAATGAGGACAAAGCCTTGCAGTGTGAATGGCACTGCAACAGGTGGTATCATATCAAATGCATTAAGTATTCAGATGAGGAGTACAACCTCTTCCAAAAGTTGGGAGATAAATGCAAATGGTTCTGCCCGGAGTGCGATCTTAAGTTTAAAAAAGGCTTGCAAAATGAAATTATGGCGGAACTAAAGCATCAAAAGGATGCGATAAAAGAACTGTGCACTAAAATGGAGAAAATAAGAGAGGAATCCAACAGCGCATCCATAAAAAAACAATCGTATGCGGAAATTGCCAGGCTAAAGGAGGTTCCTGACTTGAGGAATCAGCAAGGCCAAAGAGGGATTATCCTTCGTCCAAAAAAGGAGCAATCCACGGACGAAACCATGAAAGAGATTCGGGCACACATTAATCCCGCAAGCATGAAGGTCCCAATAAAACTGGCCAAACCATTGAGAAATGGAGGCCTACTGATCAAAACGGACTGTGAAAATAATACAGAAAAGTTAATAAAGGAAATTAAAACTAACCTGAAAGAAAATTATCAAATTGGCATAACGGCTGAGCGTGCACCTAGGCTGATAATCAAGGGACTGCTAAAAAGGTATTCGACGAAGGAATTAATGGAGGAAATATCTAACCTCAATCACTCGATTGATAGCACGAACAAATTGGAGGTAGTCCATACCAAACAAACTAGAAACGGGAAGTGGTTGGCAATTATGGAAGTCAATGGACCGATGTTCAAGAGACTACATAATCAGTATATAAATATAAACTTTGGATCTCATCTGGTGACCGAAGCTTACAATGTTACAAGATGTTTCAAATGTCAAAAGTACAACCACAAGACAAATAAGTGCGAAGGGAAAGATACTTGCGCAAAGTGTGCCGGGGAACATAGGACTGAAAATTGCACCGCTTCCCTAAAAAAGTGCGCTAACTGCCTTGCTAGCAAAAAAATATCAAATGTCTGTCATGGAGCAGACTCAATTGAATGTCCGGAATATCTGAAACGAGTTAACTTAGCCCGCAGGAATATCAACTACGAAAAAATATAAGTATGAAAAATGCACACACATTGAATATATTATATGCAAATCTTCGAAGCATTCGGCAAAAAATAGAAGATATTGAAATTTACCTGAAGGATCACAAGGAAGTTGATGTCATGCTATTCTGTGAGATATGGCTATACGATTCGGAGATTGATTACTACCAAATAAATGGATACAAAGCTGTTTTTTGCTGCAGAAATGACAACAGAGGCGGTGGAACTGCAATTTACGTTAAAAATGGTCTGCAATTTAAAGTTAAATATAAAAACATAAATTTCTCGACAATAATAATTGAGGTACAAACAAATAAACAAATTCTAAATATAGGAACCTTTTATAAATCTTCGGAGACCTTTTCTACATTCATTGAACATATAGATGACTTATACTCTACGCACAAATCACTTATAACAGTAGCAGACACCAACATTAATCTACTAGACGATGATACACACTACCGAACATACATGGATACTCTTACAACAAATAACTCTGAAGTATTAAACACGAATACACCGACGAGGCTAATCTCAGGTACAATCTTAGACCATATAACTACAAACAGCCAGAAGATTAAACGTAACACCAACTACACTTTTGAAGACTGGCCACGACTAGACCATAGACTAATACGTTTAACAATTAAAGCACATACAATGACGAAAGTAAAACCAAGCGTAAAATATATAACTCACCTCAGAAAGGATAATTTCATTGACTCATTTAACCATCTACTTAAAAAGAAAACCCCAGAAAGTTTCCAGGAATTGGCAGGGATAATACAGGAAGCTAAAGATTCTGCCACAATTACTAAATCCATCAGGACAAGGAATATAACGTGGATTACTGAAAAAGTTATTACTGCCTCAAAGAAAAAACATAAAGCATATAAATTGCTAATTAAGGATCCTTCCAGTCCTACGAAACAGAAACAATACAAAATAATAAAAAACGAATGTAATAAAATAGTCAAAGAAGCAAAGCAACATTATTATTCCATAAAGCTTGAGCAAAGCTCAAAAAACCATAGCAAGTTCTGGAATCTAGTTGACGATGTTCTAAGGAAAGGTGAAAAAAGCAAGACAAACAATATCGACAAACTATTTTTCTCGAACAAGATGATCAGTGAATCGGAGGAAATAGCCAACTGCCTTAATCACCATTTCTTAAAAATAGGTCATGAAATAGTAGCGAATTTACCACCGATGCAGACATCTCTGTCCCGAAGCATATCCCCATTCTCTTCTTTCCATTTAAGAACAACCAATAAAAAAGAAATAATCGAAATTATTGATTCTCTAAGAAACCATACTGCACCAGGCCCTGATGGTATCTCCGTTGATGAACTCAAATTAATCAAAGAAAATATTGCTGATACACTCGTGAAATTAATAAATAGATGTATTAAGCAGGGAAGATTCCCGGGATACCTAAAAATCTCTGCAGTTATACCGATTTTCAAAGGAGGTGATGAAACTGACCCAAATAATTACAGACCAATCTCACTCTTGAATTCATTAAGTAAAATCTTTGAAAAAATTGTAGATTCCCGAATGAAAGAATTCTTATTACAAAACGAAATCTTGGATAGAAACCAGTACGGATTCCAGGCGGGCAAAGGCACAACAGATGCCATTCCTGATGTAATTAGATTTGTGAATGAGTACTTGGATAAAGGCCAATACGTTGCAGCAGTTTTCGTGGACCTAAAGAAAGCATTCGACACAGTGACACATGAAACTTTAATTACCAGGCTCAGAGAATATGGAATTGTGGGAGAAGCGAATGAATTAATACGCAGCTACTTGACGGATAGATCTCAAAACACAGTAATAGGAGGTGTCAAAAGCAAAACTGCTGAAATTACCATAGGTGTTCCGCAGGGCTCGATCCTAGGACCAACGTTATTTCTACTCTATATCAACGCCATAAAAAAAGCAGACCTTGCTGCGAAAGTCGTTATGTACGCAGATGACACTGTGCTCGTGTACTCAGGCAAAACTAATCTCGAAATTGAGCAAAAAGTAAATACTGACCTGGACAAGTATTGGTATTGGCTTCTACAAAGTAGATTGGCAATAAACGCGGGGAAAACTAAATATATCATTTTCAAACAAAAGAACAAGACTGACATACAACCACACGTAAAAATCAATGGCACGGCCCTCCAGAGAGTGGAACAAATGAAATATTTAGGACTTCTAATAGACGAGAAACTAACATGGACTCCACACATAAATGAGCTAAGGAAAAAACTTGCTGTCTTCATTGGACTTCTACGTCGCTTCTACTTCTTTCCAAAGAAAAAAAAAATCCAAATTGTATATGCGCATCTCCTTTCGAAGATTTCTTACGGCATCTTGAATTGGAGTCAAACTTCTAAAAGTAACCTCTTAATCATCTCCAGACTAGTAACGAAAGCGTATAAAACCATTTACAATCTCCCTATGCCAACTCCAACGAGCGAAGTTTTCAAAACAGCCCAAGAATTGAATTTGCAAGGCATGATTTCTATGGAAAGAGCTAAATTCATACACAAGAATTTACACCGTAATGAAAACACCACCTTCAAATTGGATAAAATTGAGGGGAAAAACTCTTACAGAATGAGAACCATGAATAACATAGCTATCGCATTTGCCAGAACTGATCGGCTAAAAGAAGATCCCTTTAACAAAGCAGCTAATTTCTACAATACATTACCGGACAAAATTAGAAACATAGCGAACCCAACTTCCTTTAAAACGACACTAAAAAAATACCTCCTTCAGGATCAATATTCGAAGTAAACTACAAGTTCAATCAGCTCCACAACAGTCAAAGCCAAACATGTAGTTAACATAAAACAATTTATGAACATATAGTCTGAACGATTAATTTAACTAAAAGGATACTAAAAATTTATAAATTTGGTACTATCCCTTATACCGATTTCTTATCGTCTGGGAAGTACTATGTACTGAAATTTAACTACGGAAAATTACTGAAAATTTGATGGAGAGAGTGATTGAAGGAGACGGAGGTGGTTTTAGTCGGTAAAAATCCGGCATGCCGAGAGGCAGGAGCTGATCGGTATCTTTTGAAGATTTCCACCTCCCAACGTTGGAAAAAAAAAAAAAAAAAAAAATATCTTTTTTCACTCATTTTGCGCGATCGGAGATTTAGTAAACTATGCTATGCTCTATGCTTGCTCCGCTCAAGGTCGTGCCGTGTAAAAAATTGTGGAAGCGGGTTTTTCTAACGCTATTCCGCAGCCCAGTCTTTACTCGAGCTTAGCAAAGCTGGCGCAAAAGACGTTGTTGTGCCAAAGTAGTGACATGCGGTTGTTGTTTATTCCATGTGATGCTAGCAGTAAATTTGTACCGTAACAAAGTAATTCGATGAACCGCATGGAATGTATTGATAGTTAAATGCCCACTTTAAAGCAATTAGAAAATTTAATCCTGTATGTACTTTGTGAATGGATCTGAAAATGTGTTTATTTGCTTATATTTCGTTGCTAATACATATTAGTGAATTATACTGAACAGTGTTAAACATAGCCTGGAACAAAGATTCAATCATACTTTCTTTATGTAGAAATTTAAAAATACAGTCCACATTAAAACATTATTTGATCATTACATTTTGAGTTTGATTTCCTACAATATGTGTTGACTAATCGCGAGAGCTGATCGTTATTTTTTGTAGAGTTCCACCACCTACAGCTAAAATTAAATTCCGGCATGCAAAGAAGTAGGAGCTACTTGGTATTTACTGAGTGTCCACCTTCCAACGTCGAAGTTTTTAACGGTTGAATATTGGAATTTTCGGCATTAATCGTATGTGTTGCGTTTTCTAAATTTGTGCGAAATATATTTTCGATCTTTTTGGATGCTAGGTGTCAAACAATTTGATTTATGTATTTGAATTTGAGCCTGAAGCCTAGGACAAACAGCACCGTTAGATATGCTGTAGTGTGAAATCAATTGTATATACCGTCTTATCATTTGCTTCTGTTATAAGGTCGTGCGAAGCATAGATTGGCAAGCGCCAATTTTGCAAGTAAAAAGGACAATTAATACTCGATGAATTCTTTCGAATTGTTGCACTTAGAATGAATGAAGCAACGAAGGTGTGGTTCCTATCTCGGGTTGTATTTTCGGTAAATTAAATAAATTAAAAAATGGTCGTTCAAATTTTTTGTGAATTTTGGATCTTTGCTGTGTGTCCGTCATTTGAAATCATTCACGAGAGCGAGACTCCTTTAAGGATCCGCACAGTTCATCAGCTTCGCGGAAACGTTTGGGAGTTACTGGAAACTTTCCGAAACCGTTATAGGCATTTCTTTCGCAAATCCATTCCCTTTCTGCCGTACAGGACGACAACGTGGGGCAGCCCCGTTCATCTTGCCGTGGTAGACGAGGGCAGTGTTGTGGTGTCTGCTCCACTCGCTGGCCAAGTCTTGCGCAACATTCGTGGGGTGTAACCCCACCCCATTCCACAATCCGGAACGTGTAAGTGCAAGCAGGATGTTATTGCTGTATGTATGCTGCTCCACTGCTCCCAGGTTCGTCGCAATGCTCTCGTTCGATTGTGTGGTGGAGTCCTCAAAGAGATACACGGATGCGAGCGGTGGGGAGCTGGCAGTTTGCAATAAGGACGTCCACCACTACTAGCAAGCGTCACGAAACCAAGCGCAGTGCTCCGAAATACGAAGGAGCACACCATCGCAGGATTCGAAGAGCCGCTCCCAACTTGCTTCGAACTCTGGCTGCCGTTGAAAAGAAGCTGGAACACAGTACCGTGACATTGTGCCGTTTTGTTGAGGCTCCGCCGAGGTCTCTTTGCGGGTCCTTTTAGCCTGAGTGCACGAAGGCGAGCTGGCGAGGAGCTAGGACAACTCCAGGACGGACAAGCGGGCGCTGGCGGGCGTTATCTAATCTGCAATAGTTCCGTGTTTTAGTGCAGTGCGCTGTGCGGAAGAGCTAACGGTTCCTTCGCTGTCCAACCAGTCGCGGATCGCGTTGAATGGCTGCGAAAATTGGCACAGAGCCCCACAGTGCGCGAGGTGGACAAACGGGCGCAATTGACTTTGGACCTCTGAGCGAACAGCACTGCTAGTCGCGGCGCCACCAGCTTGCCGTGATGGTCTTCCGCCCAGTGTGGCCCGAGTCTTCCTTGCCGTGTGGGTCCACGGAGACCGCAGTCGAGGTGGATCAGTCCCGCAGATAACTCGAGTTTTTGGAACGGTGTCGCAGCAAGGCTGAGGTGACTAGTGGTGATTAGGCGGGTCCGCGAAAATGAATGGCAGAAGTGCGAAGATTCCGCAGCGAACGGTGAAAAAATAACGAAGTGATTGGATTAGTTGGAAGTGTCCAGTGCTGTGTCGAAGTGCGTTCGAGCGGGCCAGGCTGAGTGCTGGGAAACACCCTGAACGGAAGTTTTCACCTGAGACACTGAAAACGCGTTGAGGGCGAACTGACGACTGCATGAGGACCGCAGCATTTTGAGGAGTATCTCAAGGTGAGGATCTTTACATGTCGGCTCAGGTTCTTGGCAAGACCCTGCTTGAGGTCCTGCATCAGTAGACAGGCTGGCAAAGCAGATGAAGAGCAAGTCAGGCTTACGGTAGCAAGAACTGCATGGATGCTTTGAGAAACAGAACCTAAGGACACCTTCTATATGGTGTCAACAATTTAGGGGCATTCTGACGGTTCGTCCATCATTTTTCTTCTCAGCAGTGCTTTGAGTCATCTTTTGATGTCTGAGCTAGACTTGTGCAGCATAATTTTGTTGAAGAGTCCGCACGCGAAAAGTTTTCGCGATTCGAGGGCGTGTTAGTGTTTGCATGTGTTGGAGCCATGCCGTATTCGAATGTGGCATGTGTCTGCGTGGTGATGGTGCCTGTGTAATATGCGATTACGATGCCAAACGGAAATATTCCTTAAATCCCATTTCGGGTACGATTTCCGTTTCCCATTCCGTTCTAGGTGAAATTTGTTTTGAATCACAAAAAGTACTATTCATGTTTGAAAATAACTCCTTGATTGCAGTTTGTCCTGATTCAGTTGTGGAGGCTGAAGAAGCTGTTTATAATATGAAAATAAATCTTTTCGAAAGGACATACTAGATATTATCCTTACTCAGTTTGCGAATCCTTCTGTCAAATCTAGTAAGTGTTCATAGTGTAGAGCTGAGCTGTATGTGTGTTTTGCATACGTACACATCGCTTTTACCACTGTCATTGTTTACATACACACAATCACAAAAAGGACACATTAGAATGTCATTTAGCGAGAATCTTCAAAATTGCCACAATGTATGGGTTTGGGTTCGTCCGTGCAGTGGAAAATATCCCGCATTGTACGGTGTTGTATTCGATGTAAACGTGATACCTTCATATGTGTAGCGGATAATGTTCACTCCTCATCCTTTTCGCCTGTATACTGATTCAGTGCCACCCAAAGAATTAATGTCACTTGTCGAATGAGTGTTTGTGTATTTGATGATGTAGGACGTTGGGAATGACAGTGCAGAACATGTTTGCGGTTATTTTTTGAGTCCTTAGGGCGAGGATCGACCAAACCAGCATCACATGTCGACACAGTTGTGAGACATTAACAGTTGACATTGGGCAATTGTCAAGCCATTGAGAGAGCGTGTAAGTATGTTTACCTTCGGACAGGTTGTGATGGCAAGGATCGTAATGGCGGCTAGAATATCAAAAGAATGATCAGCATGGCATAAATAGGACTGGTATATCTACAGCCTACGATTCACAACAGCACTGAAAGCATCTTAACTATTTCATGTTCAGTACTGTGTCATCTATCAAATTAAATAAATCTGTAATGGTCATTATATATTTCATACCAGTAAGAATCAAGTGAGATAACTTAATTTTATTGAACGCAAATGAGAGATTTGTGTGTTTGTGCTCGCAACTCTAAATATTCCTCGAAGGTATTTTTAATAACCAATCTCATTTGTCAATTTGAAATAATTGAATCACGAAATGCCCTTTTATCATGGTGACAACACTAATAAATAGTTTCCTGAAGCTTTTTCGATCTAAACTACTTATTATAAGCTCTGAATAAATTCACACAGCTTAAAAAATAAACTGAGATGAGCAGCTCTTACAAAATGGTTGGCCATTTATGCAAATAAAACTCATCGCAATGATCATTCAGAAGGTGTCCGTGTATTCATGAATGTAAGATACTAGTTTACTTTATAAATTTCCAAAAATGGATTTTTTTGCGTTTTCCAACTTCTTAAGACTTCAAAAATGACCTCCAGAAAAAAGTTTTCGAAATTCGAAAGTTTAATATATAATTGGCGACTTTGAGTGTGTGCGCGTTTTTGGCTTATTTTAGGTGTTCGATCAGCTGTCGGCCGCGTAGCGTCTCTTTCACTCCCCTTCTCTAAAATACCGGTTTCTCCTATATACATTATTTTTGCGACTTTATTGCATGTTTTTAGTGTTTATTTAGACTTCTACATAAAAATTGCGTGTTTTTGGAAAATTGTCTAATTTTTCATTTTTCACAAAATGTTTGTCAGCGAAAAATGGAACAAAAACTTTAAACACGTTTTACGCAAAACAACGTGTTTTAACATGGCAGACAGATAATCTCCGGATCTACCGAACCGATTTTCAAAAACTTTGATGTGTTTTATTTGCTAGAGATCATTACACCGTATTCCACCAGAATATTAGCAAAAACTCGAGAGAAAAAAATTTGGCGTTGAAAATACTACGAAAAAATGCTAGATTTTTGACATTTTTTTCACAAATCCGCCATTTTTTTCTTAACTGATTTTTTTTTGAAAACAGTGGTAGATTACGGTGTGAGAGACCATGTTTTTTGAAGTGACCAGACTAGAAGGTTCTAACCCATGATAAACTAACTTATAGAGAATAGCGACGTAAGCATATATACGAACCAATTGACAGTCGTTATTATTCGCGGATACAAATAATAAAATAGTTGAAATATAAAGAGCTAAACCCATCAACAAGCCTAACCGTGGTCGTGCTGTCTGGTGACGGATGGTAAATGACAGCACCTGAAGAGGATGCCATCCGACACCCCGAAACCACACTTTCCATTAAATTTGATGTTAGATTTGTTAGAGATTCTTACATCGTAAACCACCAGAATATTAGCAAAAACTTGAAAAAAAAACACTTTGGCAGTAAAAACTACGAGAAAATGGTCGATATTTGACATTGTTTTTCACAAGTCGGCCTTTTTTTGAGCTGATGCTTTGCTTTTTGGAGTGCCGTTTAAATTTTTTTGTTTCAGATCAGACCATAGATTATCTATCCGCCGTGGAGTAACGATTTTTTCAGAGCTTAATTTCAGCGCCCTCTATAATAGAGAATAAAAAATAAAAGCTATTTTTTTTTATATTATTCAAATATGAAATAATATTATCAAAAAGATTCATTCCAATATATAATATAGTTTCTGAGAAACAAATGCTTGAAATATGATATTTTTTTCGCCTTCTAAATTGGACTGATACCTTAATGATAAAAAGTAAAGAATTTTAGAATTTCCAACTGGGAAAATCCATTGCGGACTGTCGGTAGGACAGCCCTTTTTGGATGATGTTGAACGATTAGTGGTTCTGCTCTCTGGGGCACCATTCCCTCATTCGGGAACTCATTCAATTCAGTTTTATGCATTTTGAGGATATCTGCGACACTGTTTGTCTGGTTAATTGTAATGAATTTTGCACTGTTGGCTGTTAACGAATTTTACACAGATATACTACATATCTATATTGAAGTAAAGTTAGGAATTTGGTGAAGTATTTGCTCCAAAGTTTAAGGAGTTTGACCTAAAAAAGAAGAAGACTGATTCTGCAAGAGCATCTGTAATTTGAAAAATAGAAATTGAATGAATGTTTTCCCTTGATTTTGCAAAAGTTAAAGTCGTCGTTTTTTTACACCACATTCATTTTAAATGCAAATCTTTTCGCTTCTAGTTGACGTTCAAGAAAATGCTCCTTAAAAGAAAACAGGGTCCATAGTATAATCGTAACGAACCAACTACATCAGGCAGCATTCCTGATGAACTGTGTGGCTGCAAGCTAATTATATTTAATTCAATACCCATACCCAGTTTGAACAGGTAAACAAAATTATGCATTGATTGCGATGCGTCCTCTTCCCACTAAAAATATGATTCTGCCGGAAGCGATTGCTTTCGAATCCGTTCTAGACAGGAGGCCTAACATAGAAGTCCTTCAACTCATCGAATGTGAAGTGGGCAAGGAAAAAATTTACTTAAAACAACAATCATCCATTAGTACGCTATCGATTTTTCTAGTCGACGAAAAGCCAAGGCGGGATCGGGCATGTTTGGGTATCTTTGGCTTCATCAAATAAATACATAGATGACTGGCTAAGGAATCATCAGGAGTCGAAAATACTAGGTGGTCGGGGATGCTGGTGAAAGTGGCCCGACAAGGAAAATTGAAACGGAGACGTCCGGCCGAGGGTTGGCATTGTCTCACTTAGTAAGGACTGTGCTCGACCTTGTACCGATCTAGGAAGTATTTACATTCGGATCCGAGCATTTAATGGAATCTCATTTCTGGGGATGAATCCCCATTGCTGAGATTAGAGCTGTCGCTGTCCGCCCCATTGCGAAGCCAACCAGCACCAAGAGTGTGTGTGTGGGTCATTGCGTGTTGATAAATGGCCGCATTTAGCATTTGTCAAATGATTTAGCGAAATTAAAGAGACCATTTTACTTGGCGGCCAACATTCACGACGCACGAAGTCCAAGGGAAAAATGAAAAGGATTACCCTTCAATCGGGATATGCTCGCTATCCGAGGCAAAGCCCGGCAATCGCCTTGAGACTTCCAAGTGGGATTTGCAAGAAGATTGAGCCGAGGGTTTGGATTTATTTGATACATTTCATCGACTCAAGTGGCGTTAAATGGTTAGAAGTGGTTGAAATTGATTTATTGCGGAGAGACAACAGAAATTTAATATTGATGGTGCTTTGAATGTCAAATATTACATTTGTGTGGATACAGATGGGCGAGATGATTGACTGATCGGTTTTTGTTTTGCACTGACAAATAATGTCCTTAGGCCATGTAAAACAACAGAAGGAAATGCTATCCCAAACAGCCGGGATAGTGAATGAGAGATGAAATAGAGGATGAAATCAACAGTGTTTACGTTGTCATCAATAAATCATAAAAATAGGGAGAATGTCGATTGTCGACTGATTGCCAGATATATGTTTTTTGAGATTTAAGTTTGAGTCCTTAATGTTGACAAATTGCATGATCATGTTGCCAGAAGCAATATACATTACAACGCTGAGTAAGCAAACTAAAGGAGTGGGAGGATTTCGGACGGTAGAAGTTTTGCAGAGGCGACCGCAGGATCGCTTGGCACGTCGATGAATGGAAATTTTTAGCAAATCTAATAGTAGTATGTATAGGAGATAGTAAGATTAAGCATATACTTAATTTTACTATTTCCTACTTTCGCCCAAAACTTGCATTTTCTTTATCTTTCTGACTATCATTTGTGAAATGATGTAAAAACTATTATCTTCCTAGTCAACACAGGACGTAACAGTCGAGTTTTTTTCATATCGCATAGCAAATAGTGCCAAGAAAGAAATTAATTATTGGTTTCAAAGCTTTTCACCTGATTTGAATGTAAAACAGGATGATAGTGCATCGTTTTCATGGTCTACAACTTGATCCTTCAGTAACGACGTTTTCAAAAAAAACCGTTAGATAACGTGGGAATGTTATTATTTCAGTCTATATAAACAATAGCACACGTTAATAGTATCAATATCAACATGCAATTCAATCGGTAAAGGTTAATATTATGCGGGTAGTGGAGATCAAAAGAGGGGGGGGGGCTCCCCTTCCACTATGACATAAGAAGTGCGCGTCGGTCACGGTCCCATAAGAAGTTATGGGGGTTCCCCCACTTGAAAATGGTTATTTTGCCTATTTTCAGAGATCATATGAAACCGTAAAATTGATCAGGGAAGCGAATTTTAGACTTGTTTAAAAGACGGAAATATGAAAAAATTAATAAAAAAATTATGAAAAAAACTCTAGTAGTAATTATAACCTTTACCATTCAATCTTCACACCATAAAGTTTTTTCTCGACCTTGAAACAGCGACCAAAGAAGTTAAGTTGTTGCAATCAACACTAAACGCACGACCTAAAGAAGAAAATAGATACCAAAACCAAATCTTATTTTTGATTAAAGATCCAATCATATTTCTATGATCGAGTAATGAAGAAGAAACCGCATCGACCTCGGCAATGCTGCAAATACCTCAATGAGTCGGTCTTTTGAAACGCATATATGGTGACATAGTTCTTCACTATTGCCAATTTATTTACAGATGTTGTATCCAAATTCAGAGTCAAATCCAGACATGAAGAAAGTCCAAGCAAACCAAATTTTTTATTAAATTCAAGTATCACGCAAGTTTTTTTAATGCTTTTATTCGTTTCGTTTCCCAAACAAGCCTAAATAAGGACTGTATCGGAAAAAAAGACCTTTAGTTTCTTCTGCATAGCTCCTGTTTGGGATAAGTTTAAATCTTCATCAGGTGTACAAAATTAGCTATAAAATGTGACAAAAAAGAACCTCTAATCCGTTCGTATTGTAAGATCGCTCTTGAAAAGATGTCATCAAATCAAGAAATAGTGCGTAGTTTAATTGTGTGCAGATACCTGGAAAATCCCCTTCTTAAATATTCCGTACTAGCAAAGGAGACCAATTCCGCGATTGCAACAGTGAAACGAACGGTTATAAAGTACAAAAAGGACCTACCTGTTGCTAGAAAGTCTGGATCAAGTAGAAAAAAAGGTACGTCCGATACAAATCTGAGCCGGAAGATAAAGAGTCCTAACACATCCATTTGAGATATGGCTCAAAAAGTCCAAACATCGAACGCAATGATTCAGAGCGTTAAGAAGCATTATAATCTTAGATCATGTAAAGTCCAAAAAGTATCTGATTGATTCGAGGAAAAGGAGAAAGAAGCGAAAAATCGGGCTCGAAAGCTAACAAGGATTACCTGAACAAATTCGATTGTGTTGGACGATAAAACATACGTAAAGAATGATTTCGCACAGTTGTCTGGTCAGGACTTCTATACAGGAGGATCAAAGGGTGGTGTTAACCCAAAACATAAAACAAGCACCAAATTTACCAAGCGGTATATGATTTGGCAGGCAATATGTCGATGTGATCTCAGATCAGAGGAATTTATAGCGGAGGGTACCATCAACTCAGCAGTATACATCGAAGAGTGTTTAGAGAAGCGACTAAAACTTATCGAGAAACACGACGCATCTGTAGCATTTTGGCCAGATTTAGCGACAAATCATTATGCTCGATCAACAATGAAGTAGTATGAGGACAACATCTCCCTGGTACCGAAAGCAGCTAACCCTTCAAACTGTCTAGAACTTCGACCAATCGAAATATATTGGGTTGAAATGAAGAAAATATTAAAGAAAACAAACAAAATTGCTAAAATCGCAAAGGATTTTCAAAATAAGTGGAGAAACGCACATTAGGGTCGATTGGAACCAATGATCACGAATTCATTTCGATCGAAATTTTTGTTTGTGTTTTTGCGGAAAAGTCACCAGAAATTGATGGAGTGTTCAAAAAATGATATAAACTCTTGTCAAAAATGTGGACTGATGAGAACTGAGTACCCTGGGCTGACATACTAAACTGATCATGCTGTGACTATCAAAATGCCTGGATTGGAATGGACATGCTGTGCTTTTTTGGTTTTTGGTCGTTAAGCCTAAAGTAAAAGGTGAAATCAATTCCCAACGCCGGGGTAGTAGACTATGGTGGATCTGTTTTCAGTTGGCCGTTGAGAGGGGAGACACTGAATTTTGCAGCAAAAGCTATGGAATAACTTTTATAGCAATAAATGACTCATCCTCCCTCTCTAAATATGATTTGCTAAATTTTTTTAAAAATTCTACTCTTGCCGCAAAATAGCAGTAAATATAAAGAAAAGGATAAAAGCCTTTTTTTATTTAATTTTTTCTATCACTTAGAATGCACTTAGGATCTTAATAATTCGCCTAGATTTTTTTTAATAAAATAAAACAGCATACAAATTTTCATCAAAATCGATTCAGTTGATTTCGCATAATAGTTTTGCAACCTAAATTTATTTAAAAAATTCCAAAATATAAGGGCGGTCCCAGGAATTTTCGCTTAGCTTTGTAATAAACTCTAAAACAGTGCTGGACAGCTGCGGATTCAGTATGATTTAACCATGCTTTCTAGGCAAATTATGAAGGTCCTCAGTGCATTCTAAGTGATAAGTGCGTTCGTAGACAGTTTTCTCTACGAGCATAACTCACGTAAAAAAAGTCGTATCGTCTTCGTTGAGATGTCACTCGAAGCGACTTTGTAATCGTAAGAGCTGATTAGTTTTTGGAAAACTTCTTTCGAGGGGGTTGCTGTTTTGACCCCTTGAAGATCATTTCTGTCATGCACTATATCTCGTGAACCAAACGTACGATTTGCATGTTTGAGATGCCAATGGACGCGAATAAACATTTTTAAGATTCTGTCAAATTTTTAAAAAAATCCTTCCGGCCTTTAATTTAATAAAAAAGTGCAAAAACAGGGTCTTTTTATAAAAAGGAAATTTTTAAACTGATTCATACAACACAGTAATCAATATTTACTAAAAAAATATATTCTAAACAAATTTTGTTAAAAACTAAGCAATTTTTTTTCACGATTAAAAAAATCAAATTAAAAATAAAAAACCATTAAAAGTCACCATGATTTTCTGTCATGCACTGTATCTTGCGATTCAAACATAGGATTTGGATTTTTATGGTTTCAATCAACGCGTATCAAAAAATGTGTGATTCTACAAAAGTTTTAAAAAAATTTCTGGAGCCGTTTTTCAAATAAATCAAATTTTTAACCTGATTTGCACTGCACAGTAATCAATGTTTACAAAATTAATAAACTGTAAGCAGTTGTTGTGAAAAAAACAGCAAAACATTTTTTTATCAATACAATAAATTTTAATAAAAAATAAAAAATCATTAAAAGTCATAATTCAAAAAGGTTTCATACGAATGATATTACCTGATATCTCTTATTCAAAAGACATTGTTGTAAAGTCAATCGGTCCTGATTAATATTTGCATAATTTGATCAGATTTTCAATAGTTTTCATAGAACCGTGTTTTTATTTGAATTAAAAAAATTGCTTAAATGTTGACGAAAAATATTTTTTTCAATCAAATTTGCATTTGTGATAATCAACGCACGGTAACACAATGATAACATTTTTTGTAGTCAATACTATGTAAGATCATATGCTTTAAAAGGCTTTCATACAATAAAAAATTTGTAGTTTTTAGTAGTTTTGTTCTTTAGTGTACGTAAGATTTCAATTACTTCCTCCCCCATCATTGGCAATACTATTTATTTTCCTCCGTAGCTGATACGATGAATATTAGCTCATTTCAAATAGTGTTATTAGGACCTCTTATTATATTATTTAGAGTAGCTTTATTTTCATTATTATTATTGCGTTTAATATTTTTAATATTTATGTAGATATTATTGGGAAGTTGACCGTGTCGACCTCAAAAAATGAGTATTTTTTAATATAATTCTTAAACATTTCGATTCATTTATTAATATTCCTGACTTTTAGAAAAATTATTCCACAACTTTCTCTGCAAAAACTAGTGTGCCACCTCTCAACAGCCAAATGTAGTCGTTTTTTACAGATCTGCCCTGGTCTGTAGCTGGTACCAACGATCGCCAGTACATGCTTTGTTCTGCTTAGTACGTGTATTTTATATGTAGAGCATTGATCCTCTTGATTCCGTCTTAGATATTATTTTAAAGATTAAGATACGGCATTAAGGGATGGGTGAAAAATGAGGATGATTCAATATATGCTTAGAACTTAAAGTAAAATAGTTATTAAGTAGTCGTCAAAGTTATTTGTCCACTTTAATAGTCGTTGAATACCGCATGAATATCAAAGCTGGTAGTTTTCATCTTCTTAACTTGTTTTTTCATTTAAACTAGCATCCTGGATTAAGAAGCCCATTAATTTCATCCGCGTAACCCAATGTTGTTTGGATAAAACCAGCAACCTCATAATTATCGCCGAATGACATCACTTTTGATGAAAACATGTGTCCAACAGCTTTTTACCTTTTACACCTTGCAGCAAACATCAAAACAACAAGAAATAAGCTCGATGAACTTTGAAAGGACGGGCGTAATATGACGTCACTGGTCGTCCCACTCGAGTATGTGGAGCCTTTTTGGGGCGACGAGAATGCGCTAGCGCAAAACGTCTCCTAGCTGTACACTGGTATGTAGGTGCACTATCCCAGTTTGGCGTTGTATTGGTGTCAGTCGAATGTGATTGTGAATGTACAAGGATTCAGAGCACATGATCAGATGGTGGCGCACCCTAGACCAACATTGTCATCTTTTATGGTACACATGCACGTGCTTGGCTCCGCTCGGTGATAAACGAAGGACGTCGAGAATGAGGACATAGTATCCTTGCTCGATTTTAGTCGGCTCCACGATGATAGAATAGCTGTTTTGGAAGGATGCCGCTGCAATGTTGTTGCTGGCCGTGCTCCTTGCGATTATCATTCTGATGTTGATATGATAGTGATGGCGATGTTGGAAAAGAGGAGTCGTTGCCTCGGTCGTGCCTCGCCTTTTAGCAAGGATTGTGGGGAGCATTTCGCCGTTTGCTTAATAGGCGAATGAAAGGATATTCTCGACAGTTGGATCTTTTATGCTACACTTATGGTGTTGTTTTTATGTACCTACAGTGAGCTTAGTTAAGTAGCGGTAGCCGAGAGTTTTTGTTCGCGGACGAAGAACTACCAAGGAGTGGTGCAAGAAAGTATACAAACATTGAAATAAGCACTAGCGAAAACGATACACCTCCAAAAAGTGTATCTTTCAATTTCTTTCTTTCTTGGCGGATAAAAAGCACTTAAGAGCGTTGAAAACCATTGGCTAGGACAATCATCTTTGCTGTGGGTAATTCAATTATGTTTTAACTGTTAGGCAAAATTTCATACAATAATTATCGTTGAAGCATTCAGTTGGCTTGCTTTGAATTTCCGTGGTCGAAATGATGCTCTCAGCTTTAATGGCTGAACAATATGCTTTTTTCATCTCTCCACCACTTTTTCTATTCGCAAAGTTTGAATAATACGATTTGATTTATAGATGTTATAAATTATATTTGCATATATTAGTTTTAGCTTTATATTCAGTCAAATACCATAGTCTTTAATAAAATAAATCTCAGACGGAATTTGTTGAATATATTCTCAACACTGTTTCACCTCCTGAATGTTGATTTAATTTTTAGCATGAGCTAATAAATCACGACACGTAATAGACAATTGAAGTCATATTTCATCGCTAAAACCGAATTTCTTCTTAAAATATTCCAGCCGAAAAGGAAGAAAAGTCGTTAATCTTCTACATGATTTCAGGTTTTATCAACTATAAAAGATAGTAAAACAAATAGTGGACTTATTTGATAAGATGTTATACGGGATTACTTGTTTAAAGTGTGCCTTTTGATGTTTAGATAGTGGAGCGCTAACTATTTCAAAGATTTCGATGCAGTGTTTCATGGCATCGATTCGTATGTTTACCAAATGAAACCAATAAAAATATAGAGTCTCAATTTACTCTTCTTTTTGAGATGAAACAAAGAAGGGGCACTACCGTTCAAATTCATTAATTGTAGCATGAAATCCTTAAAAAAGGCGGAAATTATAATGAAACGGTCAGTCCTATAGCAATTATCAAAACTGAGACAGTTATATAAAAATTAACTCTAACTGTATCTACAGTCGACCTTATTTATTCCAGGCTTCTCTCACTTACCCTTTTTGGCAAGAGTAGATTGATGGATTCATCCGATCTAACATTTTACTGGCACGTTTCATTGCAAAAGCAGGATTAGACTAGAAACAGAATAAGCCTGCATTTCAAGCTTTTGAATAAGGAGTTCTAGGAAGCTTCTCAAGAAGTAGTCGCCGTGCATCCTTGGCATACCTACCAATTGACTATATTACAGTATTATTCCTCGTGTGGAGGTAGCGGCAACGCATTCATCATTGTGTGGACATCAATTTGAGGAAAATTTAAGTTGTCACGATATTGAATTCAATGTCATTTTGAACAGACAGCCTGCATTAATCACTGTGGGGAGCGATTTGTCTATAATGGCACTGAACGTCCCTGAGCTACCCTTTCTACCAGACTCATCGTCCACTCAGATCATCTTCAATTGGCTGCAAGACAGATACTAAGGATGCTAGGAAGTAAACGAGCAAACATAAGGACAACAATAGCAGACTTTCTATGGAGCATGAAGGAGCTCCACTGCTACTTGACTGGAGCACAAGTTGTTTGGCTTAGTTACTGCAGGATGTATCCGATTGAGTAGTTGAACACATGCTGGAGAGACGTTTGCACTACAGTGTCCCCACGGGGAGAAGAGGATATCCTTGTTGTGCCTGTGGTACTTAACGAAAATTGATCAACAATATTCTAAGAAATGTTTGATTATACACAGAAGAGCGTGTGATTGAATAGATTTCGAAGAAGCGAGGAGTTTTGGCTGGACAGGAGATGAAGTGCTTGATACGCGTTCATTGTATCGAAATTTGTGGACTTAAGTGTTAGAGTGGCACTCGAAAGATTCCAAATCGAACGGCAAACATACAGGACTTGATAAATTATCTAATAGTCTGTTTATACAATAAGATGGTGATAGTATTGACATTAGCATCTTTTTTTTTGTTTGGATCATGATTTGGGGAGTTAATGTCTTACCGATGGCCATGAGGCTAACAACAAATGTATTGAATTATAGTATTGGTGCGAAAAGCATACCATTGATTATGAACATAATTTATGGGAATCGCTATTTAAATAGAATTCGCGCTAAATGAACATTCTATTGTGGATTCAACTGGAGAACTAGTGAATGTTGTTATATTTCTATTTCAACCAAAACTTCAGCCCTAATTGTTCGGAAAAATTCAAACCTAGAAAAAGAAGAAAGAAGGAAAATTGCTAATTTTTATTCATGGTCTTAGGAATCATATGGCGACTGTTTGCAAATATCTCCTAAACGGCAAGCCTGATTAAGAAAAGCTTGTAAATCATGCAATTTTCTACATAAAAAGTCCAATTCTTATATTTTGAGTGATATTTTGTGAAATATCGCAATTTGAAAATTTCATGTTTTTTTTTATAACAAAGTTAAAAAGTTCATTTTCTCTCATTATATATCCTTATTGGTTAATTGCGTTGCAAAAACATGTCCTGTCAATAAATATGGACTGAATACTTTTTTCTCTACGATACATAGTTCGTGCCATTCAAAATAAATCGTAGATTATGCCTATGGGCATGTAAATAAATGTGCCAATTTCAAGATGGAAGCGCCAAAGAATGTTGAAATTCCACGAACAATCACTCGGAGAGAAAAAATAATCTTTTTTTTGTAGAAAATTTCATGATATATAATCGGCGAAATTTTTGTAGTTTCGTCTAACGTTTAGGAGATAATTATATAAAACTGAATTTTGTGACATTTTTATAAAAATAACATGAATTTTTCAACTTTTAAATTTACTTTTTTCTTCCTGATATCGCGCGAACGATGATTGGGAGGGAAAAAAGATATAGGATCCTTTTCGTAGGCAGTTTTATGATCCACAAATTTATAAGTTTTTGCAGTCATGCTTATCGTTTAAGGTGTATCCGCAAATAGCCGATTTCCGATATCTTTGATTTTGATTAATTGCCATTGGCTTGATAGATAAATACATATATGGGAATTTCGTTTGTAATGATTTTCTTAAGGTCTGAGCAGTTTTTCAGCTGTAAGAATTTTTTTTCAATGTTGATGGTCTTTTTTAACTTCCCAGTATATGGGAAGTTCTTGTAATCGCCTCGAAAATCGAAATTGAAATTTTCAACTTTTCTTTACGTTTTGAGGTCTATAGAGTATATATAAAGTGTTTTTAGAAAGAAGTATGTATGTGTGTGTGTGTATGTATGTACGTATGTACGTACGTACGTACGTATGTGCGTTCGCGGGCAGTTTTTCTACGAGCATAACTCACGTAAACAAAGTCGTATCGACTTCGTTAAGGTGTCAATCGAAGCGTCTTTGCAATCTTAAGAGCTGATTAGTTTTTGGAAAACTTCGGTCGGGGGGGTTTGCTGTTTTCACCCCTTGAAGGTCAACCATGCGCTATAACTCACGAACCAAACATGCGATTTTCATCATTAAGGTGTCAATCAACGCGTATCAACAATTTTATGAATCTATCAAATTTTTAAAAAAATCGTTGGAGCCGTTTTTAATTTTTAAAAAAAAAGTGCAAAAAATTAGGTTTTTTTTCAAAAACACAAAATTTTTAACTTGATTTTCAAATCTAAGTGATCAATGTTTATATAATTTATATACTCCAAATAGTTATTGTGAAAAACCAGCAAAAGTTTTTTTCATGATTGCAAAAAAAATATGATTAAAAAATAAAAAATCATTTAACGTTCAAGGTCATTTACGTCATTCATTATATCTCGAGAACCAAATATAATCTTTCGATCATTAAGGTGTCAATCGACGCGTATTAACAATTATATGATGTTTTTATATTTTAATAAAATCGTTAAAGCGGTTTTTCCAATTTATTAAAAAAAATTGGAAAAGATGTGTTTTTTTCATAAAAAAATCATTTTTAACTTGATTTGCACATCGTAATAATAAATGTTCATAGAATTTATAAACTTTTATCAATTTTTGTAGAGAAACCAGCAAAATTTTTTCTCATGATTAAAAAAAAAAATTAAATTAAAAATAAAAACTCATTCAAAGTCACCATGCAAAAACGGTTCATTCGAATCATTATACCTTAAATCTCTTATTCTAAAGACATTGTTGTATAGTCAATCAAAGTTTATAATATTTGCAAAATTTGAGCAGATTTTCCATAGTCTTCACCATGTTTTAACTTTAATGAAAAAACTGCTTTGAAACCTGCCCCCCCTCCGATTGATCCGCGTGAATAATCAATCAAACCAATGCACCAAAATCCTTACGTAATCAATTGACGCTCGCGTGATTAATATTAAGTAATTCCAATAACTTTTATGAGAGGTACATTTTTATTATTTGAAGTAGTATTATTTCCATAACTATTATTGTGTTTAATATTTTTAATATCTATGTAGATATTACTGGGAAGTTGGCCGTGTGGACCTCATGGGTCGCACCGCACGGCTTGTTTTTCAATGTTGAAGGTCTTTTTTTACTGGGTTATAAGTCTAACGTAAATAAATTTCGTGAGAATTTAACCACAGCTATTTAAATGCTTAGTAATTTCCTTATTTTCCAGGCGTGCAACGGCAATTCGGTCCAACTATAAATTCGCACATAGGCCAAGGATAGTGGAAAATGCTTTGTTATTTCAATAAAATCAAAACATACGAAAAAAGTGAGCTTGAAAAACATTTGACTCGACGTCCAATATCTGAAGTTCTTTTTGCATCGCGTTTATTAATATGACTTTGAGTGAACAAATTAAACAAAAAAAAATATATAGAAACGATTCGTTTTGACTGATAAGTAATTACCAATAAAATCAGTATAGATATAATATTGATAGTAATAAATTAGTATCTTGTTGTTGTTGATACGTTTTGTATATTCAAAGATAAACGGCAGTATTAGTGAGCCGAGGCTAGACATTTAATAATTATGTAAACCTATATCAGTAGCTGAATGAAGATATTATAACAAATCGTAGTAGATATTGGTCCATGCTGAATTCAAGCCAAGACAGATGATAGTTGGTTGATTGCGCTTGATCGGCGACACAATTGGGAAGTGTATTTCGAATCGGGAAAATTTGTCCCAAAACTTTGGAGCTGCAAGTGTGTCCTGCGTTGAATATGGAAGCAGTAAATATATATCGGCAATTGGTGAAAGGTATGTAACTCTCAATTTTTTTAAAGATTAAATGATCTAAATATTTTGGTAGTTAGAGTTTAACCATTCGTTTTAAATGATTGGCATTAAACACACCTTATTTACGTACTGATTTCCATGCTTCGGCTGGTTAACAGTTCAAATTTAACTGAACTATAGCACAAAATGGGAAGAAGACATGCAGGCACTAATGAATCAATTACGAAAATTAAATCAGAATCTGAATTGGAATCGATGGCTGCACTCAAATTGAAAACTGCTTTGCGCCTGAATGAAGCATTAGTGTTAGTGTGTAGCATTCAGCAATTATTCCAATCATTAAGGGATTTACTGAAGACCAAAAGAAATATATAGCGATTGTATCTTAATTTAATCTGACTGAGCCAATTCATGGAGCTAGATGGAATACGTTTGCCAGCTTTGCATTTTAGCTGGTAAGCAAATTCGCCTTCACCCGTACCACCATAGACCCTTAAATATGTGATTTGGATGTAAATAATGAGTTCTTATCGCACATAACTACATTAATACTGTAAAATCCAACGATACAAATATAATTGAAAATCGGATAGTGGTCACAGAAAATACAAATTATTTTGAAAAAGTAGAAAAGTGGCATTAATTGAAAATGGGTTGAGTAGTATTAAAACTGTAGAAAACCTTAAAATATTGATTGGATTGTTACAGGTGGATAAAAAATGACACAATTGTAAGTTTTTTAATGAATTTAACTTACTAAGATTTTCTTAGGCTTTTCTTATATCAAGTAAAAGCAGCACTGAATTAATAATAATAATACTATTTCATCACACAGTAGAGCCAAGAATTTGAGGTAATGTTAAAGTTATCTCATTTACTAGAACAGCGGCTCACTAGGAGGAGCTCGTCTTTGATTATTATCCTGATTTTGATACAATACAGAATAACTGATTATACTGATCGTCCCGCGCCAAATTCCATTTCAGAAAACTACTTGACGACTTGCCTTGAACCTGGTACTCGCTGCAAAGGCAGTAGGCACTCTAACCACTAAGCCACCCAGACTACGTACTACTAGCGTTGGAAGGCAATCTTAAAAGGGCAATAGTTCTAGTCTTCTTCTTCTTCGTCTTCAATCTATTTTATCTCATTACTTTTGCATTCGTATCAATCCTTAAATTTGACTATCACTCGACTCTGATGTTAAGACGACTGCCTTTCGATTTTTTATCTCTTGAGTACTCTTAACGTCTCTCAAGTAGAGTTGAGGAAAAATTGACAGTATAATAATCAAGATAAAGTCCTGAATTGTACGCAATTAAATTTCTGGCAAAACAAAATGTTTTTAAATAGTTTTGAAAATCGTTCGCTTGTAAATGCAACTTTTATTCGCAAGAAAATCTTGGAAAATTTAATGATGAAATTAATAAAAACTTTAATTAGTTCGAAGATAAATTTAGTTCACAAAGTTTTCAATCAAAACAATATTTTGAATAGTTTCAAAAAAAAAGATTTGTAATAAATTTCATAAAACTCTTCTAAAGCAAATTTGAATCAAAAAATATTTTCGTAATTAACATAAAATTTATTGGATAACTTCTACTGAATTATTATTATTATTTATATAAAATTCATACTGATTATTTCCATTTAAAGAATATGTTACTTGTGAATATTATTTAAAGTCCTTTGAATATGTTTATGCCTGACCTCAACATGGCTGAAATTTGAAGCGATGTTGTCCAAAGAAACTATAGTAGTAATTTATAGGATACGCAGAAATAAATAATTTTTAAAGGTTGTAAATTTAGAGATTGAAGATTGCTTAAACAGTTCATATAAAAGGGTCAAAGATTCGCTCGTAGAACTTGAGACACATCTTATTTACTACAAACACAGTCAAAGGTTTTATATTTAGACTAAAAACAAGAGAGTCCTCAATTTCGCTTTTGATTTTGATATAACAAATTGACATTTCCCTATCACTCAAAATTAATACATTGAAATCTGATGATAATTTAAAATTATTGTTGTACACACATTTCCATGTCGCTCGCCAATTTCAGGACACGTTGAAAATGTTCAGCGTTAAAGCGTACAAAATACTGGTTAAGAGTATAAACATGAAAGTTAGCAGCGATGGTAGCAAGGACTAACCAGAATTATCTTTTAACCTTTGGCGACCTTTCCGTTCCACTTTATAGGAATGCATCTGAACCGCCAAAGGGTGTGTAAAGGAAATTGTTCGGAGGATCTGAAAGCTTTTGAACACAAACAAATGGATGTATTAAAATTGTATGAACATCACAAACAAGCTTAGGTGGCAGACTTGAAAGCTAAATACGTTCGCCAGTGCTGCCAGTACCGTTTGAACGGGAAATTCTTGCATCACCCAGAGGGAGTTGACCCCATTTTTCACTTGGCTCTTTTACACCTGCACTTATCTCGTAAAGCGAGACGTTAAACCAATTTTCCATCCACCACCATCCATGGAATATCTAATTTATCCAGCGTTTGGCATCAAAAACTGCTCGCATTATTGCCAGCAGGCAGAGCAGAGTTGTCTGCTTTTCTCCTGCGGAAGTCTTGGCTTTTCGCTTGGAAAATGCTGAAAATGATTTTCTCGCTAGCAAACACATCGTAAGCTCCCGCACAAGGCATTAAAAACGCATTAAGATCTTAGGTGAACTAATTGATGTCATTTGAAATGTTATTATTTTCCATTTGCTGGGAAACTTTATCTATAACGAAACTTTGATGAAGTCATTATGGTGAAAGGGAGATTGATACCGGCACAGAAGATGGAATCCAAAATCATATTACATAGAGTGAGCGATTCAAAGAGATCAGCATCCAATTAAAATCATTGGCGTATAGTTTTTGGATGAAAAGTGTGATGGAGAATAAATTACGGTTAACTGTAAATTAGTTCAGTTCATTGTTAATCTAAGTAAGCCGCCCTTGATTTCCAACCAGCTGAAATGTTTAGTTTTTTGAGAGTTTTAGATCCGTATTGTACTGTTAGCTCTGTCCACATGTGAAGCAGACTGTTTGAAGAATGCCATCGTTTCCTAACAAGTTCTGTTTGTAGGCATCAGTTTAAGGTACCAGTCCACTTTAGAAGGCGAAAAAGACCATTTTGCAGGCATTTGTGTCTCAGAAACTTTATTATATATAATAAAGTTTCTGAGAAACAAATGCTTGCAATAAAAAAAATTCATTATATATATATATATATTTCATTCTCACTTTGAATGACGCCAATTTTTTTTCCGGCTGGGAATGGGGTTCTTGTGAATGTGTTAAGTTTATTACACAGTTCGGTTCGGCGCAGAAATTTATTTTATATATATATATATTTTTTTTTATTTTTTATTTATTATTTATTTTATATATATATACATATATATATATATATATATATATATATATATATATATATAGGCCTGAATCTTTTTATAGTATTATTTCATATTTGAATAAAAAAAAAGTTTTTCTTTTCTTTATTATTCTCTTTTATAGAGGGCGCTGAAATTAATCTCTGAAAAAATCGTTACTTCACGGCAGACGGATAATCCATGAGTTGGTAGATCTGAAACAAAAAATTTAAACGGCATTTCAAAAAGCAAGGTCTCTTACATCGTAATCCACCACCGTTTTCAAAAGAAAATCAGTTTAAAAAAATGGCGGACTTGTGAAAAAAATGTCAAAAATCGACCGTTTTTTCGTGGTTTTTTCAACGTCAAATTTTTTTTCTCATGTTTTTGTTAATATTCTGGTGGATTACGATGTAATAATCTCTAACAAATAAAGCACATCAAAGTTTTTGAAAATCGGTTCGGTAGATCCAAAGATTATCTGTCTGCCATGTTCAAAAACGTTGTTTTGCGTAAAACGTGTTGAAAGTTTTTGTTCCGTTTCGCTTGAAATGAAAAATTAGACAATTTTGTAAAAACCCGCAATTGATATGTAGAAGTCTAAATAAACACTGAACACATGTAATAAAGTCGCAAATATAATGTATATAGGAGAAACCGGTATTTTAGAGAAGGGGAGTGAAAGAGACGCTACGCGGCCGACAGCTGATCGAACACCTAAAAAGAGCCGAAAACGCGCATTCACTCAACGTCGCCATTTATATATTAAACTTTCGAATTTCGAAAGGAGGAGGTCATGTTTGAAGTTCTAAGGAGTCGAAAAATGCAAAAAAAAATCCTTTTTTTGAAATTTATAAAGTGGAAGTTAAAGGAGTTACGTTGCACGATGGCGACCGAATAATAATCCAGAATCATAAAAGCGTACGAAAAGCAGCCATTGCAAGCCTTAAAACTTTTTTAGATGATATTTTTGGATAGTACCATTTTCCGCAATCCAACATAATCAGACTACCGCTGTCTTTTATGGGGCATAAGCAAAGTGTGATCATAGAAGTTGTATTCCATGTTCTCTCATGAAGACTTACCGGGAATCTATCTGATACCGTAGGCTTTAGTAAGTGAACCTTGTGAACGGTGATACGAAGGGTTATGGTTCGATACCGATACGCGGATCAAGGTATATAAACTACCCTGGTATGATCTATCATTATGTCATCCGCAGCGGTGAGCGTGGTCAAACATACCCAAGTGGAATTTCATTCTCACTTTGAATGACGCCAATTTTTTTTCCGGCTGGAAATGGGGTTCTTGTGAATAAGTTAAGTTTATTACACAGTTCGGTTCGGCGCAGAAATTTGTATGAAAATTCTGCAGTTGCAGAAATTCCGCACAGAATTTCATACTCAATTCTGCAGAAGCAATACACAGTTTTCTGCGCAGAATCGATGAACTCGGTAGATGGCAGCACCAAGTACTCTCCACACTTTTCAGACTTGAATTTTAATTGTTTTGACATTTCTTTTGATGCAGAAACTTGACGTTTGCCAATAGCTGTCATTGAAACTGTCATTGAAGTTGTCGCCATCATCAACAGTAGCCGGCAATTTGAAGAGTCAATAGTCAATTTCCACTTGTCTCAACTAGTCTCCATTGTCAAATTTCCAGCAGCAAATTATTTACTAAATGTGGAGACATGCGGAATTTTCTGTTCTGAATCGAACTGTGTACTAGGCTTTAGGGGTAGTTATGTTTATCTATTGCTAAATTGCTGCGACTAATTTTTTGCTGCCAAATGAATAATTGCAGCTTACGCTATCAAAATGAAACAAACACAATCTACAATCCTACTGTTATTGTTAGAAATTGTTTCAAATGTCTTGCGAACTAACTAGATGACAACAACTGACATGCTCAATCGATTTGAAATTTCTAGCCTTTTCAACTTAATGGCATGTGATTTTAAGACTAGCTCTGGCATGTAACATTTACCATCGTTTTTATGTCTATTGTGAAATATAGTGAGGTGAACGAGGCTGCCCAAATATTTTCCAATCTATTTTTTAAACAGGATGGCAGCACTACTGGGCGTGTCTGTGCGATATTACGTCACTCTCAGCGGGATCCTGCGACTATAGATCATACCTGGTCTGGTTTATATACCTTGTACGCCAATAGGGTTCTGATGAGTTCAGCTCGAAACTCGGTAGTTATTCGAAAGTCCTCTGAAAGTTTGGGCATCCGATGTATAACAGAGTTATCTATTTGATCAATGTGATCATATACATATATTCTCGTAGTTTTCAATCAAATCTTGAAAATAGTAAATAAATGATAATTATTTTCGATGGGCCGTTTCCCTTTGAACTTTAGAGACTTAACTGGACGGTGTTAAATCCTTTAAGGAACTTTGAAATTTTGTTTTCATTCATCACATTGGTTTTAATGTTTAGACATTTTATTTTGTCTTTAATTCAGTATGAAACTTAAAACCCAAATTTATTTCAAAAATAAACATGTCTCATTAGTGTCGTCAATTTTGTTTAGTACAGTACCTATCTAATTTTTTGTTCATGTCCAGTCAGGAAGATATTTGAGTTGTTATTTCCAATTGCTTCTATTCAATTTTTAGATCAAAAATACAGATATCAAGTTTGTAAATGTAGTTATGTTCTTACCCAGTTTGGCCATTGAGACAGGAAAAGCTCTTGATTCCCTCAAAACGTGAGGTTTCGTCTAGAATTTGCCTAAATTGAAATACTTATTTTTCATAAGATTATATTTTGTTTATAGCTTGAACGATTGAATCTCACAACTGGGGATGAAATGAAAATGTCAATGAAAACATGTTCACCAGTATTTGATAATGAGCATATTCAGTGTATGTTTCTATTCAATTATACACGATGCTATCTCAATAATCTTTCGAAACTTAGTTGAAGACTAAATGATAGGAATAAAAAAAAACTTTCAAAAGTTATTTGAAAGGAAAAGAGGACAAATTTGAAAATTTCGTAACAAACGTAACAAACCACCAACAAATAAACAACCAATCTTATTACATATTTACTTAGAAGATAACGTATAGCGTGTTCAATGACAATGCAAACAACCGGAGCACTTCAAATTTACATAATGTCGTATCCTAGATGGAAGAAAGTAAGCCTGGCTGGGACTATCCTTACGAAAAGAGTAGTAGTCGTCGCTTAGTATCATGTGGTCTGTACACGTTTCACGTTTATGACTTCAATCGCTAGTTTATCTTTTCCCTCACTTACGTTTACAACCTCGCACAATTCAAGGATAGCACACATCCTTACACATTTGTATTGTGGAAGTTCTTTCATTTTCGAGGACATTTTGTGGTTCTCCACGTTTCTACATGACAATTTGGGAACAATAATGTTAACACACGCTAGTGGAATGTACAAGTGATACATGATGACGACGATGGACAAAATGAAATCAGAAGGATCTGATCACATAACAAACGCAATGCCTATGAGTATTTGGAAAACACAATTTATCAAATTGCCATTTATCTTGTTGTTATATATAAATCATATTCATTACAGTCGCAATGGAATTGAGTGCGAGTCGATTTTTGAGATTTAGGATGAAGAGAAAGTTGATATTGTCAGTGATACAAACGAGGATTCCATCAAGAGCTCTTAGAATGACTACCACTTGAAATGCACGCAATCGTCAAATATCATAGTGGAAGACTTTTCCTGGAGGATTAATGTTACGTTTGAATGTAATTGATGAAACTGTTTCAGACACCATAAAAAACAAGCCGCGAAGTGCTACCCTTGAGGTCCACACGGTCAGCTTCCCAGTAATATCTAGATAAACATTAAAAATATTAAACACAATATTAATTTTGAAAATAATACTACTTTAAATAATAATCATGAGAGGTATTAATCATATCATCTACGGAAGCATCCAATGATTACGTAAGGCTTTTGGTGGATGGGTGATGATGATTGATTACCACAAATGCAAATTTGATTGAAATTTTGATGGTTTTCAAAATTTGAGCAGTTTTTTAATTAAAAGACTGCATAAACTATAAAAAATCTGCTCAAATTATCCAAACATTTTAAAACTTTGATTGACTTTACAACAAAGTCTTCAGAATAAAAGATATAAGGTTATATCATTCGGAAGAACCCTTTTCATATGGTAACTTTGAATGGTTTTTTATTTTTAATTTAGTTTTTTTTTCAGAATCATGAAATTTTTTTTCAGAATCATGAAATTTTTTTGCTGGTTTCTCTTCAAAAACTGATATGAATGTATAAATTTTATAAACATTTGTTACTGTGTTGTGCAAATCAGGTTAAACAAATATTTTTTTATGAAAAAACCCTAATTTTTCGCATTTTCTTTTATTAAATTAAAAAAAAAACGGCTGAAACGGATTTTTATCATGTTAAAAAAATCAAACAGATGTTAAAACACGTCGATTGACACCTTTAAGCAAATATTATATCTGGTTCGTGAGATATAGTGAATGAAAGAAATGACCTTGAAGATCATGATGCCTGTTAATGATTTTTTATTTTTTATTTAATTTTTTACGTAATCACGAGAAAAAATTTTGATGTTGTTTTTACAAACATTGTTTGAAGTATATAAATTTTATAAAAATTGATTACTGTGTTCCGTAAATAGGGTTAAAAATTTATTGTTTATGAAAAGAACCGAATTTTTTGCACTTTTTTTCATAAAAAAACGGCTCCAAGGATTTTTTTACAAAATTTGACAGATTCACAAAAATGTTAATACGCGTTGATTGACATATTGACAATGTAAATTGTATTTTTGGTTCGCGAGATATAACGCATGACAGAAATGACTTTCAAAGGGGCAAAACAACAACCCCCCTGACCGAAGTATCCCAAAAACTAATCAGCTCTTAAGATTGCAAAGACGCTTCGATTGATACCTCAACAAAGTCGATACAATTTTGTTTACGTGAGTTATGCTCGTAGAAAAAACTGTTCACGAAAGTACGTACGTACGTACGTACGTACACACACACACATCTCCCTTTCTAAAAACACTTTATATATACTCTATAGACCTCAAAACGTAAAGAAAAGTTGAAAATTTCAATTTCGATTTTCGAGGCGATTACAAGAACTTCCCATATACTGGGAAGTTAATTAGAGTTCTTAAATCGAGTGAACAGATACTGTCATAAGGAAAATAAAATACCAGACAGAATCACCAAATTATACTGTAGATGTTTTAAAGATTCTACCTTTTGAAATTGCTTAACTTAAACATTTGATATGACAGTGTTTTCATTGTCTACTCTTTTATTTTTCATGCTGGTTTTTGTATTTAGCTGCTATGGAATGTGAAATCAAACACTATTAAATTCAACCTATTGTTAAGCCCTTGTTCCGATGGTAGCTTGCGCCAAACAAACAAATAATGCTCACATTGTCAGCTCATTAAATCTGCGCATACGTGCGTTCCATTCACCCAATAAACACAATTTGGAGTATCTAAATGCGATGATTATTCTGTTAAATAGTACTTGGTTGCACTACATAAACATAAGTGGTTATAAACTAAGTTTATTGTGAATGAGCGCTACAATTCCTTCTAGTGGCAAATTTTGTGGCCTTATCTGTCCTATTTCGTTTGTACTTACGGTGGCATGTCCTCAAAACGGTACGAGAACGTAGTAAATGAAACGACCATCAGGTCCATAAAATTGTTTAATGTAAGTGTTCACTTCATCTAATCAAAGCCAATCAGATGGTTGTGGAGCTTTTGTGAATGTAATCAAATACGAATCAAATGTGCTCCTTACAAGGTGTTCCACATGAATCTAAACGTACTTTAGCAACATCGTTGTGGATTGATCAGAAGAGATTGTTATTTTGTTCTGTTTAGTATAATAAGATAACAGAAAACAACAGAAAGTCATGAAATGATCTGAAAAACATGATTGATTATTGATGAAAGTTACATCAAACGAAAGTAAATTGCGTGTCAATAAAAATTCTAAAAGTTTACAGCTCGAACGATTATCTTTAGCTCGAAAACGATTAAATTTAAAAAGTAAAACAAATTCAATATCATTTGATTTAATTTGTTGAGTACCTCAAAAAACCTATAGTGTTAATTTCATTGTCAGTTAATAGAAAAGAATAGTACAAAATAAATGATGTGGTCCTTATATAACTAAAAAGTTTCAGTTGCTATTATTTTCAATTAAATAAAGCAAAATTTATTTTCAGTACATTTCATTAGAAAATGAATCCGTTTGAACTTGGTGATGATTCCATAAGCTAGCAATTTTGAAGTAGGGGAGGGGTGGTATGAAAGGGACATTTTTGGTTTTGAGGCTCTAGTAAATTATTGAGAAAATATTTGGAACAGGTTGGAGTCGAATAGGAAGCGTTTATTATTTAACTATTGAAATAAAATGCAATAATTGTCATTAATCAATACTTAGTTGTTTATTTTAGCACATTTAAAAACTATGTATTTTGTCCCTTTCATAAATGGACTGTATTGAAAGGGGCGCAGTAATTTATGAAAGGGGCAGTACGTAATTTGAAGGTAAAATGAATACAATAACTACTTAGGTATATTAAAAATCAAATTTGGAAGTGACTGGAATCATTATTATTTTAAAATCTTACTGTTTTTATTAAGCACTTTTATATAATTTAAACATAATTAACAATATTATAAATTTTTTGTCAGATATGATGACCTCAAAAATTATTATAGCTTTTCATATGACACTTAAAATCAACAGTCTCCTTATAATTAATAAGAAATAAAACACATATATAAAATCAAAGACAGGAGGAATACTTCCGCCAGAAGCATTTGCGAAACCCAGCATAGTTACAAGGGAACCACGTTCTGTTGAGCTGATTTGACCAACTCTCTTAACACCTGCTTGGGCAACTATCTTAGGTGCAAAAGTAACTCTCGTGCACCCAGTTTCATCTAAGTTCTATATCATATTTGGAGGGAAATAATGCTTTTGGAAACATTTCTCTAAGTTATCGAAAAAAAATTCAACATTGTGTCTATTAAAGCTGGTAGTTTTTGCTAGTGAGGTATTCTCAGGTTTTCTTACGTTCAGCGAATCATGCCTTTTTAAAAAGCCCTTTAGCCAATCTAGACTAGCCGTATTATTTTCTTCCCAAGAAGATGGTATCGTAAGATTTAAACGAACAGCAAACTGATATGCTAGTTTTCTGACTTGTTTAGTTGTCAAGCCATGGCACATTTTTGCGGAAGTCTTCAAGTAATCTGCCAGCGAACATTTTTGGTCTACCGTGAAAACTCTTTTATTGCCAATGTTTGGTTCATAAACAAATGTAGTACTTTCAGAAGCTTTAGCTTTGGCGACCAATCTGTGCAAATGTGATTTGCTTTTATATCGCAATCGATCTTACAGAAATGTCTTTCTGTAACACTTAATTTACTGCGTCTACAATTTTTTTATGTATCCACAAGTATTCCCTTTTTAGGTGGCATTTATAATCTGAAAAAGAAGTGATAAATTTATTAGTATACCTAGTCTTGAAAGGGACAGTTATGAAGGGGACGTCCCTTTCATAACCGTTTGTTGTGTCCCTTTCATAAATATCATACAAAAAATTAAAACATAACCACAAAATCTACAATTTCAAATTAAAGTTCACTGACCTTATGTTATCGCCTCTGTAAATGTCCAGCTATCTTAAACAGTGATTCACACGTAAATAATTAACTCGCAGCACTCGATGAAACGTTTCACAATTATAATAGAAAACATACTATTCAATCACATCAACAACACTCGCACGATTACGCCATGTTTGAAATGACAGGAGTATGGAGTTAGCCGCGAACGAACTTGCATTAAGGTTGCCATACGACAAAAATAGTGTTGTCTCGAAATTATTTTTATTTTACCGGTTATTTGAACTGTCCCTTTCAATACGGGTCTCTTTCATAACACCTCTCCCTTACTTACGCTATGCCATGTCAATTCTAATTGAATCATAATTTTCTTCAGATGTGTGACAATGAGCAATCGGTGCTGTTTATAAATACATATGTATGTTGACTATTGCACTAATTAGCAGAGTGACTGCTCTGAACTATGTTTTGTGTGTGCTTCTGTAATATTCTACAGTGCTGTGAAGGAACAGAAGCATATATTATCCATCATTGCTTGTTTCATTTTTCATTCTACAATTGAAATATCAATTTTCAATTCAAGGCAAGTTGGTCTTTGACAATGATGGTGGTGCAGCCTTGTTAACTCTGCAAAAAGACATCCTTTGTAATCCCTCGATATGCATCACTCACATGTATGTTTGGCTTTCTTTATTTTGTTCGTCATTTCAAGCGGCACTCAGATGTTAAGAGTATCTTCCCAATTATAATTATATAAGAAACGTAAATGTAAACTAAATATATAGACACAACCCTTGTTTATTACCCTAAATAAACCTTTTTTTTCGATTGAATTTTATTGATACTGGTTGATTAGATTAATTAATCTTAATCAGTTTATGTTTGTATTTTGTGGTCAATTAAAGTCTAAGATTCTTTACTTTGTAAGCATTTTAGAGAGAATACATTCTGTTTTGGAGCGAGCTTACTTGTGCTTCAGCAAGAAGTGTTGCGGATTTTTTTGAAAAATAATACAGAGCGAAAAGCATTAAAATAGAGTGTCTAGATACCATAAGGCAAACAGAGCGAAGAAACGAAGAATTTTCGAAATCACGTCAAATTAAAGTTTTGGTAATTAACAGTTTCGACAGGATTCCTACTGGAATTTTCCAATCGTAAAAAAACACTACGCGCTTTGTGTGGTAGACCTTGTCGCATTCCAAACATTAAAGCCCGTGGATCTTTAGTTATACCCAAAAATGTTTTTAGTTTGAATTTCTGACTCATTAATATTGCACCAATTTGGAACCTTGATAAAATCCTTTTCACCACTCCGCATTTTGTTGACTACTCTCGCTTTCTTCTCGAGTCCGATGTTCCTTCTTCTTCATCCGATTTTCAATGACTGTCTTATGGAAGGTTTTCATTTGTGCCATTTTTTCGGTCAGTGATTGATTGGATTTAGGTATTTGGTATCGTCCTTTGAGTATAACTTGCTTTGCTGTGTATGCCTGACTCAAATTTGATGTCTACTCTGGGAAGATGAAATGATTCCACTTCATGCATGGGTCTGCCAGCTTCATACAGGAACCTACTTTGCTTTTCCATTCTGATGTCTTCTTTTGATTTAGCAGCTATCCTTCCAGAAGATGTGATGATTACCGGTCTCGTATGCTGAGGAATAAGGCTTTTACGTCAAAAGATATCATGATCTTCTTCAATTGTCTCTTGCTGGAGTAGTTTGGGGTAATCTTTCCCGTTTTTCATAGACCTGTTATTTTTCGGTTTCACTAGTTTTTGAAATTCAAAACAGAAATTCTTGTCAAAAACTTATTAGAACTAAGGAGGTAGAGATTTGAAAAAACGCCACATCAGTAACTCAAGTAAATTTTCATTATCTGATAACAGCAAAAAATTACAGAACTGATCAACGGAAATTTCCCAGACAAGAATATGACAAGTTTTTCTAACTATCTCGAATGTTCTTAAAATTTATAATTTTTTATTACGCATCTCATAAAATAATGATACTAGAGTTAAGTTTCTCGGAATATAATTATGAACGATTTGAAAATATTTTATCAGTAATTTTCCAATGCAAACTGAAAATTACAAAAATGCAGGATGGTAAAATAGTTGTGAGCGGTAGTGTATGTATGTAATGCATTTGAGAAAAGATTTTTCAATGTGCTTCTATTTCAATTGGACCTGCTTGCTTGCATAAACGTTTGAAGATAATGATACATCATGACTTCAGGTGATTTGAATAAGACCTACGGATTTTAAGAAAAAAATTGAGAATCGATTGCAGTTTGGCTTGTGAAGTGTAAGTTGTAAGACAGCACAAGGCATTGTTATTTAAATAAGGCAGTTCATGAGATAATAAAAGCTTATAACTGTGAGGCAGTCAAGATGGCATATATCTGCGAAAGATTCTAGAAGTAGTATATGTGAATGGCAAAACAGATTTCTCATTTATATTTAATCACAAAAGTAGATACATACCTGTCTTGCAAGACTGGTATAGTCACTACATTTGAATTTAAGGTTTAAACCTTCGTTTCAACGAGTGGAGAATTAGAAGTAGAAATTTATTTTGAACCGAAGAATATTAGTTTTTATCATTGATTCCAAATGTTGCTCCATGCAATGGATGTCAAGAAATTTTCCTTGGTTTATAATATTTTCCAAAAAAAGCTCATATTCCTTTCATCTATTAACAGTCCAGTGTGAATCTAGCAAATCCTACAATTACTCGTTTCTTTAGAAGCTCATTTCTACATCTACTTTTCGGTTAATGGAAAATCGTCACTGAATCATTTCCACTCCGGCAATAAAAGAATAGAAAATTTCGAAAGGTGTGCATAAAAGTATACTGTTCTAAAATGGTTCCAAGAATACTTCATATATTTTAGAACGGAACGAGTTGCATAGTGCCAGAATGAATAAAGAAAGCTTGAATAAGATGAGTTTTTCAGTTGAGAGCCACAAACAAATTTTCCACTTGGCCTTAAGTGATGAAACTACTTTTTTCAAGGTAGAAAAGTACGAACGGAGTAAAAAAGGAAGGAAAGTGGGTGAGGGCTAGCAAAGCTACTACGACTGAACGCCGAATAACGTAAAGTGGTCGCGAGGAGTGGTAGGCAAAGCGGAAAGGAGCTGTTTAAAAGCAGGGTGGCTGTACGAGTGGTTGCTTTAAGTGAACTTGTAATGGTGCGGACAATTTAACAAAGAATAAATTCCTCGGTTTGCCGTGATCCTTCAAGTCGAATATGACCATTTACATGGATGAATGTGATGGCTTGCCTACTGAATAAGGTGGAAATGTAACCATGGGCTGAAAACTGTTCCCTGGACATTTAAGGTCATCATAAAGGATTGGAATATATCACCGTAGATGAGTTTGTAGATATATTTTAAACGTTGTAGTTTTGCATGCAGTTACAAAGGAAACGTAGCCTCCCAACATGTTGATATTTCTAGGATAAAGTAATTTTCATAGCCTACTACATTTGAATACTTGATTGAATCAAGAAAACATGATAATGTATCAGCTTCAACTATGTTTTCGAGTAAAAAAGATGCCATCTGAGAGTTGTATTTCTATTCCGGCACATCAACGTTGCTTAAGGTATCCTTTTGTAGATTCTGAAAATATCCATATTCATCTGAGAAAATCTTTCGGTCTAGTATGATTCCAACTTGTTCTAGTCAAATGGAATTTGCGGTCACTGGACTTCATTCCTCCTTTAAATTAATCAAAATGAAAAAAAAAGTATTCGCATATATACATATCTAAACTCAAGAATATTGACTGTTATCCTGCGGTTATTTAAAAAGTTTCGTTTAAAACTTGGCTGCAAATTATTTTCCATTACCAGTTTGATTGATCCTTTTATAGTACATATCATGTTTTGATATCTTTGAGATGACAATATCGAAAAGTTCAACCAAAATTTGTCTAGGTTACGACGGCTGATGATTTCTAGAAGGAGCTAAGTTGTCGAAAGACAGAACTCTTCAGTATTCTTGAAGCTAAAACTGATGACATAGCTGTCGGTAACTGTGGCTCGAGTAGCTAAGGATGAATTGGCTTACATTTTTCATAGACTCGTTTACGAATGAAGTATCAGGATGTTGTTTAAAAAAAAGCAAAATAGACCTGATAACATACAAAATCAATACTAGAACTCTGTTGTACGTGCAGTCTCTGTGTAAAACCTTTTGCATTGATGTAAGTGTGTAGGAGCGAAGAGGAGTTTGTATGAGAAGAGTTTTCATTTTCACATTGATTTCATTTCTTTCATTCATTCCTGCACTGAAAATGCAAGGATTTTGGTGAAAAATCGAATCAAATATCCGATGTATATGATGCAAGCGGTGAGAAGAATTGATGTTTGAGGACGACAAAAGACACGAGGATACCAGAAGGTAGACGATACTAGCAGCGCAGACGTTGACACCAATGCTACTCTACATAGAATGAAACGAATTCAAGAAGGAGTATGTTTGTGAAGGAGTGCAACTTTAATTGAATGCAAAGATTTTGAACGCTATCAACTCAAGAGCATCCTCTGGATGAGATTAAAATTGCCTGCGCGCACCACCACTACAAATCCAATGTTTCAGCTTATTAATCCAGGACGCTTGATGACAGAAAATCTGCTTAAGAATTGAGAGAAACGAATCAATAAAAGCTGTGCTAGTGACTGACACTATTGTTACGAGACTGAAGCTGTGTATAAGTGAATAAGATTGATTGAAGTCTATCTGAGACGAGTGTTAGATGTCCTTGTTGATAGGAAAAGGCATCTGTATTGAGAATGATATTGCTTGACAGCATTATAGAGGCTACTCAAGGTAATAAGTTCAATACGAAAAACGTGCCGAGTGTGAACGTCAGCTGAATTATTTGAAATTATCAAATTATAATCGTTTCAAGGCTTTTTGAAATTCCATGTCCGTGCTTGAAGAAATTTTGTTGCAATAGATACAATCTTGATTTCGCTCTCTAAATTAGCTATATTAAATATATTATTTTCTCTCGAAGACGTGTGCAGGATTGCAGGAATACATAATAGAAATAGGGAATAAATGGCAATATATTGAAATTGGCGAAATCAAATGATACTCATTTGATCAAATGAGTATCGCACAATAACAATTCAAGGCTTGAAGGTCAATATTCTTATCTTTTCGTCACAACCCCACATTTTCAACTTCTCAGTATGTTCCTGTAATCGCCCCTAAAATCAAAATTTGCATTTTGAGGTTTTTAGAATATATTTAAAGTGTTTTTGGAAAGAAGTTTTCTTTACGATCATAGCTCATGTAAAAAAGTTGTATCAATTTTGTTGAGGTGTCAATCAAAGCGTATTTGCAATCTTAACAGGTAATCAGTTTTTGGGAAACTTCCTTCGGGTGTTTTTTTTTGTTTTGCCCTCCTCAAGGTCATTTCTGTCCTGCACTATACCTCACGAGCCAAACATTGGGTTTGCACCGTTAGGGTGTCAATCGACGTGTATTAGTATTTGCATGGTTTCTTCAAATTTTGAAAAAGAAATTCTAATTTAATAAAAAAAGTGCAAACATTTAGGGTTTTTTTTTTCGTTAAAAAATAAATTTTTACGCTGGCTTGCGCAACAAGTAATCAATGCTCATAACATTTATATATGAACCTTAAACAATTTTTGTAAAACAGCAGAAAAACTTGTTTCCATGATTACAAAAAAAAAATTAAATCTAAAAAGCCATTCAAAGCTACTATGTAAAAATGGTTGATACGAATAATATAACCTGATGTCTCTCATTCTAAAGTCATTTTTGTCATATCAATCAATGCGGGTTTATATTCGCATAATTTGAACAGATTTTTAATAATTATCACAGTGCGTTTTTATAATGAAAAACTGAAAAAAATTAATCAAATCAATCAAATTTGCATTTGTTGTAATAAACGTAAAATGTTTTGAAGATATCTAACTAAACAAAAACTAATATTCATTATGATTGCAAAATATATTTATACAAAAACATCACACCTTAAATATTTATAATGAATAAAGGTTGGTTGATAAGAATAATATTACCAAATTTCACTTGCTCTGGTTTGTGAAAGAAGTCACTTTGCATTTCTGCCAATCATTTCCTTTCGACATCAGATGTTTTATAATCTCATCAAATTAAACATCACAGTTTTCTTATACTTCCAAACCCCCCTCCTCCCGATTTATTACATTTTACATACAATGAAACAGCGATTATATACTGCATATCCAATTTTTTTAACTTCCCAGTATATGGAAAGTTCTTGTAATCGCCTCGAAAATCGAAATTGAAATTTTCAACATATCTTTACGTTTTGAGGTCTATAGAGTATATATAAAGTGTTTTTAGAAAGGGAGATGTATGTGTGTGTGTGTATGTGTATGTACGTATGTACGTTCGTGGACACTTTTTTCTACGAGCATAACTCACGTAAACAAAGTTGTATCAAATTGGTTCAGATGTCAATCGAAGCGTCTTTGCAATCTTAAGAGCTGATTAGTTTTTGTAAAACTTCGGTCGGGGGGGTTTGCTGTTTTGCCCGTTTGAAAGTCATTTCTGTCACTCGTTATATCTCGCGAACCAAACGTACGATTTTTTTGAACAAGGTGTCAATCGACGCGTATTATCATTTATGTAATTCTATCAAGTTTTCAAAAAAATTCTTGCAGCCGTTTTAAATTTTTAAAAAACAAGTGCAAAAAATTGTGGTTTTTTTCAAAAACAATAAATTTTTAACCTTATCGTCAAGTCCCAGTAATCAATGTTTATATAATTTATATACTCCAAACAGTTTTTGTTAAAATGTCATCAAAATTTCATCTCATGACTACGTAAAAAATTAAATTAAAAATAAAAAATCATTAAAAGTCATCATGATTTTCAAGGTCATTTTTATCATTCTCTATATCTCACGAACCAGATATAATATTTGCATCATTAGGGTGTCAGTTGACGTGTATTAACATCTTTGTGAAGTTTTTAATATTATAAAAATTCGTTTCAGCCGTTTTTTTAATTTAATTTTTAATAAAAAATATTTTTTAACCTGATTTGCACAGCACAGTGATACCAGTTTATAAAATTTATACATTCTTATCAGTTTTTGAAGAGACATTGGCAAAATTTTCTTCGATGATTATGAAAAAAACTAAATAAAAAATAAAAAAAATCATTCAAAGTTACCATGTAAAGAGGGTTCATACGAATGCTATTATTTTATATCTTTAATTCTAAAAAAATTGTTGTAAATTCAATCAAAGTTTTAAAATATTTGCATAATTTGAGCAGATTTTTAATAGTTTTTATAGTCTTTTAATTAAAAAAACTGCTTCAATTTTGAAAACCAACAAAAGTTTTCAAGACCAAAAAGGCCCCCACCGATTGATCCGCGTGAATATTCAATCTGTCCTCATCGACCAAAAACCTTACATAATCAATGGACCCTGCCGTAGACGATATGATTCATATTAACTCATTCCTGTTACTGCTATGAATACCTCTCATTGTTATTACTTAAAGTAGTATTATTTTCAAAATTATTATTGTGTTTAATGTTGTTGATGTTTATGTAGATATTACTGGGAAGTTGACCGTGTGCACCTCAAGGGTCACACCTCTTGGATAGTTTTACGAATTTGATTACACAATTATTTTTACTAAGTAATGATTGTTAAAGCTTCACTGAAATAGTTTTATAACAAAGTAGTGGAAAGTTTATCATGATACTACAATAGAAAGCTATCTGCGAATCTTTTCACTTATAAACCTATTTTTGAAAAATCTGACAAATATACATATACATGCCAACTTCGCTCAGTAAAGAACAAATATTTTAAAACAAACCTTAGGCGTGTCTTCGTGCCAACTCATCGCGCACAATATACATCTTGGTCCTTTAGAATTTCGCTCGTAAGATTCTTATGGAGCAGCAGCTTGTGAACTGCACTAAAGTGAACTATACTGCTCGAATGGAAAAGTCTCGTTCTGAAGAATAATGAAGAGGACGAAGTGGAAATTTCGTATTGTCGACAGTTTATCAGAAGTGCTTAGGAGACAGTAAGAGGTGATAGACAAGAAGCGGGTTGGGCAGAGAAATCAGCAGCATAAGCAGAATAGGTTATTTGCAGCTGTACCGATTTAAACACGGCTCCCATTTCATCATGATTTCCTATGTAACTCAGCAAAAGCAAAGCAAGCAAACAAACAAACAAACACATGGCAACGTGAGACGTTGATATTCTGAAAGACAAAATGGAGAACTTTAAACAAATCTTGAAAAAAAATTTCGTTTGAAGGAGTCTGCTCCAGGATCTCCTTCCCGCTGCCATGTACATACTTTTGAATGAGTTTAATTAAATTGCGACAACGACGACAAACTTGCAACTCGTACGCCAGGACGCGTCTCGTCGCGGCTATCTGCACAATGTACTTCTTTGGCGTGCTTGACTCCTTCGGCTTTTGTTGTTTTATTGTTGAACGTCATGTTAACTTTCCGTTCATTATGGCATGTAATGTGTGTGCAGTGGGTCGTTAGTTTAAAGGAATTAACCCCTTCGCTTGTAGGGCTGAGTTCTAAGTCAATATTAGAGTCCTCGTTGCAGTTGCAGAGCCTGACGATGACGGTGACAGCGCGGAGGGTAGCAAGCATGGTCCTGGGGACACTGCTTGTATTTAAGTAGAAATGTAAGAAGAGATTGTAAATGTAACACACGATTGCAGTGGCAGCAATTGAATGTGTCGGGGAAAATATAGCCGAAATTAGCATAAGAGTGCAAAAGTGCAATGTCATTAATTTACGTAATGTTTGCTGACAGTGGAAAGTGCAATGTCAGTAATTAATGATCTATAACAAAGTTGAATGTATTTTTCGTTGCCAAATGTGTGGCCATTTGGAAATAATGGTTGAATTTTTTGTAAATAAAGAAATTTTTCTGTTTTATAAATAGGAGAACTCAGTATTATTTATAAAACGTATTCTGCAGTACAGTTTTAAAAGGCATTTTGAAATAAATGCATAATATCTCAAGAATATTGTTTCAAAATTTCAAGTCGATTGGAGCAAAATTGACGAAGTTATGAGCTATGATAAAATTCGCTTATGAACGTTTTATACCAGATTTTTTAGTGTTAAAAACTTTAAAGCGTTTTCCCTGCAACTCACTTTTTCAAAGTCGGTGCCCCTCATAACTTCCAAACTACTGCACCAATCCTTTTGAAATTTTGAACATTATCTCTGTACATAATTTACAAGGTAACGCTGGAGAGTTTTTTTTTCAAATTTGTTGATAATTTTTATTTTACAATAACAAATTAGCCGATTTTTTTCGCAAAACATCGCGTTTTTCCCTTCAAAGTGTTCCAAAAAAGTAAAAAATTGAAATTTCAAAAAAAATTCCCAGTATTACCTGGAGAAAACTATTATCTAACGAATGAATTTTTATTTTTAACTTCCCAGTATATGGGAAGTTCTTGTAATCGCCTCGAAAATCGAAATAGAAACTTCGGTAGGGGGGGGGGGGTTTGCTGTTTTGCCCGTTTGAAGGTCATTTCTGTCATGCGTTATATTTCACGAACCAAACATACGATTTCCTTGATCAAGGTGTCAATCGACGCGTATTTACATTTATGTGATTCTATCAAGTTTTTAAAAAAATTCTTGGAGCCGTTTTTTAATTTTTTAAAGAAAAGTGCAAAAATTGGGGTATTTTTCAAAAACAATAAATTTTTAACCTTATTGTCAAGTCGAAGTAACCAATGTTTATATAATTTATATACTATAAACAATGTTCGTAAAAACAGCATCAAAACTTTTTCTCATGATTACGTAAAAAATTAAATAAAAAATAAAAAATCATCAACAGTCATCATGATCTTCAAGGTCATTTCTATCATGCATTATTAAACCTTGTAAAAAGGGTTCATACGAATGATATTACTTTATGTCTTTTATTCTAACAAAATTGTTGTAAATTAATTCAAAGTTTTAAAATATTTGCATAATTTGAGCAGATTTAGTCTTTTAATTAAAAAATATGCTTAAATTTGTATCAACGCTTTGAATGGTAAAATGTTTTGTAGTCAATACTTTGCAAGATCGAATGCTTTGAAAAGCTTTCATCGAATAAAAATTGTAGTATTTAGTAGATTCATTCTTTAGTCATCGTAAGATTTCAATAACCATCATAATTTGAAATACATTTTACTTTTTACATGCAATTGAACCTATTTTTGACTGCATATACAAAATTTTTCAAGACCAAAAAGGCCCCCACCGATTGATCCGCGTGAATATTCAATCTGTCCTCATCGACCAAAAACCTTACATAATCAATGGACCCTGCCGTAGACGATATGATTCATATTAACTCATTCCTGTTTCTGCTTTGAATACCTCTCATTGTTATTACTTAAAGTAGTATTATTTTCAAAATTATTATTGTGTTTAATGTTGTTGATGTTTATGTAGATATTACTGGGAAGTTGACCGTGTGGACCTCAAGGGTCGCACCTCGCGGCTTGTTTGATTTCAAATGATCCAGCACCAAGTTATGAGGGGCACCGCAATTCTACTATTTTCCGAGACACGTCCGAATAATTGCTGCCATTGCCGCATTTTTTAATATTTCTTCCTGAAAATTTTATACAATATTCTTCGAATGTCATACTCTAATGTACCATTGGTTTCAATACAGAGATTTTAACTGTGTCGTCACAAAAAATTCACAAGAACATGCCTTTTTTTTGTACGAATTAACCTTACCCCGCCCTTAAGGTATGGTTGGGATGGTAAACTACATCGAGCCATTGAAAGTTCGCCCTATATACTCGAATAAAAGCCATTGGACAATTGAAGCTGGCAATAGTGGGACGCTACCAGTGCAAACCCTGAAAGTGTAACTTAAGGGGGGAAATCATATTAGACGGTTAAAAAAATTGACCGTTTTTTATTGCAGAAATCGAAAGTTTAGCTATTCAAGAGTACGCTCAAAAACTTTGAGACCGATATTCGAAGTCCTTCCTATATTTTTGCGGCAAACGAAACGTGCCCAAGTATACTGCACGGCCTATTGGATGGAGCGATTGCAGACAAGCTGGGCGGGACCACGCAGCTGTCTTTCTATGAATCTATCTTGCTTTGTATGTATTGAGGCAGATGTTACATGCAGGAAGATGATTTTTTCTGGTATCCCTGTGTATCTAGGAGTACAGTGGCGGACATAACTATAAGTTCATTCACAAAATTGCACTTAAAATGTGGATGCAAGTTTAAATGCTTTTTTATTTTGTGCGTACTGTAAAATACATTTCCAAGAAATACTGTTATGTCATAACCTTGATTTCTTCTGCTTATAATTTACTCAGTCAGAACATTTCGTTCATTTCTAGCGGACATATTTATGCGTTCAGTAAATTAGAAAGTTCTGTTTGTGAAATTTGGAGGAATTAACTAGAAATTTTTGAAGTAAGTGAATTAATTGCACTGAGAGGAACTCGTTTTTTTACATGAATTAAATTTACCGTTTTTCATAGAAAAATGCCACGAGGAATGGTGTTATCGATGGAGGAAAGGGCAAAAATTGATGCCTACAAAGAAAACTGTTTCTCCAAGCGGAAAATTGCAAGAAGGCTTAAAAGATCTGTATGTGTAATTCATAATTATAGAAAATTGAAAGAAAGGTACAACGCTTCGAGACGAACAGGCAGTGAACGTCAAAAACGGCTAATACGGCAGAAAGTCATAAACAAAAGTATGAATGCGTCTCAAGTTCGAGCAGATTTAGACTTGCCTGTAACGGTGCGGCACGTAAGAAGAATCCTGAGTAGCAGCGACAATTTAATATGGACAAAAAGGAAGCCTAAACCACAATTAAAGGAGAGACATAAAAGTGCAAGATTATTGTTTGCGGAAATCTACATGTCTTACAAAGATGAGTGGAAAACGGTTCTTCGCAGTGGTGAAAAGAAGTTTAATTTAGACGGGCCGGATGGATTTCAACACTACTGGCACGACCTAAGAAGAGATAAGGAATTACGACTCTCGTGTAATTTCGGTGGTGGTTCGGTTATGGTTTGGGGATGCTTCTTATACCATGGGCAGCTTCTTTTGACCACAATATCCACAAGAATGAATTCGAAAAATTATGTTCAACTTCCTGAAGACTTGCTTATTGATCACGCAGAGTCAATTGTTGGACCAGATTTTGTCTTTCAACAAGACAATGCTGCCATACATGTATCCCGAGAGACAAAAGCTTGGTTCAACTCAAAGGGTATACTAGTTTCAGAATGGTCAGCTTGTAGTCCTGACTTGAACCCCATAGAGGATCTATGGAGAATAATATCGAGAAGAGTATATGAAAATGGAAGGCAATTTTCGAACACAAGAGAGCTAAAAGAGCAAATAATAAGAGCGTTGGACGAAATACCAGTTACAATATTACTAACCTTGGTGAATTCAATGCCAAAACGTGCATTTGAAGTAATTAAATCCAAAGGAAGCCACACGAAGTATTAACCTTATCATTTTATTAATAAATATGTGCCCCATTTCTGGTGAACTTATAATTATATCCCCTAGTTTAAGAAAAAAAAATTGAATTTTAATTTTTTAAATTTTGTTTACGGTTGAAATAATTTCATTTCATTTTAATTTTGTTACATATATTATTCAGTTTTTGTTGACATCAGTTCGTAATAAATATAATGAATTAGATGTGAATTTTATTTGAATTTTTTTGTGAACTTATAATTATGTCCTCCACTGTAATACACAAGTCACTTCAATACTCAGTTTTTGGTAATTTGTTTTTAAATGCGTTTTTTTTTGGCTGGCGTTCATTGTAGCTCAGCTCAGCTCAAAAACCAAATATTTTTTGAATTCCTATTATATTAGCGTTTAACTGAACCTAAAATAGGGATAAAAATTTGAATTGATTTAAAGTTTTTTTTATGACTAAAGCACGAACAAAAATTCAATTTTTTTTCAAATGCGCCACAAATTTTCAAATTTTCACTTAAAAGTTTGGTTCATCTAAGAATTATATATATCGATAATATGAAAAATTTGTTTGGATTGATTTCACATTAAATTTGTGGACTTCAGCATCCACGGCAATGAGAGATTCGGACGATGGACCTCTAACTTTGCGAATATTGATGATAATCACTTGACAAAATCATGAAATGTAGTTCAAAATATGAATAAAATAGCATTTTAATTTCAATTAGTTCTAATTATTGTTTGCTCTTCAAAAAAAAAATCAAAAAAAGCGTAAAAATGGACCTCCTAATGTAATTTCCCCGCTTAAGAAAGCTATCCTCGATTTGAGTTCGTCGGCTATTGATGATTATGAAGATGATGAAGCTGCTAACATTGAGCGGCAATCAACTGTTTTCTCTGATTTTTACTTGAAACGAGCGTGGAACTTGCCAGCATGTAGTTTGATTTCATTCTATACCCCATGAAGATCTTCTTTCGGTTTTCTAGAAGGACTAATAGTTTTTAATCACATTACATGAATTACTTGTGTAACACAGAACAGGTTGAATAGGGTTTTACTATTGTAGAATCAATATGCATCATCCTGTTCATATTAGTTAACAATACCAGATAACATGAAAAGTGGCACCTTAAATCGATCCTTATTAAAAAACCATTCACTTCGCTTCGATATAAACCCTAACATTTTCAAGTTTTCCAATCAAACTTTTTTATCTTGCCAAGCGTGCAATTAACTTTCTCACGTTTCCTCAGTCCATCCAATGGAATTCCCAATTTCGGATAAAGTTGCTGACGTGCCTTTTGTGTTATTTTCCTCGGCGATACTATCTGTGTAGTTTGTCGTTTGGTCGTCCATCACAATCGTAAATAAAGTCTTTCCATTAAATTCTTTTTCCAATTAACAGAAGCCGAAACATTTTTATTGACAGTTTAATTGCGTAACTTTTCACTTAAAATTGACGGGGTTTTTGCTTAGACCATGAGTCGCACTAAAGTGCCACTTCATGTAAAACACAACCAAGAATTTCTCCAAAACTGTCTAATACTCGTCCTTCGTTCTTGACCTGCTGTGATGGTGCTACATATTTCAAATTGTTTCGCCAGGTCGACTTGTAGTGAAGATGTGTTGTGAGTGAGGCTGAACAAAGCACCTGTGTACATAACTTTCGTAGGAAACGTAGAATTTTTCTTTACAAAAGCAGGAAATCGTAAGCTAAATGGGTAAAACTCTGAAAGGATTTAAGAGGCAGTCAAGAACTGGGTCATTTAATGGCCCGGTTGTTTCTGGCATGTAAAACACAATCGCACAATCACACTATTGTACAATCAATCAATTATTCGTGCATTGCTGCCTGGACATTGCATTCCATCGTTGCAGCAGAAAACCTACTTGCCTTTAAACAATTTCGCCGTGATCCTGGCAGAGCTGCTGGTGCTGGTGTTCGTGGTGGATTAAAGTCGAACGGATATCATGAAATTTCAGATGGAAAAAATTTCACCTCTTAAACATATAATTGGAATTTACCTTACTTATAAAGCTTCACGTATTTGAACGGTTATTAACTTTTGCGGGACAGGTTGCTCATGGCATTCATCATCTAATCAACAATTGTGATCTTCAGGTAACGTTTAATAGTGAATCTGAAAATCCAGTTGAACGTTGCGTTAACTGGTGGGAACGAACAATAACGACGTGGTTATAAATTCTGGATAAAACCCTCTGAATCTGAAAATTGTCTGGATTTCGATTCATACTTAGGAGAGTAAGGAGATAAAATAGAAACTGATCTTGGGTGGAACATTTTAAAACAATTTAGTTAGAATCGAAAGAATAACCTCAAATTTGTATTTTGAAATGAAACTCCAAATTTATAAGCTTAAAGTTAGATTATAGAATGTATTAAAAGTATATTTTGCAGAATATTGAATTTAAGTTAAATTCAAAACCCTTTTTCCAAAATTTCCTTAAAAAGTGTATTTAAACTATTAAACCAGATGTACATTTCGTCTGGCACACCCAGACTTCTTCAGTGTATAACTAATTCCCTAAGTTCTGTGTTTCTATTTTAATCCCTAACGTTTTACATTTCCATCGAAAAATACAGCTTAATTGATCCATTCCCTAAGTCATTATTCATTCTAATCCCTACATGTACTCTACTTATTCCTATAGTTTCTCTTATGTCTAGCTCATTGACTTTCCTTCCCTGTTTTATTACTTTCAGGTTTTCTATTTCTATCTTATGATTAGTGTCTAATATTTGTTTTGCTACCGATGATCTTACAGTATTAATCCTTCCCCTTCTGGCTAATGCTGCCTCTTTCATGTGTTCCTCGAATCTCGTGATCGCAAGCCTCTTCATCTGCCCAATGTAGATATGCTGGGAATTCCCGCACGTAATCTGGTATATCCCACTTTTTTCTCCTCCTTCCAGTTTGTCTTTTCCCGTCGATATGCTATTTTTTAGTTGAATACCGCTCTTTGGTACCACTTCGATGTTGTATTTTTTTAACATGCGTTTCAAGTCCCTATGCATATCCGAGAATGTTATGCTGATTCTCCTCAATCGTTGTCTTTATGGAATAAGCGTTGTACATTCTTTTACTTTCTTTCGTCTCCTTTTCTTTTTGATGGTCTGCTCGATCGGCTGCATCCATCACGTATTCCAACTCCTTTTCGTAGTTATCCCTGTTCATCGGGATTGATAACATTCTGCGTACCATACAATGGTACGCCGCCATTTTGTGCTGATAGGCGTGTTTCGACGTGCTGAGGATCGTCCTATGGGTAGCTGTTATTATTTTAAATTATGAATTATGAATTTAAATTTTCTTGGCAACAATATTTTTGAATCTTTTACTCTCGAAAATCGCAATGAAAATTCTGTTTAGATACAGTGCCCAGGAGCTATAAAGGATTATAATGCCAAAATACCTTTCTTTTTCGAATTTTACCAGATGGTCAGTCGGAAGAAGATCCCACAAGTTGTGGTATAAGTACATAAAATTTTATTTTTTGGACTTGCGTTGTAGTCCATACCTTTTTTGCATATAAGTTAATGCAAAAGAATTATTGACCAAATGTTGACTATTTGATTCTTAAATGATTCTGGTGAAATATTTACCCGGTTCTCTTAAAGGATTGGTAAGTAAATGTACACAAAGCTTTTTCTTCAGCAAATAATTTTCCTGTTCATTGTATACTGTATAAAATTAGCGGCAAAAATTGATGGTTCTCATCGAAATTCGTATTTGTGCCAATCCAGCTAGAACAAAGTACTTCAGGGAAATGTAGCACAAAAAATAAGCCTGTTCGCACGATTTCGCGGTGTATCGCCTTCAAAGTCTTCTATAATCTTGCAGAGAGAGATAGGGTGCTATGAAGACGTTCACCAAAAAAAATTTTTTATATCTATTTCGATGTTTCCGTTTTATTTTCTTGAAATTTATACGAATTTTCGTTTTATACTAGTGCCGAGTAATAAATATTAATTTTTTCCAAGTGTTACGGAGAATAGCGCTTCTGATCGCTCAATTACTCTAGGTTTAGAGTAATATCATTTTATAAGCACGTTTTTTTTACAAATTATTTGACTGTAACTAACATTTTTTAACGACTTTTCAATAGAAATTGTTAAGTGGATGTAACCTTGGACAAATGAGTTCATACTAAGTTTGTCCGTAAGAATGATATTTTGCATGGTTGGGGTTTCTTGTTCTAGCAACTATTAATACTTCAGCAGTCATTTGCAGCTGCTCTAAATTTTATTAAATACAACGAAATGTATGAAAATGTTTTATATATCTGTCATTGTCGTTTGTTCTTGATTTTATCCTTAAATTTAGTATATCTGATCGAAATATGGCTCCTCCGACTGAATCTGCATCCGCGTAGCACTGTTTTAGAATTTATTACCAAGTTTAGCAAAAATTCCTGAGGCTGCCCTAATAATCCGCTTTTAATTTTGTGTATGTGATAGATGAAGAGTTGTTTTAAGGACTGTTTCGGAAAAAATTGACCTTTAGTTTTTCCTGCATAGCTCCTGTTTGGGATAAGTTTAAGTCTTTATCAGGTATGCAAAATTAACTATGAAATGCGACAAAAAGAATTTCTAATCCATTCGTATTAAAAAAATGTCATCAAATCAAGAAAAAGTGCATAGTTTAATTTTGTGCAAATACCTGGAAAATTCCCTTCGTAAATATTCAGTACTAGCAAATGAGACCAATTCGTCAATTGCAACAGTGAAACGAACGATTATAAAGTACAAAAAGGGTCTACCTGTTGATAGAAAGTCTGGATCAGGTAGAAAAAGGTCTATCCGATACAAATTTGAGGCGAAAGGTAAAGAGGAAATTTTTGCAGAGTAATAAGAAATCCATTCGAGATATGGCTCAAAAAGTGCAAACATCGAACGCAATGATTCAACGGATTAAGAAGCATTATAATCTTAGATCATATCAAGTCCAAAAAGTACCCGATCGATCCGAGGAAAAGGAGAAAGAAGCAAAAAATCGGGCTCGAAAGCTATACAAGGGTTACCTGTCTAAATTCGATTGTGTTGCGTTGGACGATGAAACATACGTGAAGACCGATTTCGCACAGTCGCATGATCAGGACTTCTATACAGCAGGATCAAAGGGTGGTGTTAGCTCAAAACATGAAACCAAAAACAGCACCAAATTTCCCAAGCGGTATATGATTTGTCAGATCAGAGGAATTTGTAGCGAAGGGTACCATCAACTCAGCAGTATACATCGAAAAGTGTTTAGAGAAGCGACTAACACCATTTATCGAGAAACACGATGCATCTGCAGCATTTTGGCCAGAGTTAGCGACAAGTCATTATGCTCGATCAACAATGAAGTGGTATGAGGACAACAACAACATCTCCGTGGTACCAAAAACAGCTAACCCTCCAAACTGTCCAGAACTTCGACCAATCGAAAGATATTGGGCTGAAATGAAGAAAACATTAAAGAAAACAAACTAAGTTACTAAAACTGAAAAGGATTTTCAAAACAAGTGGAAAAACGCATATAAGGTGATCGATGGCACCGTTGTACGGAACCTAATGCGTAGAGTTAACGGAAAGGTCCGAATTTTTTTCCTTGAGGTAAAAATTCATTGAATTTTTATGTAAATGTTAGTTAATATAATAATAAAAGAAAAAAATAGTTCGATGAAGGAATTAATACCACTTTTAGAGACATAATTTTAAAGGTAAATTTTTTTTAATGCACTCCTTATATATGAAAAAAATTTCAAACTTTTATAATCTTAGGTTTCTGACTTTTGAGTTTTTTTAAATAAATTTAGATTGCACAATTAATATCCGCAACCTACTGAATCGATTTTGATAAAAATTGGTGTGCTGTTTAATTTTTTAGGCGAGCTATGAAGGTCCTTATTGCATTCTAAGTGGTGAAAATTAAGTAAAAAAGGCTTTTTCTCCTATTTTAAAAATATTTATTGCTATTTTGCGGCAAGTGTTAAATGGTTTGAAATTTTTAACCAATCCCATCTTGTAGAAAATTGTATTGTGCAACATTTATTTTCACACAACTTTGCTTTAAAATGTACCGTTTTAAAGTTAGGAGTGAGAAAAATAGGAAAAAAGGGTTTTTTTTTCTAAAAATTTCAACATTTCGTTTTTTTAATGTATCCGACTTTTTAGAGAGGGAGGATAAGTCAATTATTGTTGTATGAGTTATTCCACAACTTTTCCTGCAAAAATCAGTGTGCCTCTCTTAACGGCCAATTGAAAACAGATCCGCCCTGGTATACTAAACGAATTGAATTTTTTTTCATCTATACCGTAAAATTTTCTGGAATCTAATTACATTTTATTTTGTCGTAGATCTAAATTCAAGTCAGTGTCTATTAAACTGAGCCTCAAGTTTTTATATTGCTTTCCACAGTTTTTTCTCGAAAGGATAACAAAATGTTGTGGAAAACTTGGCTACGAGTCAAACATGCAGAGTAATTTTCTAAAAGTTTTGTTCCAATCACAAAATTCGGCAATGCGCCTCTTTTATTGTTACGATAAAAACGAAGAAAACTGTAGCATCTGAGTTACAGCGCTGCGAAGATAAGCAACTAGCTTATGTTCATTGAAGAAGTTGATTCAGGTCTTTTCAAAAATCTCATTCCCAATCGTAAGATCTGAAATTCTAAATAAATTAGGTTTATCTAGAAATGTCGTGTTGATTTTTCGAATTTTGCATTTCTAAACGGATTTTTCCCTCTATTTGCAGAGAACGACTACAAGTGATTAGGACGTGTTGTACCCAACCGCTCTGTTACAGACGATATGGTAAGTATCTTATTGTTTTTGGCTTGACAAGATGCAAAGTATCTACATGTGTAATGTTGTAGCGATCAATCGGTGCGAACTTGAGATGTTCTAGCACAGTGAAGATGCGAATACCCACAGCTAGCGATTCTTGACAGCCTGTTTACAGCTGAACAAATTCTTTTCTTATTCAATCAAACTCATCCCTCACTTTTCCACGCGATTTAGCATTACAATACACTAGAGACGGACGCACTAGAAGGGTATGCCGGCGAAAGATATGTCGTTCAGTTCGTTCTCCAATTTGTCCGCTCCACCGCCACGCGATTCCATAAGGGTTGCTGATGGTGTGCTCTAATCTAATCAGTGGCACAGAGCAAAAGATACTTTGTATTTGGCTAGCAATAGCGGGTGAGGAAAGCAGCACGGAGTCCATCAATTTTAAGCTACGCATTCGTGCCAGGACACGGGCAGAATGTCGCGAAAAGAATGAGCTTTGATTCAATTCGCTTGGCTGACAACGAGGTGAATTGGATGAACACCTTTTTCATTGCTGGCTTTGATTGAATGCTTGAATGCTTGAATGCTGGAGTCAGTCGTTCTGAGTAATTGGTAAATTCACTGAAGAACGTTTGATCTGCTTATTGGGTTAGTAGTGATGGAAGATAGACGACGCATTTGCAGACCAAGAGGTGGAGGCGGTAAAAATTTACTGAATAGGCAAAAGTGCTAGCTCCTACATCCAAATGCATATTACGTAGTTGTTTCCGCAAAGTTTTACGCAATTGATTGAATATCCTCCATCTCAGATCCCGGATGAGATCTCTGACTGAATAAACTTGATTATCTGCAGGAAAATGCAGAACGGATGTCAATATTGCTTCTCGTCTAAAAGATAATGCACTGCCACTGAAGAAAGCGCTCTTTACAGTCTTCTTTTTGCAGAGCATTCGAAGCAAAGAAATGATGTTAACAGGAAAATTGCTACGATAGATATAACGGACCCGAGCAGCATTACACTTGACTCAATTTTCTTTCATTTCATCCAATTCCGTAGATTTTCCTCTTTGGTATCCGGGGCCGATCCGGTGCTTACTTGGCAATAATAGAGCGTGGGCGAGGTACGGGACACACAGATAGTCAGTTAAGCACTCTGTTAGGAAACATCTAGCAGGAGCAGCCACAATCCACTGCGAATTGATGCGTCGGTCGTCCTGAGGCCGAAGCTGGTCAAATTGTGGTGTCTCGTTAATCGGGTGTTCCGGCCCGTGGAAGGTGAAATTGAGTACTAATTCAAACATTGTCGTTATCCTGCACCTGGCATACGCTCAAATGTAGAAGATAGGATATGCGTATAATTAATTGATTTCAAATTGGTTTTTGAATTGAAATTTTGTTGAGAGTGAAGCGTTTTGGTTAGCATGTATTGTTATGATTCAACGAGGACTATTTTCGTTGATTGCATCTACTTGATACAGCGTTTATCTTTGACTCTAGGTGAATAAGCGAATTGAACCTTTGTAAAAAGGCGGGAATGTAAAAAGAATGGGCTGATGTTAACATATCTTGATGTTGGTTTGGATTTGTTCATGTGCCCATCGGAGAAATCGTATGCCATTTTATTGCTTGCTATATAATTGCCCCTAGAAGCTCATACAAGTACTGCCGAAGGAATTGGAGTTTAACTCGGGATTTATGCGACGAGACTTTCATCTATATACAGTAATCCCTTGACTTATGTCTCCTTTGTTATATGTTTTTTGACTTACGTCGTTCATTACTTTGAGACCCAACACTTGAAATTACGTCGCCGTTTTCATAGAACAGTTTTTTGTTCAAATGAAAACTTTTCTCCTGGCAAAAGGAAACTCCCAAAATTTAAAATAATAATAAGTGAATCAGCTAAAGCAGGGGAATCCACAAGTGGTACGATAATTACCAAAAAAAAGAGTCCCTGCATTGGAAAAAATGGAAGAAATGTTAATTATTTGGATCAAAGGTCTGAATCATCAAAATATGCTAGTGAGCACGTTAACTATTTGAGCGCAGGCAAAAAGCTTATTCGAACAAATAAACTTGAATATAGAACAGCAGTGGATGGTTTGAAAACTTTAAGAAAAGAAATAATATTCACAATGTAAAAGTAACAGGTGAAGCGGCTAGTCCGGACGCAGTCAAGATCTTTCCAAAAAACTTTACATGATATTATTGAAATTGGAGGATATTGCGCATAGCAGGTGTTTAATGTTGACGAGGCAGGCCTGTATTGGAAACGTATGCCCTCAAGAACATTTATTTCGATTTAAGCAAGGAGGGATCCTCGGTTTAAGGCAGAAAAGTCCAGGATTACTTTGCTTCCTGGAGAGAATGCATCAGACGATTTGAAACTGGAACCTCTTGCTGTGTATCAATCAGAAATCCAAGGGCTTTCAAAAATGTATGCAAGAAAAATCTTCCGGTGATTTGTAGGTCCAATAAAAAGGCCTGGGTTACTTCTATTATATTTCTTGATTGGTTTGGTCAGTATTTGGAAGCCAATAATCTTTCTTATAAAGCGTTATTAATCATAGATAATGCTCCAAGTCATCCCATAAATCTCAGCAATGATGTCATCAAGATGATTTTTTTGCCTCCTAATACGACTGCGATTCTGCAACCAATGGATCAACGTGTTATAACATCTTTTAAGGCCTTATATTTGCGGCCTAAATTTCACCAATTAATTGAAGCTGCTGAATCCATGGACAACAGTGAAATGACAATTAGAATTTTTTGGAGAAAACTCATGACTTTCTGTAAAAAAATGAATTATGTTCAAACTTAAACAAATAAATACATTCATATTCAAAAATTAAAGGTATATGCATTTATCGCGTAAGGTTGATTCTACCCTCGAATTACGTCGTTTTTGACTTACGTCGCAAATTCTCGGAACCTAACTCCGACATAAGTCGAGGGACTACTGTAGGAATATCTATATACTCGATGGATACATGCATCTTGACGTTGCTTAAGAAACCTTAAATGGTCGAAATTCGAAAAGGAAAATGGGCTCCACTATTATAGCTTTATTGAAAATGTGTTGCATTCAGTAGAACATGAAATATGTACAAAAGATCATGAACAAAGCGTCAGGAAGTTGTTATGGACAGCAAACATTTATCAAAAATGTTCCAAATTCAGTATGAAAAGATCATTAGATGATCATTTTATACGAATTCCCTGCCACCTACCGAATCAGATAACATTTGCGCTTAGTGTCAACGAACGGTACAAATTTTTCTATCACCAATATAAGTTCTTATGTGAGTTCCCACTCCACCCAAGGGGTACCACGTGTGGAGCGTTAACCGATTTTAATCGATCGGTTTCCCCAAAATTAGATTTGCTGGCAATCAAAGATATATTCCTATCTTTTTCTCCTATCTAAATCTTGTTAATTATTTATCTAATCAAAATCATAAATACCATAACCTGAAGAACCCTTTTCCGAAATAAACTTTAAGCACTACAAAATTTAAAAAAATACCAAACACTACGAAGGCACACTAAGTACTAATACCATGCACTACACTGATGAGACTACTTTTGCATTAACAGTCATCACCTTCACCCCCTTCGGCCTTTCGTAAAAAAATGTTGCTCATGTCTGCTCAAAAGTATTATCCAGACAATGCCAAGACTAAACGTTGTCGAAGCACTGAACGGGCTGCATATGATTAGCCCGTCCACGATGTATACACATGTATTTCAAACATGCACACTCCCGCCGCTTCACCATAGAATTCACGCAGCCATTCAAATCGAAATACTCTTTTTCGGGGCAAAATCCATGTAGCCCTTTCCTCGTAATAAAGGTGGAAAATTGTCAAAGAGAAAATAAGTTTGAATTTTACTCTCAGCTTTTACTCGGTGCAGGCACAACGAAGCGAGTCGAAGAGGAAAACAAATTGTTCAACAGTGCGTGGCAAGAAGACTATGTGAAAGTAAACTACAGCATGGGCGAAAAAATGCTACACTATATTTTGAAATGAAATGAAATTATGAAAACTATATTGAAATCTATAATGATATTTTATTACATTTGCACTAATATAGGCTCATCAATAAGTGGTGGGGCTGAGCCTCACTAGCCCCAAAGGTAGAGCCGCCACTGCTTGAAACCATTCTAAACTGCGAAATGTTTCTCATTCTGTAAAATATTTGGTTGCTCACGATGGTATTGTGGATATGTATTTTGGGGAAAGCTTACTGAATAAATCAAACTACAAGTTCTTGCAATTTTCTAATAACGAAATCTCAGATACCTACGAAAAGGATGTTCTGTTTTTTTTTTTCAATTATTTGTCCGTCGATATTAACGACCGTGTTTTCATCAAGCTTTCAAAATAAGAAGATAATGGAAGCGGGTCCGAAAATTGATAGTAGTAAGGTATTTTTTAAAATCCAGAAGATGATAAATCAGGGAGAACTAGGAGTTCTCTACGTGTAAACACCAGTAAGGTCATCAGTACTTTTAAAAAACCGTAGATTGTATGTAAACATTGTTTCATTGAATTGAACCTATGGACCACTGAACGATTAGAAAATTTCTAAAAATAAAGGGGCATAAATTTTGAAGAAACTATAATTTGAACTTTTTTTGCATTCAAATGAAAAAAAATATTATTGTAATATAAATATTCCCTATTTTATATTGTCAGCTATCTACGAAATTTTCCAGACAAACCTCTATGATACATCTTCGTAAAATATTATTTGGACAATCTTTAAATTTTTTCGAGTCGAGTTACCGCAGATTTTTCATATGATTATCCTACTAAAATTCCATGTAAATATTTTTGAAATTATAGTTGAATGATTTTATAATTTTCAAAAAATGGTTTTTTTGTTACATTTTTTGGAAAGTATATATATACAGAAATATCATATTAAATTAATAAATTTAATTAATTAAATTAAATTTTATGAATATCGCAGCAGTCTAACTGTATTTTTAAGCAACTTTCACTGTGTCACCTGAGCGCGATTATATAAAAAAACTTTAACTTTTTCGACGCCGCGATCATGAAATCTCGGAAACTACTGAATCGATTCTCATCAAATTTTTACCAAACATTCTTTATGACCACACCTATAGTACAAATAGGAAGTTTTTTGAAATTTTGATTTGAAATATTTTTTTTGGTCAAAAATGGTGAAAAAAAGTATGTTTTTTCGTAATTTTTCGAAAAATGTCCGCCATTTGGTCAATTTTGCAAAAATCGCCCTATTCTCGCTATAGCTATTAACATATTGAACCTTAAACTATGTGATTTTTTTGTTTGAGACCAACCATCTCGAAAATTCCATCAACAGCGCACAACCCTCTCTTTGTTTTCGACATGTTTTCAACCAGCATTTTCATTGTTAAAAATTCACATAAATGAATAAAAGAAATTGTTTTTGTGTATTTCGAGAGTGTATTTATTGAGTGTAACCTCTTCTTTATCAATATTTATAATTTAAACCGATCTAAAAAATATTAAGAATAACCCTTTTAACACTGCTAAAAGAGGGTAGACCCTTAAGCATGGTGTATTAGTTTTCAATTGGTATTTCCAAAGAATAAGTTGAATGGTGGTGAATTTTAAAATCATAGTTTGTTGCAGGTTTCGGAGTAGAATTCAAAAAATAATTTGCAAATAAAACAATCTTTAGAACTTAGGATATCCTCAAGGGATGAAGGCGTACTTTTAAAAAGGTGCTTAAAACTATTGTTAATCTGTTTATCTAATTTCCATTGAGCAATTGCAATAGTTTCAACCTTAAGAAAGTTTCTCAACATGGAACCTATCAAAATCGTGCTTTTAAAAACTGGAGTAACCAGCGTTTCTATATTAACTACCCCTTCTGCAACTTCAGTCGACATTTAGAAATTTATTACTCTTTTACTTGGTAACGAAAGACAAGAGTGCCAGAGTCATACATACGAAAAACTTTTGTATGTCATGGAATCACTGCAACCGCTTCCTAAACCTAAATACCACCACTGCAATTTTCAATCAATAATTTCCTTGAACCATTACCATTCAAAAGTGTTGTGGTTTCCGTTCAATCCTTTGTCCTTTGCCAGTGGCTACATGATCCCAACTTATATTAAGCGAGCTTTCTCTTTCCATATTTTTTTTTTCAAATTCTGCGAATCATACATATACGTGCATATATAATGAAATTTGGATTTTAGATGAAAGGGATAGGAAACAAACAACGAAAACTCTGAACGCTACTATAGAAAAGGGATATTGTGCAAGAGATGTGTAGACTGCAGACGACATGGACAAAAATCAGTGCCAAAAAGATTCCATGCCAAGAGTTTCCATTTTTCATTGGAAGAGCTATGTGACAGGTATGAAGTTTCATTGGAATATGAATCCCGGAACAGGATCTAAAACATTCTTGCTCACATTTGCTTGGGCAAGAACTCAAGTTTTAGGAAGATGTTTGTTGAAGTTTTTTGATTGTGTGACAAGAATGTAAAGAAAACATTCAATGAGTCTTCCAATTCACTTCATTGAAGACATTGTGAGTATTTTTTAACCATACTCTTGGATCCTGACAAATTGTAATGTCACTGAAAACCTGTTTAGGGATGATAGGGTCCTGCTGAAATTCAATGCCATCACATCTTTATGTTTCTATTATTGTCGATAGTTGGTCACCTTTCCGAGGTATTTTTGCAACAATGTATATGCAAATTTCATAGTGTTGCCTGTTTACAAACGCTCAGCATCCTTTAAATTCTAAAGTTGCTTTTCACGTTCAAATTAAATTTCACCCGGAGTAATTAAGTTAAACCTTTGGAAATGAGCAAGTTAGTTGTGTTGAATACCTAAACTGTATTCAGTTCAATTCATTCTCAAAAATGCTTTTCATTTTCTAGCCTAAGTATGAAGTTGATAGAACAGAATACAAATAGAGACTAGCGAAACTTGACCGCTCAAAGGATGAAAGCTGCTTTAACACTAATATCCTCAATTATTTATTGAGGCACGCCCTTTTTAAACATATTTCCTGTATAAGTTGATAGAGACATTTCCTTTCGATTAAAATTAAACAAATCCTGCTCGGAAAATTTCTCGGTAGTCGGCTGGTCATGTATAATTTCGGTGCATTAAAACTGCATGTGTAGAAGAAAACCACTATCGTCCATCTCTTCATGTTTGATAGTTAGATATTTTGAGAATATTTGCGAGTTCCAAGTAGTGATGGAGGGTGAAGAGATTTTCATTTCGGTTGTGGTCCGTGTATGGATGGTATAAATTTAATTCGCTTAAAATTTGATAACCATATATGAAATGGGAGACGGTACAGTACGAAAGGACGTTGTTTTTCGTTATTAAATATTGCTTTCTAAATACTGAAATTGATTGAGATAGTATGTCTCGAAAGACTGATATATAGTCTTAAATGAAATGACAGTACAGTCTTTGGTGATATTCAGATTAGCTTTTATATCCTCATTTTGCACTGCTTAGGTGAATAGGGAAGATAAATTCACATTGTCAGTATGATCCGAATAATATATTGCGTTTAAGATTTTATTGAAAGTACCAGCATTCCGTACTCTCTTGAAACTATTCATGAATGCAAAAACACTACATGAGAATCGTTCAATCTCTGCTAAACTTCTACCGTATATTCCTTCAGCTTCAAAACTTATAAGTTGATTCAAAATACTACAAAGTATATCCCGGTATCTGCTTTAGTAGCATATGACGTGCTCTAGCTGGAATATTTCGATACAAAAAGTTAGCTGTTGAACGAAATGCAATCACGAAAACTTACTCTCCACCGAAACCATGCAGGATAAAGCAAACACCCGTGGCACCATTTATTCCCCTCTGCATATATACAATACCAATATTTCACTTATGACAACAATCTTGCATCGACAAGTAGTACGAAATCTTTTTTTCCGGTTAGCCATTATTGCTCTTGGCGTTGAACATATCATAGACGTGGCGCACGAGGATGCACATATTCAAAAGGAAGGCACCCTGTGAAAGGATATGGCGTTCTGTTGATGGTACCAGTAGAAGTAAAATCAACTTGAACTGATTGGTGTACTAACTTTGAACGGGAAATAGTTGTGTATCACGAAGAAAATGTTAGTTCAAGGAAGTATTCCTTGTAAATCGCTTTAGGTACCACAGGGAACACCTTCAAGGGAGAGCAATGTGCCACACAAAAGTGATGTGAACTAGCTAATTGAGTTTGCTTTGTGTTCACCGGGCAATAGGAGGTAGGAATTATTTTGTTTGATATATTTGAGAGGATTTGATAACGAGGGTTTTTTTTTGCGAATCGGTTTGGATTCATGAATAGCGAAATCAGCGACACAATCCAGTCTCCTGTATGCGGTTTTTCTGGTCGCTGGAAAACTTAGCTACATAAAATGCACGATCAATGCGAAACAGCGGCAATTGAACATAATGGGGAGAATATCCCCCACACGTTAAGGGGGGACGTACCTTTAGACACTTTTTAAAATCGATTTTTTTTTAAATTGTTTTAATCGATAGATACATCGCCTAAGAATATCATGTCAATGTTTCAAAAGCTAATTCTCAAAATTGTGGTAGATATGCATCCCGGAAGAGCATAAAAAACTGTTCTATATAGACTAAAGATTAAAAAAACAAATTATTTTGGGACTATTTTTGACTGGAAGTACAACGAAATATTTCGTCAAAATCGTAATTTGTTTTTTTTGAGCCTGTTTTGAAGGGTTAATTTTTGAATTTCGCAAATATTTTAGTCTATCTACTCAAAAAAAACCTCTCGAGTAAGAAAATGTTTGGTTTGTTGATTTCAGATGAAAATTGCAGCCAGCATCGTTTACGCAATTTACGGTGTCAGCGACTACATGGCTTTCAAGATCCTTGAAAAATTTGTTAGTTTTCAACTTTCCCTTTGGTACAATATGTTTTTTTTCAACTTCAAACATCACCTAAAATAAAGATTATACTGATTTAATAAGAACTGTCTTCCTTTCGCCACAAATCAGTTGCAAAAATGACCTTTTTTTCGGCCTCTAAAGGTACTTCCCCCCTTAAGTCAGTATTGCGAAGTGGTGACATAAAATGTTCGATTTTTTGTGTTTATATATTTCAAAAGCAAAATTTCTATGTTAAGGGCATACTATAAACATATTAGACGAAGATTTAAAGCATTTACGAAGTTATGCCACTTAGAAAGGAATGGGCTAAGCAAAAAGGGCGCATCTTCAGTTTCGAGTTATATTTTTTCTCTGCTCTTGTTTCACCTGTCAGTGTCTATAATTATTACCAAATGATACTCATGAGGACCCGTTTTTCTTGATACAGGAAAGGAAGTTTTGATCAACTGATCAGGCTAAAATTTGAACACGGTTATCTTAACATTAATAGTTACCATGTCGGCAAATTTTTTTTATTCAACTTAATTAACTGTTTCTTCTCGATTTCCAACGAAAAAACATGATTTTTGAATATTTTTCGAAAGTCCGTCATTAGTCAAAAAGTTATGGGTCTCGGACTATATTCCAATTTATTTTAATAAAACTTTAAAAAACACAAGAACGAGAATTTCCTTCGAAGTGGATATTTTATTTTATTTTAGACACAAACATATGTTTCAGCAGCTACTTGCTACCTTTCTCAATGTTGTATCGTTACTAAATTACAAAATCTGTGACGCCTTGATATACTTAACATAAGTGGATACAATTGAGAGATATAATGAAGGCTAAGTTTAAATAATGATGAAAGGCAGTTGCCTGTATCCATGTTTAATGTGTTCGTCACTGGTTACTTGTTGATAAAAAGGCTTTCGTAGGTGTCCAATTTCGATTGCTTGGACACATCCTTGACCACTGCTATATATTCCTTCGATATCTTGCGGTGGCTCTCAATGATGTGTTTCGCGATCGCTGACTTCAATCCAGTTGGTTGTTTTCGACCCTCTCGCACCATTTCAGCCTCTCTTAGGTGCTCCTGGAGTCTTAACCCCACTAATCGCTTCGTTTGTCCTATGTACGTATTAGAGCATTCAGGGCAGGTCACTTTATAAATACCGCTTTTCTCCCATACACTTTTTGGGTCTTTAGGGCTACTTAGGACCGTTTTCAGCTGGGCATATTTACTTGAACCCCGCTTTCTATATCCCTTTTTTCAATAATCGTTTAATATGTTTAAACACTGGGGAGTAAGTGACGTCCACTCGTTGTATAGTGTGCGGTTTTATTGCTAGATTTGTTAAGTTCTTGAATCCATCCTTCTTTTGTTTCTTGTTTACTATTTGCTGAATATCGTTTCCGGTGTAGCCGTTCAGTTCTGCTGTGGCTTTTATATACGCTAGTTCCTTATTGAATCTATCGTTGCTTAAAGGGACGGTCAGCAATCTCTGCGCCCTGGAATGGTAAGCAGCCATTTTTTGCTGCATAACATGGATTGATGACGCCGGAATCGTTCGTTGTGTTGCTGATAGCTTTCTATGGATATCGTATTCTAGTCTATTGTTCTCCCTAATGATTAGTATGTCTAGGAATGGAATTCGGCTGTCTGTTTCCACCTTCATACTGAATTGTATGGTCCTATTTATTTTTTTGATCGCTCCTAAGATATTTTCTAGGTCCTTCATCTTCACTACCGCAATAATGTCGTCGACATATCTATGCCATACTCTACGCATAATTCCTTTTTCTTCTATTTCTTTTTCAATGGAGGTCATGAATATTTCGGATATTAGTGGAGAGAGTGGGTTACCCATCGCTGTGCCTCTTGCTGTTTTGTAAAATTTTCCAAGGAATGTGAAGTAATTTTCACTCATACAGCTTGATGTATTTTTTCACATTTCCCCTTATTGCCGCTGATGAATCGTTTTTGAGTAACCACTTGCTTCTTTTACGAGTATACTCGGGAATAGCGCTTGTACATCGAACGAGACTAGATATCCATCTTCATCGATGGTTCCGCAATCTTCAAATTTAGCTATCAATTCTTGGGGGTTCCACACCGATTGCGGACCGTAAGCGCTTCCTATCCTTTTGCACTCCTCAACAAGCCATTTCGCAATTTTGTAAGTCGGGGAACTTATGTCTGCTATTATTTCCCTCATTTCGCTACCCGGCTTGTGGATTTTTGGTTGACCTCTGAGTCTAGGGAGGACTGAGTTTGGTACTCTTAAATGACGTGGATATTTGATAATTTCTTTGCACTCCGTCATTAAATTGTTTATAAATTTAAATATTTGATACCAAGTAGCGCGATAAAACAAGTCTATTAAATAAAAGTATCTTATTTTTGTTTTTATCTCTTATCACTACAATTAGAGACGCTATTCATCTATCTACTTTTTTGAGCTGTTGAATTTAATCCTAAAAAGATATACAAAATCATTATAAATTGTAATGTATTTTCTTATGGAAAAACGATCATGAAATAAGCATAACATTTTAGGCGTCATACCACAATACATCATTAAAGTGATTTGTGCAGAAAACTTCAAGCTATTTAAACTAGTAAATACCTCAATATTTCAACCAAATGTGCAGCTTTACTCTTCTAAACTTCAGCTGAGAGATGCTTATGATGCCGTATATTAAATCTTTCAGGTTGAAAATCAAATAAAAAATTTCACAATCCATATTGCTACTTGGCTTTATGTAGGACGTTGGAATCTAACATACTTTGAACATTTGTAAAAATAAAAGTACATAATAATATCTACAACAACAACAAAATAATAATTTAAAAAATAATAATGATAATGAGACATTGCAGTAAGTGGAATGAGTCTGTGTGTTTTTATATGTTTTTTTTTGCCCTCATAAAAAAACAATATATTGTGCTTGGTGAGTACTCTCTAAAGCATACGATTTTCTAAAGCATTGATTGTTGCAAAGACGAATCTGATTAAAAAACAATTCATTTCTTCTTCATTTTTTTCATTTTATTGAAAAAAAACTTCAAAATATACTAAAAAACTACCAAATCTTACAAACGATAATACGCTTTGATCGATACCACAACAGCATCATGAGAGTAGGTGAAATGAGGCAATATTATTCGTATAAATCGTGTATTCAGTATAAACGGTTTAATATTTCTGATTTATTGATTGCCAGAAGTTCAAATGTTTTTCAAAACCTAATGTTTTGCTTATTTTATTTAATGTAAAGGCGGTTTCATTAAGTTTTCTTCTTAAAAATTTGATGGCCTTATTTAAATGTTAGCACCCTTCGATTGACATCTCAACAACGTTAATATATTGTTTCGTACGTGAGATATCATGCGTGACAAAATACCTTGGATGTGTCGAAACAAAAAAAACTAACCGGCCGAATCGTACCAAAATCTAATCAGCTCAGTTTGTTGCTAAGACGTTTCGATTGACACCTTAATATCGGTCTAGAAAAGATGGATCTCGTACTCTGGCATACTCACACATACACATACACATACTTCCTTCTAGAAATACTTTTCAACTTCTTATCCTTCTGAAAAATGGAAGATTTTGATTTTCGGATTCCCGAGACACACTTTGTAGGAACATATTCGCCGCGCATTTCCGAGACGCATGCTCGACCTGCAAGCTCAACGTGGTTTTTGAATTTGCTAATAAGCTTTATCATGATGAAAAACTTACCGAAGATTTCCGAAAGTTTCCTTTCGGTGGAATGAAAATGTGGAAGGTAAATGTTTTTTTTGGCGAGAACTATCTAATCTAAAGCTTAGGAAAGCATAAAGCTGTAAAGCAAAATCTTAGAGGAGTTTATACAAACAAATTTTTAGTTTTATATGTGATTATTTCAATCTCGCACATCTCACGAATCGAATCCTACCGATTTCACTGTGAAGAGATCCAGGCATTATTATCTGGATAGATTTTCATCAAATTTGGACCTGCTGCTTTTTTGTTAACAAAATTGTCAAAATACAATTTTAAGATTGCATTTGATATAATTTGCATTTTGCTTAAATTACACCACGAATGAATTTTTTTCATAAAGAGTGAACATTGAGACATCCTAGACCGAAACAATATTACAAAAGTAAATGTTGAACGTTATTAACTGGCTAAATTGAAAAATATCAATCAATTTGACACTGAATAAAATTCCAATTCCTCAAAATAAGGCAATTTAGGACTCTGATGTAATCATCTTGGAATATATCGTTGCTAGCTTTCGAGGAACCTCGTATCCTTTTTTCGAAACACATGATTTTAATCAAATTTGCGTTTTTGGGTCCAGAGGTGACGATGGTTACATTTTACGTAAAGCCAGCAAGTCTAATGAAGTCGCAATGTTTGATAGAGGCTAGAAAATGAAGATTTGCGTATAATTATAGAAAACGAATTGATGTAACAATAGACAAAGCATAAATATTAATTTTCATCTCTTTTGACACATATTGCAAAATGTGAACACGTATAACTCACGCTCTGTAAATACACTGTGAAATGTTTAATGATCCGGGCTATCAACGATGCTTGAGGATTGATTTTAAAATTATTATAACCACCAATAATCCTTTGAATTATGTTACAGATTCACAAGAGCAAAACTTTCGCAGCTACAAAGTGGTTGGTTGTAGTGCAGCCCTCTTGTCTGAGACGGCTGACTTAGGCCCATTTTGTGACAAGACAATGAAATTGGGACGATACTTAGAACTTAGCTCAGGGGTTGCCGAGAACCATTTGGATTCTCTAATGAAGCCGGCTAAGATACTGACATTTATGTTAGCCATTGTCATGAGGCTATCCAGGAAGTTGAAGCCCAGAGTCTTCAGTCTTCATTTGAGAAGTACTGGGGATTCGCACAGAAAATGCTGAACAGTTCTCTCCTATTCTATGAATTTATAGTGAAACTTACTGTTAGGAGTTGCTTGGTTAGTTTGGGGCTCATAACGGGCCAAGTCTGCATGGGAATCATGCAGGTTTCCTCGCGTAGCCAGGCTCTGTCTGCAGCCTTTATGTAATATTGCTTCAAACTTAGCTTCAAAGAAGCTGGAAAGTGGACGGACTGAAGGGTCAGTGTGTATTCCTGGAGCGCGATGCCAGCACTCGTGCAAGCCTCTGCTTTGCAATTCGCAGTAATGTCACTATGTTCAAGTACCCAGTAGAAGATCACTTCAGAATGACGGGACATCTCATTTCAGGGGTTACATAGATCTTGAAGGAAAAAAAAACAACTTTTTTAAAATAAGTCTCTTAAAAACCGAAAATCTATTTTTTTTAAAAGTTTAGCATTTCAAGAAGTTGTAAATAAATTCAGGTAAAAATATTGAAAATTGTCAATTTTCCTGCAGAGTTGCGAACCAAAATTGCACACTAGAAGACAATGTTGTTGACTAGAGTACGAGGTTCTAACACATGTTATAAAATAGCAAACGTAGGCATATATACGAACCCATTGACGGTCGTTATAATTCGCAGATGTAAGTTATAAAATAGTTGAAATATAACGAGCCTAATCCATCAACAAGCCAGCCGTGGTCGTGCTGTCTCGTGACGGATGGAAAATGACAGCACCTGAAGAGGATGCCATACGACACGCCGAAACCACACTTCATACTAAAATCCTTTTGATGTTGTGATATTTAATGAAAGAAAAGAAGAAGAAAGGAGCTGATTTGACGCGGTAGAACCGCGCCGCATGCGCATAATACGCTAGGTAAGGCAGAGCGCATGTACCGACCGCGCGGTATTCAAATCTCTATAACTCCGGTAATTTTGCTCAAATTTACTTCAAATTTGGTGTGAATACTCTTGAAGAAATAAAAATTTCGATCGATTTTTTGAAAATACAAGACGGATGTAACCCCTTAATTGTGGACGACATTCTATGAATATTGTGGATGAAGTGGCTATATAATCCAATTGAATCTTCGCAAAACCAATTTGAAAATTATGGACAATTAACAGCTTGTTGAGCACACCGCTGAATGATCCTTTTTTGACTGCACCCTTAACAACATTCACATGTATTTTATCACTACATTTAGGCGCAAATATTTTTCCAAAATCAGATTTTGAGTAATTATTATGAAATAAAATTCTTGATGTTTGATCAGATGTCCGATCGGATGCCTGTTCAGATTTCTGATCAAATATTTATGGAAAATTTAAAAATTTCTTCTGACTGATCGAGATATGCGGTCATTCTTATTGTTTCGATAACAATTCCGAGTGATCTTTCCTAGAATCGTATAGTTTATTGCCACTGTATTTATAGACTTTCAAAATTAATTCAAAATCAAGCGCTCATTGACCAAAATTTTCCTTTTTTCAGGGCACAACATGGCCTCAGAACTACTGTGCGAAGGAAACGAACGTCATAGATTTGAACTTTTCAAACAACAAGTCAACTTTAATTGCCACAGCAACGTCTATAAAAGTCCCAAAAAGATCGAAAAACCTTCCGTATGGGTACCATTATCAGAAGGACACACGCTTGAAGAATCACGCTCTTCCTCACAAACACAACTTTCAGCAGCATCGAATGCGATCGATTCGAAAGAATGTCCGAAATGTTCAGATGATACTTTCTTTGATAGTGTCAATAATGAAGGATGTGTCCTTGGGCGTACGGCAACGGTGGAAGCACAAGTTTTGGCACCGCTCGTGGATGATTTTGCAATGGAGTGTGATCCGGAGCACTTTGCGCGATCGTCCTTGGAGTCAAATTACGAGAATTTTAACGAGGTTGTTTTTTACCATAGTGAGCTTTACAGTGAATGCAATCAAGCGCTCGATGCATGCAATACAGGGAATAACAAGCAATGTAGCAAGAGATTACCATGCATCAATGCCAAGGTGGGAGGGCAAGGTATATCACGAGCAATGGGCGATCAACGGTCAAAACGCCGAAAGATGTGCTCTTTCCAATGCAGCCGTGCTGAGTACTATCCAAGCGGCCAACCAAATCTTTGTTCGCACAGCAATGACGAAGACACTCTCAACCATGATCTTTCTGCGAAGACGAACAATGAACATCCTAATGATAAAAGTACATATATTAAGAATAATAGTAGTTATAAAACGTTATCACAATGTCCGCATAAGTGTTTTGTTGAATTTTATTACGGAAATTTTAAAACGCGTTACTGTTGCTGCCAATGTAAATGTTCTGTTACTGCCACCATTTGGCCACGACCCCGATCATCATCCGCATCGTCATCACAATCATCAAATTACTCCTTCACGTTGCCCGTTGATCCGGACAGGACTCCTTTCCAAACGGAATCACCTGCAGCGAAAGCCAAAACAAAGCGAAAAACCAAAGCCATGTCTTCAGCTAGCAGATATACTTCCGCAGAAAACTATTTGTCACGCCGCACTAGAAGTAGTCAAGAAGTCGAACAATGTCTGTCCAACACCAGTAGTAGGCCTACACCTGGCGCCACTGCAAAAACAAATGGGCCTAAACGTCCTTGCGTTGTCTCACCCTCGTTGGCGTTATCATTATCAAAAGAAACAAATGCCTATCAATCGATCGGACAATATCACCTTTTGGAGCGTATATTGCCAAAACTCGAAGGATTTAGGACGAATACGGTGTATGCTTTTAGCGATCTACAAAAAATCATACGTGCACTTCTGCCGCTGTTCATCCTGTTTAACATGTTACCTTTACTATATGCAGGTGAGTGACAGAATTACTAAATCTATTTACATATTTCTTTTAAATGCAAAATATTAAGGAGGTTTGACCTCTTTGAAAAACTATGCTGCAATAATGATTCAGTGATTTGAATTATATATTTTCCTATAAGACTTTTTTGGCCTTTTTTGATGATAATTGAAATTTCCATTTGTATAATGCTATATACTTTACAATGAGAAAAACTGATAAAGGCAGGTATTGAGGATCAACCGTGTACATATGTGCTATTGAAGTTCAGTCAAATAAATGAGCTTAAATAGAATTGCTAGACATGAAATTACACTATTATGGAAAATGTATTATAGGTATGTACATGTACCATATATTCGCGGAAGTTTCTTTAAGACGTGTTGTATATCTCTATATTGTCTATTGTCTTCATTACACGATTTCATCTGATGTTTAGTTAGCCAGTCTTTTTGTCTAGTTTTTGATATTTCTGAAAAACTGATTAACACTAATTGGCTGAAAAGCGCCAACAACCATTTTTCTCGCGTATCCTACTTCAATGCAAAGATCCACGCCACGACATCCAAAATAAATGGTACAAACCAAAAAGGCATATAAGATTACGTACGTATGTGCGAAAAGCAATTTTCTTAATGTTACCATTTTTTAATCTTATCCGGAAAGTCGCACAGCATACAAAGACGTCGACTTCTTTGGATTTCGTGAACATTTTTGCATCAAAGATATTTTCCTGCTTGCACTCGCAACCATTATTCTCGTGGTAACATCATAACGTTGATAACCTCTAACAATGAACCTGCCTTCAAGCACATTCCTAGAAAAAGTTGAATGTGACGACAGGACGGCAATATTATATATGAGAAGCTTCAAATGAATTGAGTGAGTTGGTTTGAACAGGACGAGAATTGGTGATAAAGTTTAGGTTCGAAAAATCGAAAATTGGTGTTTAATGTGAAAATGTTTTGAGTAGTACTATTCTAAGCTTATACCGCTGACAAGTGAATAAAGGGTATCCTGGGTTAAGATAGTCGAAATCCCCTTGTTCCCAAAAGTGTTTTTTCACTTGATTACTAGTTTTAGGGCCTCAAAAAAGTAACCAACGTCATGGCATTAAAAGCCCGTTTCCCCCCTCCCCACCCCGTAATCCACCAAAAACCAAGTTTTTTACATTTTTGTAACTCATTTGAGTTATTCGAAAAATCTGAAAAAATTCGGAGAGGTGTATCTTTGGATCGCAAATACACATGAATTTTTGCTGAATTTTTAGAGCATTCTACATAACCTAAAACAATCATTAAAAAATTGTAATATTTTTCCGACTATCGAAATAAGCCGGTGCAGGTACAATTTTAGCAGAGAATGATGCATTTTATTGCAAAGTATCTAAGTGATTCTTTTCCGATTTTTCCGCGAGGTGCGCCACCTTCAAAAACTCGAAAAACACTATTTTTAGCGATTTTTCGGTTATCCAAAGAGCGCCAAAGGCAAAAATTAGCCTAACTTTGATTTAACATAGTGTGTCTAGTTGGTACACACCCTTAAAGAGTATTTTTATATTAGTCTAAATGTTCCACCATTTTATAAAATACGAAAAACCCCATTTAATAATTATTTTCATGATTTTTTTTTTTAGCTTTTTTTGAATATTTTCGATCATTGCAAGAGCGCCTACAAAATTATCATTACCGTGAGTTATGGGAATACGGTAGTTTGGGTAATGTTAAATTATTTTTCAATACTTTTTATTAAATAATCGATCCCATAATCGATGATTTAGATTTTATTCGAGAAGTTTTTTTTGTTGTTTTTTGGTGGTAATTATTTCAATTATTTTTTATAAATTTATAAAAATAGCCAAAAATAGTGTTTTTCGAGTTTTCGAAGGTGACGCACCTCGCGCAAAAATCGGAAAAAATTCACTCAGATACTTTGCAATAAAATCCACCATTCTCTGCTGAAATTGAACCTGCACCGGCTTATTTCGATAGTCGGAAAAATATTACAATTTTTTAATATTTTTTTTTGGTTATGGAGGATGCTTTAAAAATTCTGCAAAAATTCATGTGTTTTTATGATCTAAAGATACACCTCTTTGAATTTTTTCATATTTTTCGAATAACTCAAATGATTTAAAAAAATAAAATGTTAAAAACTTGGTTTTTGGTGGATTACGAGGCGGGGAGGGGGGGAACGGGGCTAATGCTATGACGTAGGTTATTTTCTTGAGACCCCAAAACTAGTAATCAAGTGAAAAAACACTTTTGGGAACAAGGGGATTTCGACTATCTTAACTCAGGATACCATTTGCGTAAGGTGAATCGTTTGAAAAAAATCATCTAAATGACTTTAATAATCTGTGCATTAGATTGAAATTCGCATAGAGATGCAGGATATGAAACACGAAATGAGAGAAATGTGTAAACAAGTTTGCAATGAATTAGGTCAGAGAGTTACTATCAGAATTCAATATATCTTTCCGAAGCAATCATTGACTGTTTGCATTTCTTCAATTTTGACTTGCATACATTTAAAAGCTGCTATCGTGTGTATGTAACCCTCTGTTAGCAAAAATAGCACAACATAGTGGCTTGTAGGTGCAATTGTATTTGGATGAAGCTGCAATGTCCTGGCGGCGACTATGTGCTTAAGCTTGCTGGATGAATCTATCAGAGAATGAGTTGCAATGATTGAGTTCAACGTTATAATGTTTATGAATTTCCTTTGGAATAATTGGATCTAAATTGTTTCGAAGCAGAGTTTATACTACTGAATTGTGGTGATAAGTCTAATTAAGATTGCAAAGAACTGACAGAAAGAATCATTTTCAGATTCCCTCGTAAAAGGTTTTTAACAATCGTAGGTTAAATATAGCTATCAATTTTTGACTTAACGAAAAAACGCATGTTGCTTGAATATGGAAATTTCACATTGAGAAACCCTTTGTATGATTCTACTTCAACATTACTAAAGATTAATCAGTTTACAATTCATTACATTCATTTATGCTACCTTTTACGATTTTCACTACGCATGGCTTATGTCCTTGACACCATAACAAATGAGTCGCGCCAAACCACAATTGCAATTCTGGTCGTAATTGTTGTCGTTGTAGTGAACTCACGATCCTTAAACGTGGTAATTTATTAACTGTGTTTCGCCAAGTTGCTAGTGGAGGAGGAGGTCATATGTGAATTATTGGAAAACCGTAACAAAGTTGGCATGTCCTGTACGGAACAGCGAATAAAATTAATGAATTTTCCGAGTATTGTGCAATGAAGTAACTTGATGGTATCATACTCCAGCAATATTCTGCTGACTGCAATGATGCTGGATAGAACGAATTAAATTTATGACTTTTGATAAAAACGGTATTGTGATTTACTTATTTTAATTGCAATACAATACATTACGTCCTGTTGTGTTGGAAAACATCTGCTAGGAGCTTCTTGCTAGCAAAAAAATGGCAAATTATCTTTCTGTTAAGGTTCTTAAAATATTTTCCCATCTGTTTTCATCTAGACCGCAACACTGCCAACTGAAAAGTAGAACAGTTGTGGAAAATCCTATTTAAATAATGGCTTTGAAATGATATTCATGTCTCATGAATTCATGGAAAGGATTCATCTTGTACAACATTGCGGGCATGAGGTTCATAGTTCATACACTTTCTTGTTAGCAAGCGGCACAAACTATTTCATATAGATGTGCCGATTAAAGTTGGGGTTTGTATTTAGAATTGATCCTGGAAGCACATTATGTACCACAAATTGATAAGAAACTACAGATGGTGCAGTTGAAAATATTTGCATAATGATAATGTTCAAATTAAAATTGAATTATTTATTAACATATTTGAGTAAATTGGTCGAATACGACGAGTAGCAAACATTAATCTGAGCATATTAAAAACAGTATTATTTAAACAGTTTTTTTGGTCTTAAAACCAACAAGTTTAGGAAATGTAACCATCCAAAGCTTATGCTTTGAATTAATGGAATTAGGTGAGAGAAAATCGGGGGTCGTCTATAATCTTCTGATTCTCTTCTCATATCCATTTCAACCAAATTGATATTGTTGGATTCATGGAATATTTTTTAAAGTAATTTGTTATTGATTCGATCGATCTACGTCCTGTTTGTTTCGTAGCCGCCAAATGTAAATAGTATACCAATTTTTTTGCGGCATCACAATTTTTCAAGTGCATTCAAAGGAGATTTTGAGAACATTATTTTATATTCATTCAACTCTCAACGTCTTATACATTCGTAGAAAATTAAAAGTGTGATTCATACGAGCAGTCGGGCTCCTAAAACAATGAATGCATTATTTTAAAGGGGAAATCACATTAGGAGACATATTTTTACGCTTATTTCGTTTTTTTTTGAAGAAGAAATGTTTAGAACTATTTGAAATTGATGCGTTATTTTACTAATATTTTGAACAACATCTCACAATTTTTTCAAAATATGATCATCAAAATTCGCAAAGTTAGAAGCTGTTCTTCATGGAGGTCCGTCGTCCGACTCTTTTACTAAAGTGCATGCTGGAGTTCACAATTTTAATGTGAAAACAATCCAAGCAAAAATTTTATATTAGCTATAAATTCTCCGATGAACCAGATTTTGAGTGAAAATTTCAAAAATCGAAAATTTGTGACGTGCTTGAAAAAAAAATTGGAATTTTTTTCGTGCTTTAGTCATAATAGAAACTATAAATCGAAATTTTTTATCCCTATTTCAGGTTCAATTAGACGCAAATTTAATGAGATTTTATTTTTTTGGGGTTTGAAGATCGTTCAAAAACTCGTTGATATACAATGCAAGCCGGAAAAACGCATTTGAAACAAATTACCAAAAACTGAGTATTTAAGTGATTTGTGTATTACTCCTATGTACATAGGGATACCAGAAAAATACATCTTCTTGTTTGTAATACCTGCTCAAATACATACAAAGTAAGATATTTTCATAGAAAGACAGCTGCGTGGTCCCGCCTATGTTTTCTGCGATCGCTCTATTCAATGGGCCGTGCGGTAGCACGCTTCGTTTCTTTGCCCAAAAATATAAAAAGGACTTTGAACATCGGTCTCAAACTTTTTAAACATACTCTTGAATAGCTAAACTTTCAATTTTTGCCATAAAAAACTCGATTTTTAAACCTTCTAATGTTATTTTCCCCCTTTAGTGTTGACAGTGAATATATTTAATTTTCGATACATCATCACAAGATGATATTTGTGACTGAACAATGAAAAACTAATGCTTGACAATATATCCTCCTTTAAATTGCATTTAGACAGCACTTTCTGCTATTGTAGATGAATTAATGAAACCAAATCATATGCAATATTCTGTTGGATATTAGCCAAAACTCGTCAATTGGTTCAGTGGCAAACTGTGCTTGAAATTTACCAAAACTTACAAATTCTTATCTGTTTTCTTTTTTGCTTTCGTTGTTCTTTCTGCGCTCTATCTACTATTTCATCAACTCAGAATGAGTACGCTTTGGTTTGGAACATCCTTTATTTCACCCTAACTAATAATTTGGCTTAATAAATCTTTCAATTAATTTTGTATTTTTGGCGATGTATAAACTGCATTGCGGTGAAATTTTCCGCAATTGGGCTTCAAATTTTTGTCGCCCAAATTGAATAATTTCTATATCGTTTCTTCTATAGAAGGTTAGCTGCCCTTGATTCACTGCGAATGAAAAAATAATGAACCAAATATTGACAATGGTATGTAGAGCACACTTTCACGAGAGTTTCAAGCGGTTCCCAAAAGATCTCAAAAGCGAATTTAGTTAGTTGGTATTAATTTTAGAACGTTTTCAATAAATGAATATTGGTTTCATTTTGGTATTTCGATTCTTCACTTTTTTCATATGACTACAATTTATGTAGAATTTAAATGAAGCCTTCAGATATCAATATCTTTTTGATTCAAAGGGACATGGAACCTTCAAACTTTGGTAAAATCGATTTTTTTTGATAAATTTTGTTAGAATAAACCTTTGAAAACACGATTTTAATAATGTAAAACTCATTAAGTTAAACATAGTGAGCTTATATAGCAAGGCGCGTTAAGATCTTTTTTTCGATGATGTTAAAACACTATTGGATATGCAGCCTTACGTTTCTGATTTCATAATTGAAAAAAAAGGAATGTGTCTTGCATGTGAAAAAAATGTTTAGCAGAGCCAAAAAACCGAAAAAAAGTTGAACATTGCAAAAAAAATGTCTAAAGAATGCTGATCAAAAAGTGCATCATCTCGAAAGAGTCCGAAAAAATTCAGCGAACTATTAAACTAATGAAAAATTTGTCAACTTACTATGGTTGAAATCTTGATTCAGTTGAAAACATCCGCAAGGAAATTTTGGCAAGATATTACCACAAAAATTCCACAGATGATGTCCAATTGAAGAAAAGTTTTAGTGTAACTGGCGCAAGGCTAAGGCAGCTGGTAAAAGTGCTTTGAACAATTTGAAGCATTTTCCACATTTGTATGATGAAGTCCAACAAATTTTAAAATCAATCTATGAAGACTTAACTTCGGAAGATTTATTGAAGCGCTGCATAGGTAATTTCATCCAAATCAGAAATGAAAGCATCAATTCTTCCGCTTGGAATATGACCCCGAAGCATACGTTTATTAGCAAAAATATTATCAGAATTGCTGCCAATACTTCTGCAAATGTATTCAATGAAGGATTCATAATTTTACTGAAAAGAATGCAAGTTAAGGGAATAACTGGAGATCATAGTGCGATGGAACATGCAGAGAAGTGAGATGCTGCAAGAATCAAGCAAGCGGAAAACCGCAGCACTGGGGCGTCTAAAGAGTCCAGGAACTGTTCGTAGAGAGCAGGAATTTGAGCGTAAGAAAGGAAAAATATATGGCGCAAGCATTGCAGATTGAATTAATTTTTTTGAAAAAAATGTATTTTAAGTTTAAATGCGATTTTCTCAAAACAATGGTTTTCAAGTTGGTGTGAACGATTTTTAAAAAAAAAACATTTCATTCGATCGTTCTGAAATTTTAACACATTAATCTACACATGTTAATGCTTGGAATCAACAACGGGTGAAAAAATCGGCACACAATTTTTAAAGTTACAGCAAATTTTTAGAGGAAAAAAACGTCGGTTTTTGAGAAAACACCGTGATTTGTTGTTTTTCATCAATTTTTTTTGTAGTTCATTCTAAAGCGGCTTTGATGCTCGTTAATGCCCCGTTTTTTTGGTTTTTCGGAGACTTTTCTGTGAGCAGTAATCGTGCACACCGTGATTTTTAGATGTTTTTTTCTCAAAAAATTGTAGCAGATAACGAGTAGCCAAAAAACATTAATAATTTTTTTTGTGTAGTTCAATGCTAACAAAATGTATGTGCAAAGTTTAATCAAGATATGTTTTTGTTTGTATTAAAATAAATCCATTTTCCGAAAATTAAAAATTCAAAAATTGAACGTGCCATGCCCCCTTAAGGAAATTACTTCGTGCTGAAATTGAGCGTCTTGAAATTTGTTAATGTATTGTTTTAAAAACTTAACTTAAAAAAATATTTTTTACAAGATATGAGTGTTTTGATTTTATTACCGTATTGTAGCTATAAGTTGAGTTATGTATGCAGATTTAAATTCAGCAGGCAAAAAGCCAGTATACTTTCACCTATCCAGTATGAAAGCAATTCAAGCTAAAGATACCCTGATGCTGATACTGACACTGATTACTAACAGCACAATGTGCAATAATTAGATTCATGCCATTTACAAGATACTCTGTTTTGTGTGGGTGTTTAAGATATACAGTGTCAGCTTTACGTGACAAGATTTAACTGAAGATCTAAGAATCCAATGTTAATGTACAGTGGAGATTCAAAAACGAAAATAGCACAAAGGATTTTTGATTGGATATTTTAACTATGCTAGAAATGGGAAGTGTGGTGTGTGCAAACATAGTGTTAGCAAATCGCAAACCAAAAAGCACACTAGTAGGCGAAGTTGTCGACTAGACAAGGAGGTTCAAACCCATACTAAAAATGACTAATATATGCAAGAAATATTTTTGCTGACATTTCTTATTGCTAGTCAGTCGTGAATAATATGTAATCGACATCATATATTATCCTTGTTTTCCTTCAGATATCATAACCAAACAACGTTACGTTATTTGTTTCTCAACATCAACATCTTTAGAAGATATTTATCTGGCAGTAAATATTTCGTTATTTTTGTTATAAGCTGCTGGATATATCACAATATAAATTTGTCTTCCTATGTGAACTGCTTTCCTTGCAATAAGTTAGGATATTTTCATTCAGTACGTGGTTTTGGTGCCTTTTTGCGACTGCTTTCGTCTTGGCTCTTTAACTCGGATTTTTTGTGAATTATTACACTGAGGAAAATTTTCGATGAAATCACTAAGACACAGTCAGAATATTCCGTTTTTATCTTATATCAGCAAGCCACAAAGTTTGAGTTTCATCCGTTCTCGTCTTATCTTGGTCCTGATGTACATATATTCTATAGCAATATCTTTAAATGCCAACCATGTAAATGTTCAGGCAAAATGTTTGAGTGACATTCGTTGTCGTTATCTGGGGAGCCTAATAAGCTTAGAGCAAGCAATCAAAAGTCCTTGCACACGTTCAAGCGAGATGCATCAGTACGGATAATCAGGATTTCACTCCTGAATCATTCTCGTATCCAAATCCTGTTATCATCATACTGTTACAGTATCGTTTGTCTTCCTTATGCTGCCTTGAGTAATTGCTCTTCAATCGAATAACGGGTGTAATAAATGCAATAAAAGGTACCAACGGAAAAGCTCCCCTTGCCTGATTTATGAAGCCAATTGAAATAATTTAGCAATGATAACGCTCTGATTGTTATGCAGCTTATGAAGCTTTTTCTTGAATAGTTCTCCATGTGATTGATCTATCGTTGTCTCTGCATTCTGAGTGGTGCATACATGAATATAAAAGGATATTCAAGGTGTATTGGCTACCCCCTCATATAAATCATAAAGGTGTTTTTTTTATAAAAAGCACTCTTTCGGGTGATATTATTTGGAAACGATTTCCAGGAGAGTATCTGCTAGGAAGGTGGTACTTCGGTATTTGGCACTCAGCAGAATTCAAGGAGAAAGAACTTCCAAAGCTTTATGCGATACCGAGCTCATACTCTGAGAGGAGTCTTTTCCCAAGGTAATGGGGGAAGAATAGCGGATCTATATATATGTATGTGTGTGATATATATGTATATATACAAAGCACATTGTGAACCAGTGGCGCTTAGTAAATGGATAATTTTTAGTTTTTAGGTTTGTCATTTTGTGATAAATCTAGGAATGGTATCTTACTACCGTTCGCTTTGTTTGTTACTTATCATAAATACAACTGATGAAAGTTATGCATTAATGCATGATAACAAAAGATACATTAGAAATTATGTAGAGAAATGTTTGTATCCTTCTTCTGAACTGATAAAAAACTTTCCCCCTTAAAGCTCTACTTTCCAACCCCCAACTGGAATCATATTATGAACTACACTTTTGGTGATATCTGGCATCCAGCACTTTCCTTTTTGTAGCTTCCATCAAAACCATATCACTTGAAATTGTTTCGACATCCCTCCCTTAAATCCTTTCCAGTTTTTAGACTCGTCACCATTCCGGCCACAGATGGAAATTCCATCTTCGTCCCGATTAAAGAATGATAAGGTGAAATGTGTAGGGTAGGCTGTTCGTATGCACGATGCTTGTTCGGTTTGCTTTCAGGACGATACGAATTCTTTAGCGAGGAATATATTTCCAGGACGATACACGGTGGATATTAGTTTGCCGAATTTCGGTGTGTCATTCGACCTGTGCTAGCCTAGCCTAGTCTTGCCGAATTTCGTTCCATATTTAACCCCAAACGAGAGTGAGAAGTAGACATACAGGGGAAATAGAGGCGTATAGATGGAAAATTGAAAATTCGGGGGCTGGTATCTGCGCCGAGCACCAACGGCGTCCTAGACGGGTTTCCAATCAGTTGATAAGTCGCGTTCGCGGGAATAAAACGTGCATATCCATGCCCTGAAAATTTGGTGGCTTGTGATAAAAGCGATTTGTTTAAATATCAGCTATTCTGGTTTTTCTTTCAATTGCTTGAAATTGAAAATTATCATCGATAGATTGCAGTGTGAGTTAATCTGTCCGAAATAGCTATCAAATATCAACTATTCGTTACAAACTATGTAGTGCAGTCCGAGTGCTCCGTACTATCTTCTATTCCTCCCTAAGCAACCACTTTGGTGAATCATTATTTTTTTTAATTACCGCGCTAGTGAATAAAACGTTCGCTGTTTCATTATAATTTTCATAGTCCAGATATTGCAAGGATAATTGTCCGTTTATTATCTTTTGGTTCGCACATTATCTCGTAGAGTTCATGTTCGCCAAAATTAAGGCTTTCAATCGTATTCGGGGCTGATAAATTAAAAAAACACTGGTCGACCGGTCATTAATTTCGCTGTTTGAATTTTCATTTCCAACTTTTTACTTTCCTTCTCACCCCACTCGCAAAGTGCCCAGTGTATAGCGGTTGGTGTTGAATGAAAATCCTGATTCTATTGTAATGCGAACATGAAGAATAACTGAAATAAAATCATTGGTGTAAGCGTGCTAAGATTGCGAGGATTGTGAAAATACTGGGTGGAATATAATAGTGTGTGCGATGGAAATGATTAAAAATTACATGGAAATGAATGATTTCTAAGAGGACTTTGAAATAGTTTATAAAAATATTCATATCTGCTATACACAAAGACGAAAATGAAGAGAACAATGAAAAGGATAAAGCTTATTGAACATTTTTGTTTGGAAAAGTAACAACGATCGTTATTTTTTCAATTGATTTGAAAAGCCACAAACATTGTAGTCGTGCAAACTTAAAAAATAGATAGTATTAGAATTGATTTTATGCTAGAATGGTGGAAATATTTTATATTCACCGAAAATCAAGCCGAAATCGAATAAAAGTTTTAATTAATCCATTTTGTTCAATGTATTTTCAATGTAATTATTCTTTCAATCTTTGAATTTACCTAAGCTCAAATATTTTTCATAAATACTAATCTAGTTAGCAAGCTATGAATTTTAAACGAAAGTCTGAATATTTATGACCATGCTAATGTCAGTCCTTCCCGAGAAAAAAGGTCGATAACGACATTGTCACCCTTCTCTTTTCAGCCACCTCATAATTTGCTTTGCTATCCTGCCGTAAGAAAACTATATGCATGTTCTGTACAACTCTTATGATAACATAAGATAACATATTAGACTTTAATACTAAGAAACGGCCAACTGTTGTACTGAAAAGATACCTGCGAGCTATATTCACATTTATCTGCAATAATAACAATAATCCCATTGGACACGCATGAGTTCCCTTATTCGAATCCCACTCATTGCTTGTAGTCCTTTGCCCTAATAGAATGAGCTTTCTACGACGATATTTCGGATAAGTACCTTTTACGACCGAGCATTCTTGCGTGAAAGTGGGTTGTAATTTATACAGCTTTAAGATTCTTTATATATGCATATGAGTATATATTTTGGAAAGTGTTAATTCTTCTGGCTTAAACACATCAAATGCATTTTGAACCTCTCAAACATGTAAGTAGGAATAGCTTCTGAAGGATTCTTCTTAGTGAGTCTGAATGTTCTTTTTGAGGAATTTTCTGCTGAAATATCATCATTGTTAAATCAATTTCAACAATCCAGTAGCTAGTCGACTGGTCAGCTTGTTCTTATTCGTATCTGTAAAGTAGTACTAGTTTCTTTCGGAACATAATATTTTATGTATCTATTCGATAGTTCAGCAAGCAAACGTAATACTCGTACGTGCTTAGTACTTCCATCAATTTAAGTGAAAATGAAAATGAATCCTAACAGATTTGAGTTAATTTTAAACATTACCGATTGAATCTTTGTCCATAAACCTATCAAAGGAAGAACGACATTCGTTATATTAAAAAAACCTGCCATCAAAACGGAAATTGCAAATTTTCCCCGGCACATCACCTCATCATATGAGAACATCAAAATTCTAGTGAAACAAAGAACATGGATAGCCTAATCACATTTCACCGTACCATTCCATTTCAGTTGGTCGTTGCTTTTGCATTTACCGAGCCAGCATTCGAGCATTCCATCCATAAAAATTTAATTTGAATGCCAACTGATATCCGACACCCATGTTGTTATCCTGGCAGTCTGTTGAAGAGCGTGGGTGTTGATGGTGTCAATAAAAGAAAGCAAACAACTGCTGGTACAGAAATGAAATGACGGTGGGCACCACCCGTTCATGAAGTATCAAACCATTCAAATTTTTCCATGTTGATCCACAGAAAGTATCCTTCTGCCTCAAATGCGTTGCTTTGGAACTTGTAACGAAAACCTTTTGCCCAGAGGCATGATACGTTTTTGCGTTCAACAACGATTTTGTGTGACCTATCCGCAAGTCACTGAGAAAATATATCGTATCTTCGCTGTCCTCGCAAACCTACAGACTAAGGCTTACACAGTTGAACATGAGACAATTGCTGGAGGTACGTACGGTGACAACAAAATCGATTGAGCAGGTGAAAGCAAGTTTTTAGGCTATCCACCTACGCCACGATATATTGCATCAGCCTATTGTTTATGGAGTTTGTAAAGGATATGTGATATCCATTCGTGAACGTTTCAATGCTTAGCAATTCGTGAAGAGGATGCCTCAAGAAATAAACATAAATTAGGGCATGTTGAGCTGTAAATTAGATTCAGATATAGAGATAAAACCATGTTACATTAACATTTACATGGAAAGCAACGATAGAACTAATAAAACTTATTTATGTCTGTTATCCTGGTAGTAAATTCTAGTTTCAGTTTGTTATTTATTTTGGAAGAATTGATCCCCAACAATCGATGGATATTTAAAAACCACACGAAAGAGTGGATCTGATATTCTTATTAATAGATACCAACAAATGCATAGAAAGCGACCTCTAGAAAGTCCTTAGTCGATGTGATGGGGTTGTTTCTGGATAAATTGTAAACATTCTCATACGATAATTAGTTCAGTCAAATGCGAGTTTGACCGTGCATTTTGGGTAGGCAGAATTTTTTTCAAGCAATGCGTGGGAAATGGTATAGATAGCTTAAGTTCAAGTTTCTGGTGTCGCAGGTCTTGTCCTTTGGAAAGTTGGGGCACCCTCATATCTCCGAAACCATGGCTCTCACAAGAAAGTTGTGTATGGCAAACTTGCGAAGTATAAAATGTTTATCAAGTCGTTTATACATTACTTTTACGTTGGGTCAATAATAAAAAGTTACAGGCCAAAAACCGCAAACAAAAAGGGGGGAACATCTTTCGGGCGCCACAACTTCTTTATTTCCACGTTTCACGCGAAACACGTTAGGATATTTTTCCAAGACAATTGTGTTGCAAGTCGTTTGCGTTATTGATTGTTTTGATCGCTGTACACTGGCGTGAGCTATTGCATACCAAAGGAGGAAAACTCACGTGAAAATCGCATTTTTAGGCCAAATAATCGGCTTCCGATGGCAAACTGCCCATTGCAAAACTCACGGAGTATTTCAGTGGGTAGAAAATTTTTGCAATGAGTAGTATGCCTTTATGTGAGCTTAAATTTAAGTTTCTGGGAACGCAGCTCCAATCATCTTGGCGCCATCTTGAGAACAAAAAAGTGGGACGGCCCCATATCTTGAAAAGCACCGATCCCACAAAAAAGTTTAATATCATAAACTTGTGTAAAATTTAATTTGCAGTAAGTTGTGGATACATCATTTTCACGTGCTGTCAATATTAAAAGAGTTACACGCCTAAAACGACGTTGAAAAGGGGGGATCATTTTTTGCGCACCACAACTTCTTTGTTTCCCCTATTACCGCGAAATTCGTTCGAAAATAACTTTTGGACAGTTTTATCACCAAAAGTTTGCGGTATTGCTTGTTTCGATCACTGTACCATGTCGGGAGTTATTGTGTCTCGATCAAGGAAAATAGTCATAGGAAAAAAGCATTTTAGGACCAATTAAACAGGTGTTAAAATGCTTTTTTGCTATGACTTGTCCCCCTACGAGACACAATAACTCCCGACACGGTACAGTGATCGAAACAATCAATACCGCAAACAACTTGCAACAAAATTACCTTAATTTATTCTTCATGTGTTTTGATGTTAAAGTGGAAACAATGGAATTGTGGCGCTTGAAAGGTGTTCCCCCCTCTTTGGATGTCGTTTTAGGCCAATAACTTTTTAATTATTGATGCCACGTGAAAGTGATGTATGTACGACTTGCTAAAAATTTTATTCTACGCAAGTTTGCCATACACAACTATCTTGTGACAGCCATGGTTTCGGAGATATGAGGGTACCCCAAATTCTTTTGTTTTGAAGATGGAGCCCAAAGGACAAGAGCTGCGACCCCAGAAACTTGAACTTGAGCTATCTATACCATTGCCTATCGTGTTGATTTAGTTGCTGTTATGTTTGAATTGACAAGAAGAAAATATTGATGGAGCCATTTTCCCTAAAATATATGTTGCCCGATACTTGAGGGATTTGCTTGGATCTCATTTCTTGTATTAGGTTAAGTATTTATCACCAAATTATGATCAATAAACCAATCACTAGTTCTCGAGAGCTACTTTGTACGGTACAGATTATATTTATGATTGACTTTTAGTTTTCATTTAATCTGGTTCACTGGATTTGATTGACTTTTCCACAACCACAAGCAACATACCATGCACACCTCCGTTAAGTTTTCACTCACATTCCTAAATGGTGCATCGATTGCGTGATATGTTCATCCTGTGCCGATGATGGAGTATCCTTGTAGCCACCCATTTCCGCTCAGCAATGCTTCTTTCTGACTAACCGCTAACTTTATAGTCATACTAAGTTCACTTGAGTAGATATGGTAGGAGATTGCACTATTACGTCCTAATAGTGAGTGGCAATTACTTTAATGACATCTAATTATGGAAGAAATGAAACTCCAAATTTGTTTGCTTCAAGCAGCCATCGGCACTCTTCACTAATATACAAAAGTTTGATGGTGCAAGCCGTGAAATGTGCAAAGTTTGGTGGGATAAATTGTGAAAATTTGAAATGTGGTTTCATGTTCATCGAGCATCCTTTCATTGCGTTTGTGAAAACCTGCAAAACAGATATACATCGTGTTAGTATGTTTTGCGTTAAATGAAAATGTTATTGAAAAAAAAGTGACTCAAGTGCATACTAGACCAGATTGGATCTGTAGAAAAACGACTACATGTGGCAGTTGCGAGAGGACACGCTGATTTTTGCAGGAAAAGTGGAATAACTCGTAAAACAATAATTGATCTATGCTCCTTCTCAAAAAAGTCGGGAACATTAAAAAAAATCGAAATGTTAAATTTTTTTTAAAAATAATCGTGTTTTTCCTGCATGTCTCACTCCTAACTTTAAAACCGTTCATTCCAGTGCAAAGTTGCGTGAGAATGAAAGTTTTGTAATAAAATTTTCTACAAGAAAATATCGGTTTAAAAATTTAAAACATTTAACCCTTGTCGCAAAAAAAGCAATAATTAAAAAAAATGGGAAAAAAGCTGTTTCTTATTCAATTTTTTTACCATTTTAAATAAATTTAGGACCTTCATAGTTCGCCTTAAAAATCTTTACAATTAAATAATACAGCACACAAATTTTCATCAAAATCGAATCAGTATATTTCACAAAACAGCTTGTCAATCAAAATTTATTGAAAAAATTCAATTTTTTTTGAAATCTTCCAAGTCAAAAACTAAAGCCCATAGAAATTTGAATTTTCTTTACATTTAGTAGAGCACTTCACGTATTGAATCCATATTTCAAAACTAAAATCAATTTAAAAAGGCCTCAGAAGTTTTTTGCAATTATAAACATTTGGTTTGCTAATAAACAAATTGAAAATCTCGGTAACCATGAATTTAAATTGAATTCCAAAAACGCGAAAACAAAGTTTATAATACGTTTCTTTTAAAAAAAATTATTGAATTATGTTCATTAGTTTCTGAGATACAACCGGTCAAAGGTGACGAGCATTTGCAATTTAAAAAAAGTTTTAAAAAAAGTATTTTCTTGGCTTGTAGTGGAGCGATTTTCACCTTTTTCTATAAGCCGTTGTAACTCGAACGTTCCCATTTTTTAATTATTGCTTTTTTGCGGCGAGGTTTAAATGTTTTAAAAGTTTAAACCGATCTTTTATTGTAGAAAATTTTAGTACACAACTTCCATTCTCACGCAACTTTGCACTGGAATGAACCGTTTTAAAGTTAGGAGTGAGACAAGCAGGAAAAACACGATTTTTTTTAAATTTTAAATATGTCGATTTTTTTATGTTCCCGACTTTTTTGAGAAGGAGCATATATCAATTATTGTTATACGAGTTATTCCACAACTTTTCCTGGAAAAATCAACGTGCCCCCTCTCAACGGTAAACTGAAAACAGATTCGCCCTGGTCTAATACGTGAGCTGGTTTTAAAGGAGATATTTTTCAATATATCACCAACAAGAGGGAAATCTGTTTGGATAGTGCTGGCTCTTGTTGCTTCTGTTTAAATAAGTTTCGAAACGTTTACCTCCGTGAACTTTGAACTGGGTAATTTACAGAACTCATTTGTTAAAATCAACTGAAAAAACTAGGTCATGACAGAGCATATTTTGCTGCATGCTTGGTTAAATCAAGCACCTAATTTACGTAAATAACTTTGTATGATACTCCATAACAATATTTTAAAGTGCCCCTTTAGTTTTTTTAGTTCAAATAGAAAACCTCAATAACATTAGCTTGAAATAGTAATGACTAGTACCTTTAATCTTATTTTCAAAAAGCTAGTTAAATGTGTAAAGCATAGGTTTTAATTGGCACTTTTGCGTGTATAGCAAAATTTCAAGGCAATAAAAACCAGCTGGTATCACATGAAAACTTAAACTTGAAACAGTGCTGCTCCGTTTTTAATACAATAAAGGAAACTTCACTTCAAACTTATTATCAGAATTCGAAGCTGCAAAAAGTTATGCAGCATTAAAGAATATTTACGTTCCATTTAGTGCTTGAGTGAGTACTCTTCATGTCACTGGACAAATTTTTTTAAAAATTATTCCAAATTCCAACTTATTTTCAAACTACTTCACAAAAATACTTCTATGATTAAACAGCTTTCGAAACTCAACTGAACTCACCTTTTTTAAACACAACCATAAATTCGAAAACATTTCAAAAAGCTTCCACTTCAACTCAAACAAATAAAAATATACGGAAAAGTTTCAAAGTGGTCTAAAAAAATAATCTGAAACTTTACAGCATATTTTCCTTTAAATTTGTAGGTCTCGACATTTATGGCCACTTAGGCCTAATATTAATATTTTCAAATTGTTTATAAAGGACAAAAGACAAGCCGTAACTTGAGAACCTTTGTTTTTGATTGTATCTGAAACGTGTTACTAGGACGAAAATAGATGGAAACGCTAAATGGTACTTAGTTGATGTACGTGACAAATTGTAGACCTTTTGGTTTGAAATGCTTTCAGTTGAAAACGATATCGTTCTCAGGACAGTTAGTGAAGAATATTAAATAGATGGATATTGACCATTGAAGAAGTTTTCTTAGAAGCACAAGTCATATCATTGTGAAGATTATAATGTATGGTTCTTCAAAACGGCAAACATAAATTGTTTCACTATTTATTTTAAAGTAAAAAAGAAACAATTGGCTGCTTTTATCTGTCTGATAATAATTCTATTGCTGTTGCCAAAACATGATGATGGAGAAGTTGATTTTAATCTGCTTTTATATAACATTGGCCACGCTTAATTTTTGAGCAATGTATGCTTGAAAAAACTATTAATGTGAAAGTAGTTTCAAATGTTTCTAATAGCTTCTTTTATATCAAAGCCAGAATGCCATTAGACCCAGATGTTTTGTGATATTCATTCCGTTTTAAAATTCTCAAGTTGTCTTTATTCGTTTGGAATGGGCTAGTTCTTAGTTAGTTTGGTAGTCAGAATAGTATTGAGCCCCTTAGAATTTTTTTCTATTTATTAAAAAAAATATGTGTCTCCTTTTCAATTCAAATGACTCAACCGTGTGACAATCAATTACTTTTTCCATAGCCCACCCTCATATCTTACTGATGTTTTCCTCCTTATTTCGTAACAACATTTTTTAATGAGATATCATTCTATACAAAACTGAACATACATTCCTGTCAAAAGCAAGTGTGGTAATAAGTTAAGTGTCGCCTGCATAGCATTCCATGAATAACGACACGCCACATCATTTTGTACTATGAGCAAATCGCTTTCCACCCTTCCAATAAGGAAGCTCATCCCTATATTTCATTGCCAGCTCGAGGTAATCATCTGCAGAGGAAGAGTGGCTCTGCCCAGATAGTTACAATATTCAGATAGATTGCATGTTACTGACTTGTGTTCGGTTGCCACCCTCACTAGAAAACGTTACTAGACTCATCGTTCGTTACGTCGATGTCGTTGCTTCTCTCGTGACCAAGAAACGACTTGTATAAAATCATGCTATACCGGCCTGAAGAGACAAAATCTGAACCCCGAGGACTCATGGCCGACCATATTTGCTAGTTATTGCTTCCTTAAACGATTTGAAACCTACGGTTTTAATATGAACATGTTGGCTGGGGGCCATTAATCTCACTGGGTGGCAGTTATTTTGCTGATGGCTTCAAGGATATGACGGACGAAACGTTTTCGAACAGCTGATGCCATTCAAATGGGCTTGATTCTATCCTGAGAGTAGTTGTTGAAATGCTGGGAGATAGAAAAAAACCTGCCTTAAGGAAGCAATATTTTTTTGAACTCGAACTAAAATTGTAGGTCGATAGGATAAATACGAATGAATATTCTGAGGCTGAAGCACGCGAAAATATGCTGAAATTTACACTTGTGTCTATCATGTCTTGAGGGACAGACGTAGTGGCATTCAGTTACGTGGCTCTAGAGGGTAGTGATCCTTATTTTAGTTTTTATGCCTATTTAGCACGATAGGATTGTCCTTTAGTTATCCGATTAAAGTCACCACGATGGCAATTCATGCTATTTTATGACCACAAATTGCTTTACCTGTTGAACTGAGCTATTATTGTCTTTGGTTATCACTCTTAACCTTTGTTATAACATACGGCTATCGAAAAAATTAAAACTCGTTTCTTCGTAATAAACGTCATCAAGTGACTAAGAATTATAGGTCTAAACTTATTTTGCGGGTATTAATCCACCAAGATAAATTGCTCGAAGTAGCTTCAGCGGTCAAACCGACCTAAACAAAATATAAAACAATGAAATTAATTCTCAGCGAGCTGAAAAAGGTACAGAAAACGAATAAAAGACGATGTCTAGAAGTAGAAAGTTGGAAACGTAACTTTCACGCCAGACAACAGCACGACCAAATGAGTCCTTAAGGGCCAATAAATTGTTGTTTGTGGCGTAATTTCTCGATATCATTGTTTAAAACCTTTAATACCATCAGTGATAACATGTTTTATATATGAGTAGTTGAAATGAAGGGAATGAGAATCTTTTCCATTAAAAATTGGAACATTATTGATAGTTGCAATAGTAGTGATTTGAAGCACAAACTCAGTTCTTTGAATTAAAGTTTGAGTTTTTGGAGTTTTACACAGTTCACTGCATAAAATGGACATATTATCAAAATTTCAGAAGCATTCCATAATGTTTTCTCATGAGCAAATCCCAGTATATAATTTGTGAGCAATTATCGCAGATCAATCATTCATGGCATCAAAACTACAAAAAAGGATATTTTCTCATGGCAGAAGTCCTTACGAAAAATGAATTTAGTACTGAGTTATAGTTAGTTATTGCAGAAACATTATTATGAATTTAATGGAAAGTGTGGTTTCGGGGTGTCGGATGGCATCCTCTTCAGGTGCTGCCATTTGCCATCCGTCACCAGACAGCACGACCACGGTTAGGCTTGTTGATGGGTTAAGCTCGTTATATTTCAACTATTTTCCATTAAATTAATGACGAACCAGCATAAAATCTGGAAGCTAGGAACCCCCATTAATGTGCAATAATAGTGTTAGTGAGTTGCTGACCAAAAGCACAACTAGAAAGACGAAGTTGTTGACTAGACTAGGAGGTTCTAACCCATAATAAAACTAACTTATATTATTATGAAGTATGATCGCAATTAGCAATTACAGTGTTTCATTTACAATCAATCAATCGGTAGGATTTTTTGAGTTAAAGAGTGAAATTTATGTATTTCAAGGTAGAAACAATATTTCTTCTCAGCTTCAATCAAATCAAAATCTATGAAAGAAGACAGAGTAAAAGTTGGTTTTTGAAAATAAAATGAACTATGTACATCCTACAATGCTTTTAGCCAGTGGTAGATTCCTTATTTTTCTGAATTATTTTGTTTCTTATGACGCTTACTTTTCCAAATGAGTCACAAAAATCTAGTACTTTAAAATCCATCGTATTTCATAAAACAATCTCTTCATATCTTTGCGCATAGCAAAAAATTAACGAAACTAAATCAAATTATCTACGATAAATAGTTCGTTACAGTATATTCTTCGCTTTCATATTAAAAAAAGTGTTGATTATTTAATTAAATGAAAACAATCAATTAAACAATAAAAATGTACAAGTGAACTAATACAAATGACTACAAAGTTCGATGATAATCTCAATATTTAACCGTGAATTAAGTTGAAGTGGACATAGAAAATGTCATGAAGAAGAAATAATGCAAATTTGCTATAATCTTCCGCCGCTACTACTTCTACAACTGCTTTTCTTCTGCTCGGTTTCTACAACTTTTCGCTTCTACAATTCAGTTCACTAAGAAGAGCACAGCGCATCATTTTCAGCACTTGCCACCAGAAATAATCAGCAAAGGATAAAAGGATACTACAGCTACCTAGTGCAACAGCATAGCAATAATTAATCTTCAGCATCTTCCTGTGCCTGTGATTTTGCAGCGTTCAAATTAATTTTCTCGTACACAATCAAGGCGACATTCTGAATTGGATTTAAGTGTTATCCTGGATTAACAACAGTGAAAATAGAAATCCGCATGACAGAGTAGAACCACGACTATCTGAGGAGGACAAGTCTTCGTTGCATTGAAGACTTGAATATTTGAAGAAGATCGCTCTTCTAAGCGTTAACTTCCACGCGATTTTTCTCGTCAAGTGCTTAATGAGTAACAGTGCAATGGTGGCTGTGGCTATTTGTTGTATACTGGTCCTTTTGGCCGTCTTTATTGTCATCATCATAGTGGTGGGACAAACAATGAATGACCCCAAGTGAGATAAGCTTCAATTGGGGCCCGGTAACTTTCCGGATGGATAGCAAAGGCCTCCAATTTGTTAGTGACTGATTTAAAACTAGTGCTATAGAAAATGATAGTTTTTCGCAAATTAAGTGAAACGGAGTAGTGACTAAAATTGAAATTAATTTTTTTACAACTTTCGGTCATAAAAATGTAGTGTGTATGTGTCACGGTCGACAATAGAATATTTCGAGACTTAGTTGTGTCCAGCGACAGAACCATTAACGCAGAATCTTCTAGCTCCCAGATTGCCAAAGGACATGCTCGACAGCAGAGACGAGTTTTAAGTAAACCGAGTAGTATGGTAATGCACCCCAGTGAAAGTAGGAAGGATTGAGAAACGAAAAGGTGACTTGGCGAGGCATCAATATGATGCGACGGAAACGAAAAAAAAATCAATCAACTCAACAATACCGGGAACATATCAATAAGTTGTACCAACCATCAGAAAAGAACTGGAATCACGAATGGAATGGGTAAGATAGAATAGCAATCGTCAACCAGATCCTCGGGAAGATTACACTCGTGTAGCTACCAGAAAATTGATTGATTCAAGTGAAACCAAGATTATCAGTTGAGCTCAAATTATGCAATTACCATCCAGACTTAGCCTTTGCTATCTTCTGTCCTCCGACCGCTCAACAATAGTTTTTCAGAAGGGACTTTCTTTCTTGGCAAGAAAGTATCAAAAAGAGCAAAAGGTGACATACTTAGATTTAGTAGTAATGCATTTGCTGTCTAGCACCACCGTCACTTAATACAAAAGTAAGCTTCATTGAGCAAGGAGGGATCATTTCACAATCGTGCACCATCCTGGAATCCATATCAGAGTTGCCATCTATTGCTAATCATCTTGTCTACAGGACTCGAAAAAAGTTGATTGAACTATCATCCTTTTAAATCGTGATCATTGATAGATAATGCTTCAAAACATCGTCGATACAATGCACAACTTACTTTCTGAAAAAACAACCGAACAAAACATCTAGAAGATATCCTTCGAATATAATATATACTATATTTTCTGTGAAATGTAGGAAACGTGTGAACAATTATTTATTTAGTTATAAAATTTATTTGGTAGACAGTTTCAACCAATTGATGTACTATATAGCCATAGATAACACTGTTAACAAACACGTATGTGTAACATACGTAAATGCTAAACCGACAAACATAAAACTTGTGCATTTATACAGCACCTATTATTGCAAATAACCGCAAACACATACATATATGCATAGAAAATCTGCAGAGAAAACATTTTCTACTTGTATACTTTGTAATAGTGATAATAAGTAAAGAGAAAGCTGTTAGTTAAAATGGATAACATTTTCACCGTTCATAGCCAATTACAAATAATGAAACAGTTAATCCGTAAACAATTACCAAAAAAATTAAAGAGTTGTTAAATGTCGTTACTTGTTCGATTGCGAGTTTTTTTTGTTTATCTGTGTATATAATCAATAAGAGAACAGTTACGTAGATGAAATATAAGAAAAGTTATGTAAAAAAAGACAAATAACAGGCTGAATTTCAATTTGTGGTTTTCACTTCCCACACAACTAATTTTCCATCAAGAGAGGTTTTTACGAAACTTACTACCAACCCATCAGCAACATCGCACTCAATTATAACAGAAGTAATTAACATTTAAGACTAATTGAATAAGCGAATTCATTAAAACATGAATAAAAGACGATTTAGTGATGCAATGTGTTGCGTTAGCCGGAAATTGGGTCAGAAAAATTATATTTACAATGTCAATGAAAGTGATAATTGAATCGTTCCAAATCCTTATAAATAGCAGTTGACAAAATAAATCAATAACTATACAATGAGAAAAATATATGTTTGTTTGCACTATAATCTATGTAATCTAATCGATGTAAACTCCTTTGTTATAATAAAAAAAAACGTTTGATTTTAACCGATTGTTGTTGGTTTTTTTGCTGTGTACTGAATCTTCAGCTGAAACAAAGGTAAGGAGAGGTTCGAGAATGTAGTGGTAGTAAAAATTTAAATATATAACTGAGCCGAAACACATGTTGGCAGAATACATTTGCTATACTTTGACAAAAGGCCTAAAAAGAAAAAAAAACAATCCAGTTTTCACGTGATCAATCTGTTAAATAAGACCTGCGTCGAAATACATAATGTTTCATTTGAATAAATTGACATCCTTATCAATGGTAGAATATCTCAAACAGAGCGCTCTGAAAAAAATGTATCGCGCGGACTTCCGATTTGAAAATCTTTACAGTGACTTTTATTTAGCCTTGACTGTTTTTGAAAAGTTTGAGCGATTCTACAAGTTGTTTTGTCCCTTATTAAATGCCTGCTACTTTTAGTATCATTCGCGCATTCCATATGGTCATTGTATCGCAGCTTAGCTAGAATTCTTGCGGTCAGTTCAGCAAAAAATTGACAACACTAACAGTTTCAAACTATATACCACTCATGTTTACCTTGAATGTCCTCAAAATACACCCTTGAATGCAGCGTTAGAAAGAAAGGCTGCAGGCTTTACAGTCTTACTAGGTGGGGTGAAAAGTAACCTTCTTGGGAATGCATTTTTTTTAAATGTTTTTTTTTTAAATTTTATTAAACATAGTCTCATTTTAGTTCGATACACTTATTCCAGCGATTTTCCAACTTCTTGATCTAGTCCGAAAAGTAATTTCCCGGAAGGTCTGCAAAATACTCCTCTGCGGCGTCGATGATTTCCTCGCGTGAGCTGAATTTTTTATTGATGAGCCATCTTTTGAGGTTTGAGAAGAGATAATAGTCCGTGGGAGCCAAATCGGGCGAATACAATGGATGCGACAGCAATTGGAGCCGTAAGTCATTGGTTTTAGCCGTGGTTGCGATGGTTTGTTGCGCCGGTGCATTGTCTTGCAAAAACAATTTTTTTTCGCTTCATGTGAGGCCATTTTGCAGCAATTTCGGCTTTCAATCGCTCCAACTATATACAGTAATACTCGCTGTTGATTGTTTTTTTTTTCTTTTTTTCTGCCATGACAATCCCAGAAAACCGACGACATAACCTTTCCGACCCATCGAGCCTCCCTCGGCCGCTTCGGAGCACTCGTGCCGGCTTCAGTCCGTTGCCGGGCACTCATTCTGTTCTGTGGTGTGTAATAGTGGATCCAAGTGTCATTAACAGTTACCAATCGACGCCAACAGTCCGCCTGATTCCGCATCAGCAAGTCCAAACACTCTTTCGAAGTGCGCGGCACCCAGCGGCAGGATAACTTTTTCATATGCAGAATATTGCCCAAAATATGGCTAATCTATCTATGGCTAATCTCTGTGGTATCTGCTAGCTCGCGCACCTTCACTTTTCGGTCAGCCAACACCATTTCACGTATTTTTTTGACATTATCCTCTGTAATCGCATCGGAGGGCCAGCCGCTGCGGACTTGATCGGCAGTGCGGCCACAACGAAACTCTCGAGACCAATATTTGACGATGTAATCTGACGGAACATTAGCCCCATAATATTTATCCAACCTTTCTTTTGTTTCCTTCGCCGTTTTGCCTCTCAAAAAATAATGTTTTATGAGTGAACGAAAATCGTTTTTTTCCATACTCAACATGATGACAAATACGTCAACAGCATTCAGCTGTCAAAACAAAACTAAAGTCAGCATCACACTGAAATTTGGCATGTCTGCCTAAATATGAACGCACTTCAATGCATCATAACCTTTTTGCAGTAGCAGCGCGTTCTGGCGGTCAAGGAGGTTACTTTTCACCGCACCTAGTATAGTTGAACAGAATTTGTGACTATTTCACTTATCCACAATTTGTTTTTTTCAGTAAGCTTTGAGACACTCAATAATTTGGAGAAGCGATATACTTTTAATGCCTATTTCACCTTTTCGTTGGATTTTTTTATAGTTTTAAGTTGGTGTCGAAGGACTGTTTGAAACTCTGACAAATTGTATTTCCCAATTTTATATCTTTCGAAATGATTGTTTCTGAGGGAAAAGCTACTGATAACGGATTTAGTAGCTCAGTCAGGTACTCAAATAAAGTTATTATTTTCTTTTAAATAATGATATTTTAAATATGATGGTTTCACGTTAATGGCTGAATGATTTTGAAATTTATCATGTCGCACAGTCGCCAGTCGCTTTAAGTTTGAGTAAATTTTACTTAAAACTTACATCTGTTGTACAACTAATATCTGGTTGTTATTTTACTCGTATATCCATTTGAATTTAAAATGGTCGCTTCTAATCAAGTAAACCTCAAGAAACATTACATTTCAGTTTGAAGGAAATTGATCTTGGAATAGTTACAAAAGAAACACATGCTCACATATACCCTGAATTTCAGTAGAATGTCAAAGATTAATTTGGATGTCCGTGATAAATTTCAATAGCGATTTCAATTATCCATTAAACCGTTTACACGTAGCACTCTCTGTCCAAATGCATTATCGTCATCGAGCGTCAGAATTGAATAGAATCTCTGTGACAAAACCAAATTCAGTTCCCACAATAGTATGCAGGAGGATTTATCGCGTTAAAGCATCTGCATTGCACGACCCTTGAACACAGCAAGGATTGTCACACGATTCCCACTTAAACTAATTAATTCCCAACTGACGATGCGAACATTTTCTACTCAATAACGATATTCAATTTGTCTCGATATGAATGCAACGTGTCCTCGCCAATTTGCGTTGTGAAAATCAACTCTTTTCATCATTACGACGCTAATTTGCGTGAATTTCCGCAAAAAGGACTCGGTTTGTCGCTATACGAGAAAAATTGCTGGCAAAGTTGTGATTTTCGTTAAGCCAGAATATGAAAATATGAAAATGCGATGCGGAAGGGTAGTAGCGGGACGCCCAAGAGGCTATACTGTGTGATGAAAGTCGTAGTCATGGAAAAGAGCCCGGGAAAATCCCGGGAAAAGTGTTATCATTCATCGTGGGAGCAGCAGTACAGAATTTGGCGAGTGGCTTAAGATGCAATGTAGGCGAGGGTGGCTTCGCAGGCATTGCTTGTCTGCAAGGGATTTGCGATGATGTTGTCAGAAAGCAAGGATGACGAGTAAGGACCGCAAACAACCCAAATGTAATTTTGCATGCGAATAACCATAATTACGTGGTACTGGATTAGTTTTACTAGAGTTGACTTGGTTCTGCTTCAGGGGCTTTTTATTTTAGACGAGCACAAAGCCGAAAAGGATAAGGTGAGAAGCATGATACGATCAGGTTAAAAATGTCTAAACAGTGTTCACACCGTGATTAAATATCTGTTTGGTTCCATTCTCACTCTTTATCATCGTCACTATTATCTTTTCTACTCAGTATTATTTACTTACGTTTTTTTTTACCCAAGCCAGAATAAATCCAGTGAATGAAGAAGGTTGTTCAAGCTTTCAAAATACCTCATTTTCATATATATTTTATGAAATGTTAATTTTTGTCTTTGAATTAAATGCTGATCTCAACAATCCAAGTGATGAAAGAGGAAGACCTAATTCTACCAGACGTATCCGCGGTGCTCAGATGATACTATGCAAATGGGAAAGTCAACGTAAACATTATCAACGATGATGATTTAGTATTGTTTAATGTGAACACAGTGAACATAGTGTTGACTAGAAAATTGAAATGTAAATTGCGGTGAAGTGAATTTGAAATTTGTTTATGGATGGATAGTATTTTTAATAGGAAAACCACTAGCTATTTAGGAAAGGAATATGAATTGTTTTGTCAAATAGGAATAGAGTTTGATGTTTTCATTAAGTTTGTCCATAGTAAAATTTAATTCTCGAGAATATAACATCACATTCAATAGCGTCTAAGCTTGAATCGAGAATTTCTTTCATAGAGGATCGTCTCCAAATCCACTTTGATATTCATCGATATTTTTTGTACAGTCCCAATACTATTTTTTTCATCAGACCCTTGTGTATCGTAAGAAACTATGATAGGCTTCTGACGATATCACACCAAAACGTAGCTCATTTCTAAAAAAATGTGATTTATTCCAAATATTAGATATTTTTTTAAACCGAAAGTCTTCGAAAGAAAAAAATCAGAGAAAACTAATCCTGTCGTGGTAATAACTCTATTATTTTATCAGTCATAAGCACTTATGCTTAATTTTTTTAAAGCTGACATATAAAATCAACTCTCTATAAAAAACAAAACCCTTAATATTTGGAATTATTTGATGGTTATGAGGCTATTAAGCACACTTGGAGGTAACAAGAACTGAGTCATTTAATACAATAAATAATAGAATAGTGACCAGCGATACCAGACGTCCCGATTTTGGCGGGACGTCCCGATTTTGAAATTAAAATTAAATGTCCCGCGCGGGACAAGCTCAGTCCCTCTTTTAAATTAATGAAATTAATGAATTATGTAAAGAACCCACTGTACCGAAATGGCACCAGCTCTTTAAACAGTTTCCAAAAAATGATGCCAGGAATATGTTTAAAATGGTGTCCATCTTATTAAGTATCCCAACATCAAACTGATTTGCCGGACGCGTTTTTTCCCAAACGAATTTAAAATAGTCGGATGCCAAAAATAAATGTCCTATGTAGAGTTTTTCAATTATATTAAAGAAAAACTTAATTATATCATATAGTATGGTTTATAATTATATTTCTCTGAAGACTGCATAACTATAGGGTAAACCAGACAGTTATTGTTAAAGTAATATATTTTTATTAAAATACATTTTCTATGGCTATTTTTGCTAACTATTGTCATGTGAACATAAATTAAAACTCAAATAAAAAGAAAAGTATTTAAAAATCACTGATTATATACGTTTGATTACTATGTCCCGCTTTCGACGAAAAAATCCCGCTTTTTTACCCAAACCGTTTCAAAATCCCGCTTTGCCAAAAAATATATCTGGCAACGCTGATAGTGACACACATGGCCGAAAAATTTGCTTCCACTGCTGATTCAAAATAAATTATCTAGCAGTCGATGGATTTTCACACTTTTCCGTATAATATAGAAAAACTATTTGATTTCTCTTACTGTAGAATCTATTGTTGTAACAACTGTGTTCGGTCGTGCGTCTCAGAATTTTACTCCAAAACAAAATGAGATATCACCTAATACTATCAGAATATACTTAAATTCACCATAACAAGTTTTTGTGTATAATATAGTATGTAAATAAAACAAGCAGACAAGACTGAATAGATTTTATTTCGTTTGTAAGGAAAAAAATCATCAAGTATGCTTAAAATCCCAGGCATCACATCGCAACACTGCTTTAATTATAATTATTTGATGCGTGATGTCACGAATCGTAGCAATACACGAACAACGCCTAGTTTTCTTCAGAAGTGGTAGAAAGTACCCTCATTTTCTAACGAAATCATTCAAAAATGTTTTAGAGTTTGCCTTTAAAATAAAATTTTTATATTATCAACCACTAAGTTGGGATAATTTCTTTTTTCGTCGTTGAGAGGTGGAAATCTTCAAAAGATTCCGATTTGCTCCTGTTCCTCGGCATGTCGGATTTTTAAGGACTAAAACAACCTCCGCCTTCTCCGAAAACCTCTCACTCCATCATTCATTGCTTGCACTGTCTGTGTGCAATGTTTAATCGGTATAAGGGATAGTACCAGTAAAAATGCATTCCCATTCAATAAAGAATAGTATAAAAGTTAGGTGTAGGTCAATTTATCCACATTCACATAAAGCACTTCAATGCGGAAACTGGCACTTGGCTAAAATCACACATTAAATTTATTTCGAAATTGCTTGGTTCCGTCATATATTATTTTCATGCAAGAGCAAGAAAGGACGAAAGGAATTTTTTTCACAATAATGCTTGCTCCACATTTTTTTATCTTAAGAGGTTACATAGGTATTGAAGGAAAAAAAAACTTTTCAAAAAATTGTATTTTAAATACCAAAAATCTATTTTATTTAAAATTTACACACATAAAAATTTAGCATTTCAAGAAGTTGTAAAAAACTTTTCAGCTAAAAACATTGTCAATCTTCCTGCAGTTTTCCACGTCTAACCTTTTTACGGTAGGCAGAATATTTGGATGCAGGTTCATCTCAAATCAAAAATTCAAAAATTTTCTTATAGTTTATGCCCTTGGCTCGGGCTTGAACGAAGTAATTGGAAAAAGAATGAAATTTGAAGTTTTGAAATGGATTTGAATGAATTTTCGTCTCATATTTTTTTGCCATTTTTTCGATTCACATCGTTTTTAAAATATTTTTTTGGCGTAAAACAAAATCCCTTCGTTCAAGCACGAATCAATACTATAATGAGGAACTGTGCACAGTTTCAGCAAAATTTGTCGATTCCTTCTCGAGAAATCGTGCCTACCACATGAAAAAAACAAAATTTCGAGAAAAATGCGTACAAAATTTTTTTATCGCAATTTAATGAATTATAGTTATTTTTTAGCGACTTACATCAAGTCGTCGATTCCAGGTCCATACAGTTATTCGTTTGCCTCATTCGCGATGTTCAGAGCATCCTTTTGGTCTTGTGATATTTGATGAAAAAGAAAGGAGCTGATTTTACGCGGCAGAACCGCGCTGCATGCGTATAATACGCTAGGTGAGGCAGAGCGCACGTACCGACCACGCGGTATTCAAATCTCTATAACTCCGGTAATATTGCTCGAATTTACTTCAAATTTAGTGTGAATACTCTTGAAGTACTATACTTTCATATGAAAAAAGTAAATTTCGATCGATTTTTTAAAAAGACCAGATCATAATTTACACTGCGTTTTATTTTATCCACTCTTTTTTTGAGGCACTATTTTATGTTCTACAGTCACCCCAAATCTTGTCTTGTCTTTTCATCTCTCAGTATTTCGCTTCTTTACACACCGTTTTTTATTTTTTAGATTTTGTCGTTTACTTCGCAGCACATTCTGTTTAAATTTTCGTTTCGTTGTTTTTTCATCTTCATCTAGTCTCATTTTATTATTTTCATTCCATACTTCTAATTTTTAGTTCATTCATTTATTCTATTTTCTGTCCTTCTATGATTTTATTTCTCAATCTTTGGTCGCATTTTTTCTTGCTCAGCACTCATCTCCGTTTGGATTCCTTAACTATTTAGTTTGTTTCATGAGCTGTGTATTCTGTTTAAGATTGAATATTTCAGCCTACATATATTTCATATCTGAAAAAGTTTGTTTCGAAATATAGGAACTCCAAAACATTGATATTAACTTTAAATTGAAATCCTGAAAAATTAAATTTTCCCTTGGAAAGTTTTAAAATAAGTCTGTACTAGTCTGTTTTTTTTTGATTTACGAAATACATCAACTTGCAGGGTATGTAATTCGATTTGGTATTTTATGTGTGTTATCAGTGGTGGCTCGTGGGAGTAAAGTATGGTGGGGCTACTGGTACGAATTTTTCTATCACCAATTTAAGTTCTTATGTGAGTTTCCACTCCACCCAAGAGGTACCACATGTGGAGCGCTAACCGATTTTGAGTGATCGGTTTCCCCAAAAGTAGATTCACTGGCAATAAAAGATATATTCCTATTATTGTGTGTTGAATAAAATTTAAAGCTTTACTAAAACTTCAAAAAAAATCTTGTTAATTATTTATTTAATCAAAATCATAAATACCATAACCTGAAGAACCCTTTTCTGGAACAAACTTTAAGCACTACAAAACTTTAAAAAATACCAAACACTACAAACACCACGAAGGCACACTAAGTACTAATACTAAACTGATGAGACTATTTTTGCATTAACAGTCATCACCTTCACCCCTTTCGGCCCGTAGTAAAAAAATGCTGTTCATGCCTGCTCAAAAGTATTATCCAGACCATGCCAAGACTAAACGTTGTCGAAGCACTGAAAGGACTGCATATGATTAGCCCGTCCACGATCTATACACATGGTTTTTCAAACACGCACACTCCCGCCGCTTCAGCATAGAATTCACGCAGTCATTCAAATCGAAATACTCTTTTTCGGGGCAAACTCCATCACCTCCACTCCTTTAGTAAAGGTGGAAAATTGTCAAAGAGAAAATAAGTTTGAATTTTACTCGCAGCTTTTACTCGGTGCAGGCACAACGAAGCGAGTCGAAGAGAAAAGCAAATGGTTCTACAGTGCGTGGCAAGAAGACTATGTGAAAGTAAACTACAGCATGGGCGAAAAAAATGCTACATTATATTTTGAAATGGAATGAAATTATGAAAACTATATTGAAATCTATAATGATATTTTATTACATTTGCATTAATATAGGCTCATCAATAAGTGGTGGGGCTGAGCCCCACTAGCCCCAAAGGTAGAGCCGCCACTGTGTGTTACTTCTGTTTCTATGTTCATCGGAGCGTTGAATAATTTCACTTGCGGCTTAAGTTAGCTTGCTTACTTTGCTTTTTAAATTCAATTGGTGACCATTCTTCAGACATTCAACAGCAAATTCATTACACGATTCAAAGTGAAGCAAATTGTTTTTAATCAAATGATAGCGAAGCATCGTTTCACTTCTTTTCAGATGTTTGTTCAATATATCTACGGTCATCAAGAACATCATTCCGTACAATCTATAAATTTTTCAGATGCCAATTGTTGCATGAATAATGATTGTTGTCTATCAACCGATCCTTGTTTTGAGTTAAGTTCATATAATATGATACCTACTACAAAATTGTTTTGCTGTACTTCACAAACATAATAATTTCCACGGAAAAATCTTATAAGGAAATATATTTTATCCTTTTTGATTGCGCAAACTGGTTCAAACAAAATATTCTAATTTCACATCAAATCCTAATTTCATATTCACAAACGAAGAAGTTGATAAAAAGTTGAATTCCTCCATCTCGTATATTTCATTCAAACGAGTACAATGTCGTGTATTTTAGCAAATATTTTGGACGAACAATACACCGAAAATCACCAACATCACCATATATTCAGCAAGGAGTCAAAAAGTCAAAAATCCTTGGCGAAAACAACTATTTGCTTGACGTCTTGTGATGAATGCTTGAGTTCGTATGACTTTGGTCCTCATCTTTCTGCTTCTTTTCGATTTGCTACGGCACAGTGTTTGCATTCGTGCATGATAAATTTTCCTATTATCCTTTCTATGCTTCGTTCCCGGTATCGAAAACAGCCATAAATCGATACACATAAGACATATAAGTTTAGTGAGCAATACCGAAAAGAATGTTAGGAGAAATAAACATAGAGAATATTTTGTGAACGAATGTCCTGGCACTGATTAAATGTAACGTTAGATAAATGTTAATGTGTGTCACATATAATTGGTTACGGATAGGATCGACGCCACATGGAGACCAACATTATTCAATTAGCCGTTGAGCTTGTAGAAAACACAATTCGAGAATGTGAGTGTGTATGGTTTGTTTTTGTAACAAATCCTTAATTTTATTTTATTAGACTATTCTGGACGATTTATTATTTCAAATAAAGCTTTTTGACTATCCCAGCTACATAGAAAACTGTTCAACTTATTACCAGCAAATGAAGGATCAGTATAAAATTTCGGAAATAGTAGCTCAATTACATATAGGTCTTGCCTGGGAAAATTGTCTTTAAATCAAGATGTTAACGATTGATATAAGTTGAAAAACTATTTGTTGGATTTGATGCAAAAAATTCCGCTCCAAATATCTAACGATTGGCTGAAGAAGTGAATGGTCAATCATATATAAAATGGTGAAAATTGAGTTCTTGCCGACACAATTCAAATACCACAAAATGATGAGTAGCAGTATTGGTAGCTTTAGGGAGAAATTCTAAGCTCTGATGGAGATGGTAGATATATAATATAAATTATTTCCAAACGTACCAAATGAAAACGAAATCCTTGCTGGTAAGGTTAGATAGTACCAAAAAATGTGGCTGACAAATTGTGTAAATGGATGCGATGAATCCAGATTTCATGCCCTCTAAACCACAAAGCACACAATTAAATTTGATAGTGGAAAATTGTGTACTATCAAAAAGGGTTTTCGTGTATTCTAGTTTTAATCCCAATCCGAATAAATTTTTGTCCAGAGCGTGAATCAAACGGACATTCTCGTTGAATTTTATCCTGTGATTGATCAGTTTTTTATGGTTTCACCTTTCGTAGTTCTCTCCTAATACTGCCAGTAGGCAAAATGAAAATGTAATAATGTCACAGGTCAATTCAATGCGGACTTATTTGATACGTGCAACCGAAACGAGCTAACAAATAACAATTATTGAAAATACTGTAACCTAAATTTTCTAGGAAAACTCAAGTGTTGGCACTATCATTAAATGATTTGATACGTCTCTAAATTATACTCTACAAACATGGTTCTACCACTTGTCATCCTGTTTTCCTTCAGCCAACGTGGAAAATAATCAAGGAAGTTCGTTTGAGTTGTTATTGTAGGGCTTCGATCGTAATTATCGGGAAAAGCAACATCTATAGTTGCGAAGTGTTCCACTATTTCCGTGTTCTTGTTTCAGGCAGTGGCGATTTAGGTTTCGTGCCGATTACAGTGTTGTCCTGAGAAGCGGCTTAGTTGGTTGATTTCCGGCGTGGAACAGGCAAAATAATTGACTTGCATTTGTATCAATATCGCAGTTCTGAGAAAGATTGTCGTTATTTGCCATCGGTCAAAGCACTTATCTGAAAAAGTGACACCGATTCAGTTTTCATCGATGATAGTTACATCATGAGTGAAAGCATGTTTGAGAGCAAGTGTGAAGCAAAGGCAGACCTAACTTGAAAAGAAGAAGATTGAGTGGCGTCTGATGTAGTAGAGTTTCCGATTATCATGTACATAACTATATTGATGACGCTCGGTTACATTCCCAACAACAAATCAAGACAATTTAAACCGATTTTCGTTGTTATTTCATATAACCCTCTCAGGCTAGACCAATTAATCAAAAATATCAACCACCAAAGATGCCACAATTCGACCATGATAGTCCTCAAACTAATTGTATGTCCTTAAGGCGTTGGAATTAGCCGACAAGAATCTTTATTCAGCAAGAACATATCAAGTCTACAAATGACGACAATCTATTCAGTAGGTGGATGAAAGGCTCACGAGGATTCAAGCGGAAAGTAAGCACACAAACTCATATCCTTTTATGTTTGTGAAGCGAATTCAGGACCGATCAAAATGTGTCCAAAGATTGATGACTGGCTTTATACCTCAATTTGAAATTATCTAGTCTTGACTTCAATAAAAGCTGTTTGATAGCCGTATAAAAACAGTGTTTGGAAACATTAAAGCGTGTTATAGTAAAGTGTTATTTTATCCTTGGTGTGGCGATGAATCGATTTTGATCTTTATGGCTAAAAGGGCTAAAATATGTGTCTTAAAACTATAGATAGGCATTGAAATTAAAAACTTGAAAATATTCAGATTGATATGCGATGTTTTGTGTCTATATAGGTTAAACTGGCATATCAAATATTGGAGTCGTGCTCTGGGTACAATATTTAATTTTTTCATCGATTGAAAATTTTCCGCATTCAAGTTATCAAACATCAATTAAAAAATGAGGTCTTATTTTGAGGACATATATAACATGTTACTAATTTTCAGTAAAAACTGGAATTCAGAGGACTGTGGGATTTATGAAGTGCCTGTTGATTTGTTTCTATCACAAACTTATGTTCATTAATGATTAAAACCATTGTGTCTCTCTGAAAAATGTTAATTTAATGAAGAACATTTCTCAATCACAGCGCTGCAATCTATTCCAACTCACAAGACTGCATTGATTAAATCAAATTCTTCCATAAATTTAAGTGAGAAAATTTTTGTTGCAATACATTATCAGTGACTGTTCGAATTTTTAACTACACCATACAAAATGTTCAGTCGATTGGAACACACACAATCTGGAATTTCCAATTCAGTGAAGTTAAAAATAAGGCAAAACGATCCAACCCCTCGCTCCAATTTTCTTTGGATCAATAGGGGAAGAGTCACAATCGTTCATGTGTTGTTTCTGGCAAAGCTCTCATGGTTTTTACGGCATGGTTCCTGACCTTTCTCACACCATCATCCAATAAAAGTGCCACATTATCCTTTTTTCCCTCGAAAATGTTCTTTCGTATGAACGACCCATGGAAATTGATAATTTTTGAGTTCATCGGATACCATCTCCCGAAATTTTTGGTAACAGCAGCAGCAAGCACAACGTGAACGTAACTACCACTTTCGGTGAGATTGATATCGAACCGTTTAAGTTCAATCACAAAAGATAAATGAAGAAAGAGACCTGGACGGAAAGGGAATTCAAAGATATTTAGTCTACAGGAAAAGAGTATTAAACAGGATGAGGGATAATGGGAGTCCCTTTTTGCGCATTAATTGAATAGCGTGTTAAGTGGACATTTTCTGAATAACTATACGAGAAGTTTTCGGCTTAAATTGTGATGTCAGTAGTTGGAGTGTAGCATAAGTTCTGAGTATAATCAGCCCGGACGCTTGATTAAGAAATTCATAGTATTTTTAAAGTATTCCGATTCAAAATGGCTGAAAACTAATTCAGCTTCTAAGTACTTAGTTCACTGACAACATATCTTGCTTAACAGCTATTAAAAACATATTCGACAGTCGTTGACTTGAAATTATTTTGCGATTAGTATTATTCTTGAATAAGGTATAAATATTTAGGTATTGAATAATTACGGTAATCAATAATCGACCTTTTTTCGATTACGACACAAAAAGGTGAACAAACACGCTATTTGACACTCATACAGTCACTTTTACCCGAAAAAACAATCCAATAAATGCTTGTAAGCATGCGAACGAAAACAACTCTCACTCTAGAGTATCTTTGATCGATTCCAATTAAATTAAATTTTCCAAGGTGCATGGCATCATTGGGCTTTCAACCTGAAAGCCATCCCGTACTCTGATCCACTTTATTGTGAAGAAAATTCGATGATAATCTGTTTCTCTTTTCTTTTATCCGCAGTGTTTTTTTACTTCATTATCATCATTATTGTTACTTTCTGGGCGACTTTGCCATCTTGGTGAGTCTCGTCATCTCTTCATAAAGTGTCCGTTCTTTATTCTAGCTGGAATTTTTTTTTGGTTATATTCTCTTCTTTTGTTCGTCCTAGAATACGACCAGTACATATATACGATGTTCTTGGTCTTGCATTGATGGCGCTGAACGGATGCTGTTGTAAAATCTTAAATCTTACCTATAATCGATGTACTTTGTAGATATTGTGATTACATCAGCTAAACGTGCTTAACATCAAAAAAAATTATGCTCAGGCTTTCACGGTCCAATTAAGATCCTTTTGGTTGCAGGGTGTCTTTCAATGGTCAAGACGATTGTATCTGGTATGGTCGTGGGTTAACAGATAATAGCGACTGGTTGAGAAGGAGATAATGAGAATTCGATGAAGAGGGTTGATTGTTTCAGTGATGCCAGACAAGATGGGGATTAAATTATATGAAATTAAAATTCTCAAAAGAGGATTTTACCATAACTAAATAAAAAGATAATCTATACTACAATAAAACAAGAACAAAAAGTATAATTTTGCGTTCAAATTTAAAACAAAGTACTTAAAGGATTAAATAAAAGTAATCTTAAAGATTACATCGAGGAACTTTGATAAATGAGATTTCTCATAGATGGAATATTAACAAAAATTTCATCTGAGGAGATCAGCCATTCCTTAGTAAAAAATAGAATGCATTATCGCTCGCAAATTTGAAATCTGGAATGTTATCATCAGTGCTAAATTCCGTTTCAGCTTGACAAGCACATGGTATAAGAAACCCTTCTGGCATGTAGAGCCTTTTTGAATAAAATATCACATTGATTCATGCTGAAATACTTTCCAGTCTTCTTAAATCGGTGAGGTACAAGTTCTTTGTACAGGGTGGCGCAAAAGTTTCCGACCATAGTATTTTTTTTGTATAAAATTTGAAAGAAAAGAGATTGATTTAATATTATAATTTTATCATATACTACACACATTAGGTAATATAATAAATAATTAGTATGAAGTATGTCCTCCTTCGTTTTCTATACACTCTAAAAGTCGTTTTCTGAAACTTTCACAGAATTTTTTAGGTAGTTTGCAGAAATTGCGTCCTACTCAACTTGTACACGTTGAATCAATTGCTGCCTATTTTTTTGTCGAGGATCTTTAAAGGCACTTTCCTTTAATTTCGACGACACATTTTCGAAGGGATTTAAATCGGGGGAATTACCAGGCCAATCAATCCATACATTAGAAAAATACTCATAAATCGACTCATAAGTTTTCAAAGCAGTATGCGGCTTGGCGCCATTTTGCATCAAAACCATTTCCTTTCCGTCTCTGAATGGTTGGCGATTAGTAAGGCATTGCACAAAAACAGGGAGAATATTTTCCCTGTAATATTCTCCATTAACAGACAATCCTTGCTGAACAAAGTGAAGTTGCCTTTTTCCGTGACTACTCTGTATTACGGGAATATTTGCGGGATTGCTGGTTATCACTGTCCTATTCTGTCAATTGGGTATTGGATGCAGTTGGATCCAGGACTCGTCCGTAAAAAGGATGTTTGCACGCAGCCTTTCACCACGGGTATTTTCATTAGCAAATCCGAGGTTTTTCAGATTTTGGTAGAAATTCAGCTGGTCTCGAATGTTCTTCTTGGAAAGGAGAGGTTTCGTACGTTGTCTATAGGCTTGCCGGCCCCAGTTGGTAGACTGAATGTATCGCTGAACGGTTCGCCTCGACACATTTTTAATGGCCACCGGAGAGCTGTTAAGCCGTTTCGTCACTGTTCGCGTCCCCACTCCTGGTCTTTTCTCAGCCAATGTTCGAATTTTTCTTTTTGCTTATGCTGAAAGTACCGACGGTCGACCATTTCTTTGCATATCCTTCGCGTTTCCTTCTTCGGCATAGCACCATTTTTTCACGGTGTTCTTGCTGATGCTAAGTATTCTGCATATGTCGCTGCAGCTGAACCCCAATACGTTTTTGAATTCGACCGTTTACCATTATCGTCGCAAAAAATTCCAATTCAATTCATTGAAGATTCACGATTTTTATAGGTTTTGTACAAAAGAGCGTTAAAATTAGGTTCTTTCGATAAATTTGATACTTTCACTTCAAATAACAAAATCGGAAGGGATAAATTTATATTTTCAGAAGTCTTTTTACTGTACAGGAGTTAACATCTAAGGCTAATAAAACAATAACCAATTACTTATGGGTCTGCATATTTTACTTGTAATTAGGCCTACCTACAAATCCTCTTCGAATTTTCGTACTGTTTTTGCTGAGTCTTCATAAAAGTCATTATTTTCGTATTTTCGTTTAAATTTATCGTTATATTTCAACTATTTCATAATTTACATCTGCGAATTACAACGACCGTCAATTGGTTCGTATATATGCCTACGTTTTGGCTATTTTATAACATGTGTTAGAACTTTAGGCATATATACGAACCAATTGACGGTCGTTATAATTCGCAGATGTAAATTATAAAATAGTTGAAATATAACGAGCTTAATCCATCAACAAGCCAACCGTGGTCGTGTTGTCTTGTGACGGATGGCAAATGAAAGCACCTGAAGAGGATGCCATCCGACACGCCAAAACCACACTTCCTACTAAAATTAATTAGGAACCAGCCTATAATCTGGAACAAAAAAGAACCTCCATTAATGTGCATTAAATAATGTTAGCAGAGTTGCGAACCAAAATTGCACACTAGAAGACAATTTTGTTGACTAGAGTAGGAGGTTCTAACACATGTTATATTTTGATTGAGTTCACGCACTTTTAAATTGAAATTGAAAATATTGACATTACACTACGTCAATTTCTATTTGCTTTGTTTGAACCAACATAATTCCTTGTCCATGCCAACGTTGACATGAATTACCTTATATACCACAAATTTTACCCATCGATGCATATCATTTACATGGATGACCAGATATTACCATGATGAATACTAACATAAAATGCAGAATCGCAGTAACCTCCACACGTACGAGGTGAAAAATCTATATTTAATGAGGAGGCTTTCCAGATTCAAAACATACTTGCAGGCTTGGACAGCACATGCTGAGTATTTGATTGTATATTATAGGATACTCCGGCATGATTGCAGGACTGAAGTATTGAAACGGAGAAAGCCATGGTGCTAGTAGTCTGACTGAGTAAAATATAGGCTTGCAAAAGTGCTAGCCAATGTTTTATGCAAGCTCGTGGTGTTTAATAGAATGTGTTATCCTGTGAAAGAATTCAAATGGCCAGAAGTATTGAGCGATTCGACAAAGAAAGTATTGGATTGAAATTTAGATTGTTAGAAACGAACACGTGACAGGTTTGGTTAATAGAATGGGACCACACAAACAAATTGTACCAGGAGTGTGGCTATTTGGTTAAGACAGCTATTAGAAACTGCAAAGTGGATTGTGTGTATCTTGGCGGATGTTGTTTTCAGAAAATCTGTCTATTGTAATGACGGGCTCCATACCACATTCTGTCTTTTCAATTAGAGTGAAAATCAAAAGCTTAATTTACGAAGACACTATTGAAACTACATCGTTTGACTGCAGTCCAAGTTCTTTTGAATGTGACACATCTTTAGCCTGCCCAAATGTGTTTTTTCGAAGAAAGAATATTAAGATAATTATCTCTTTCCGATCCCATTATTCAAAACTAATTGAATGGAATAGGCGAAATTAATAATATAAACGATCGTTTATTTCTGGCAGTATGCTTTATCTGAAAGATAATTGATGGTCTTTCAAGAGAAATAGAGCATGAAATGGAGGGTTCTTTTAATGATTGGATAATGTTTCTTAACATTCGAAAGGCAACAGTAAATTGGTCCTTAGTGTTCTGGAGTTGCTCATAAAATTGATTTTCCCCGAATTCAAGTAGGCTTTCTAAATTGTAATATTCGAATCACAATCAATTTCAATTTATCATGGAATGTCAGATGTAAGACTTTTGATAAATTATTTCAGAGCAACAGTATAGAAGCTTAAAATTCTTTAGTATCTATTGAAAATCGTATCTAACCTTACGAAATATTAGTAGTATTTTTCACCATGGTGCGTAACAGTGTTATTCATTTGTTTGAGTCGAAAATAAAGGCAGCAAATTCATTAATATTTTAAGTGGCAAATAATCAGTCACAAATTCTTGTCGTACAATTCAAAACTCTAATAGTAATGAATAGCTCCAAATGTCAAATAGTATTCAGTGCTGCCAACATTTTCAATTAAAGACAAAAGCTGATTGAAAATGAGACTGTGCATTGTTCAACGATTCGATCTGTCATTTTGGGGTGTATGCATGAGGACTTGAAGCATACTTCAAGCTGCATATAAATCAAACCCGCTTAAATTGAGCCGATTGAGAAATTTTGTCAGATCGACTCAAAATAGCTTCGTTTATACCTGAATTGAAAGATGTGTGTAGTGGTATCGTTTGCCAAAATGAATTGTTTTTGTATTATGTGTTGTTGCCGAAGATAAATAAGCAATTAAGAGGAAATATATATATAGAGTTCGGTCAGAGAAAGTAATTAATTTAAGTGTGAAAAACATCCACGCACAAATACACACAAGTCAATCTAATTTCGAGCTGGCATTGCTTGAATGAAGCCGACCAATAACGTGCACGACTGCTCAAAACTGGCTTGAAATTTCGAGCAATAAATGTCTCAATTCGTACATGTGTACGCAATAATTGAGGTTGAAAAAACCTTCGTCTTAAGTGCCAACTTTAGGGCAGTACCACCCACGCGCCGTGTTCAAAGGAGCACCATGTTTTAGCGCGACGTTAATCAGCAAATTAATTAGTTAAGGAAATTAACGGCACCTTAAAATTATCTCGTCCAGGACGTCTGGAAAACTAATGCCATTGATGTTTTAAATGTTTTGATAAAACCGTTGGTTTTTGTCAAATATCAAAAGAAATAATACCAAGTTGTACTATCTTGCAAATTTAATATTGCTTTGTTTACAGAAATGAAGCCTTAAAAAGTCTTATTAGTCTTGCAAACATGAGTACCATAAACTAAGATTGAATTGTTTTGTGCTGTATCTTTTCCAATTGAAAGAACTGTACATTATATATGTGTGTATCTACGTCATCACTAATGTTTTCAAGGATACGAAGTACCCGTCCCACAACTTCAATGGGTGATAAGTTTACCTGTATGTGGAGTATCTACATTGTAAGTTCAACAAAGCAATTTACAAAAAGAAAGAAATGAGTTTCACGCAGTAATGGAAGTCTTTTAAAGTTAAAAAATCCTTATTTTCCCATGTAACTTACTTCAGCTAACGAAAATCAATAAATTGCCATCCTTGCTGCGAACCGAAAAATGAAAAGAATACAAGTACAGAACGTGACAATAACGAAGGACGCTTTTGAACGATGACAGGAAGTATGGATGCTATTTCGAGGATTTTTTCAATTTTTTGCCTTTTTTTATTTTGTTCAACGCTTTCTTTGTTAGTTTCGCTCACGGAACTGTCATTAAAGTAACTCTGTAGTTTTCATGGTAAGGAGTCAGGAGTGAATAGGCCGAACTGATTTAAAGCTGGTCCACTTTTTAAGTCAGCAGTGTACTATATCTTGAAGCCCGGTCAATTTAAGTATCCTGGAACTGTGTCGGGTCTAACAGTCTTTTCAGGATAACACACTGCGGACTTTTACATGGCCATCTGAACTTTCCAATTATGTTACGACAAGAAGGTGACTGTGTATTGTATTCCTTATTTTCTTGCTGTTAAAGGGGACTCGTCCTTTCGGTTTTTATACTTGTATCTTGAGTAGAAGAAAAACTCAATTTCGCATGTTGTGTTGAAGGGGTAGTTTGAACAGTACACTTGATTTGTATTTTAAAGTTGGTTTTGAAAATTTGATATGTTTTCTATCTTCGAATTATGCTTAAAATACTGAAAAGCAATGAAGATACTGCCAAGACTTTTGCAAAAACTTCGTACCATATCATCCACATAAATCTTCCTGTTTTGTTGAAAAAATAGCTCCATGTAGATGGTTTTCATTCAAAAGATTTCTACTGGTTACTTGAATTCGTTACGGAAGGCAAAAATGTGAAACTGATTTCGTCGATTTTTTTTGTTGCTCAAGAATCTCAAAAAAATTATTGGCTTCATTGAAACGAATTGAAATTTATATAAAGACTTTGACCGAACTCCTTTTTCTTAAGATTTCTGTTACTGAAATCCAGTGTGCTTGCATTTTAAGATTTGGAACGACTTGAATTGGTTTCATGAATTTTCCCTTCGATGTAATACCGTTTTACTGAGTTAAATACGAACAATTGAATACTTTCTTTCTAATATTTTTACACAAACGACTGATTACTTTTACGTTGAAAATTAATTAAAAACAATGAAGATAACATTGATGACTTTAAATGAACAATATTGAATGTTCTGGTAGTATCACATGATAAAAGTTTTGATATCGACTCATCAATAAGTTAAATATTAAAAAGAAGATAAAAGGCTTATGCAGCTTTCAGAAGAATTTTGCTGGTTTCACAATGAACCAATGTGGAAGCAGCAAAATTTTGAAGAAATTTACTAATGTGCAAAAAACTTAAATTTCATAATATATTTAGTTTTTCTTGCGTAAAGTGAATATTTTTTAGCTGCTTCTCCAAAAAAATCGAAATGAACGAACGTGGAATCTGTAATAAGAAAATCATTTATCAATATTACACATTTGATTTAATCGCTTAGAATCTACCCTTAAGGAAACGTCTTTCTCATGTCTTATAAATGTTACATCTCCTGGTTAAGGCTCTCAAATCAGAAGTCTGCGATGTTTCCACCTTGGACAACTGTCCCCGGGAAAGTTTGTTATTTTCCAGGTAGCTAGCCAAGTGCTATCCTGGGATATTATGATATCGATCGTAGCTTCGATTTGCCACCACCTCTGAGGACTAATAATTTTCCGTTCAGGACAAAACTGAGCGAAAAGTGTAAATGAGATTGAAGTTGTTCGTGCCTAGGATGTGAAGCTTATGTTGGCTCAAGGAACCTGTAGAATTGATATTGTTTGTTTCACATCAACCGAAACATAGCTTGAAAAGGATTTCGAAAATGGTTTATAGGTTTTCGGGCAATGGACGGCAATAGAAATGTTATTTGCGTAATGATTTGTTGTGGTGATTGCGTGACTTTGATTTGTGGTTGATAACAAAGTTTTAACGTTATATTTGTACAGGCACGTATAGAAGGATGAGGGTTATTTGATATACAGACCTTGTTTATTTGTCGGACGTTGCAAAATTACCAATAACCTACCGAATTGGACTTCAAACCTTTTAAGGAAGAGAGTATCTGTTATAAAACAGAAATCGGAAACGCTCGGTATTTTCAAAGATGTTGGAAAATGTGACAAAATAGTTGTTCTTATTCATACAGGTTAAAGTTCAGATCGCACATGATATCATATTCGACCTCGAAATTAAAAAAAAATTAAACGAGCAATTTACTGTAAAGCGATTTCAGCAAACGGCTTAATCCTCAATTCTGGTTTCGAAAAAACTACACATCAGATTATTTAATATTTCCTAAAAACCAGCTCTATCAGACATATAGTTTTTTTAACGCTCGAACAATAGCTAGCTTCCTGTTGTATTCCTTGTTTGCAACTTGTATTCCCACTTAAACCACCCACGGAACCACAGACACTCTACAACACAATCCTGAACACCGTGCTTTCCGATAAGGCTCATAAGTTATAGATAGCAAAAATCAATAGGGGAGCAGAGTTTGACCTTGTACGCCGTCAAATACCTCAATGTTTTGTGGATGTTCACAAGCAGCGAAACATGAAGTTGGAAAAAGTCTACCATCACCTATCTTTATCCTTGCTGGAACATTAGCAATTACGATGCATTCTACGTTGCTGTTTTTTTATCCAATGGATTGCAGGACGCAATCGACATGGCTAAAATGATAAACAAATTGATTAGTGCGGATAGTGTGAGGCAGTTTTCAATGCAAAATGAAAAATTCAAAAAGTTGTATGAAGGCTCGTACTGTGGCAATGTCGACAAGTAGCCCAAAAGTGTGTCAATGCTAACCTCCTACAACATGTTACGAGGCATCTCGACAAATAAAGACTCTTCACCCCAGGATAAAAACGTGAGTCGTTGTATCATGCAGCATTGTGTAGGTGCAACTTTTGAATTAAGCGTAAGCACCCATCGACATTAGAGCATTCCTTTAGTCGCTAGCAACCGTCTCTTCCACGGCATTTAGCGTAACAATCACAAGTGAAATTCTTGTGAGTGGGGAGGCGTTGTGACGAAACGAGAAATATATTTTTTCGTGTACACGAATATCCTTTTTACCATACAACCTAATTTAAGTGCTAGCCGTGAACATGTGGAGGAGCCATGCACCCGCAAGTCTACATTACACATTTGCACTCCAAGTTGGATTGCGGAAGCAGAAAATGAACTAAACCGCCTTTCTGCTCGTTAACAGAAGTCGTGAATCCTTTTATTGTTCATTTTCGTTTGGTTCTACTAGTTTCATTCATGCATGCTTTGCATGCTTGGATTCATCTGTGAAATGTAACGCTCTGTGCACAAAACAGGCAAAGTGAAAAACACTTTTTCTACTTGTCAAGGCTCTAATCGGGATATTATGTACTAAGGACATGCACTGCATAATCTCACGAGCTGGTTCTAAGCTGAATTTATTTACTTTTGAATTTTGCGCCAAGTTGAGGGTGTAGCGAGAGATTGCAGTAATGAATGATTTTATGTATGTGTTACGATATTTGATATTATGGTTATACCAAAACATTTGATAGAAATGCATTTTTATTTGGGAATCGGCGAAAAATTGGTCGACATTTGATGAAAGCATTCAATAATCAACCAACTGACTTGAATGAATTAACGCGATACGGACCAAACTTAGGGATGTCGTCATAAGTCTCAAAAAGCAATTACTCATTTGAATAAGCTGCCCTAGTTACTGAAACTAGAGTTCACACGTTTGATAAGCTAGTCACTGAAAATACAAACAGCCACTGGCTGCACTTTGAAAACTTACCCGACATCGGCAAATCCTTTCTCCAACGGGGCTACTTCCTGAATATCAGACGTGATGCATTATTGCCGGCCAATCAGGTCTTGTACATGTCAGATCCACTGTCAACAATGTGTGCAGTAAATTTTCCGTCATATGTTTTCGTCATTGGTGACATCAAAATTTCAACAAATATAATCCTGCCAATGTTAGAAGTCTTGTGAAAAATTGACACTGAACTCACCACAAGAACAAGAGTACGTCTTAGAATGGTATCTCGTAACGAACTCATCTCATGCTCATGCTAGAGAAGAAATGTTGTTTGAAAGTTGATAAATGGGAGTGGCTGAAACCGTTTGCCCTTTTTTGTACGGTGACATAAACTACAAAAACCTGGAACTAACAAAATGGGTGGAGTATAGCAAAATTAATGAAATACAGAAGGTGGGGTTGACGATAGAACCTGAAAATTTGGTGGCGTTACTACGAATTATCTGTTGTGTAGGTGTGGCGCTTTAAAATCCGATATGACATAACTGCAAAAACGATCAATAAAAGTAGAAATAATATTGTAGCGTAGGGCCAGATTAGAAAATTACATCAAAGCGCACAAAACATAAATTATATTCAGTTGATATTTTGAATTAGCTGGTGTGCACGGCGTTTCGGATCTTGTACTCGATCCTTCGGAGTTAGTTTCGCATTTCCCATTTTGGGATCGGCGTCCGGGAAGTCTCGTCTATGCGTCGGCACAATACAAGTTACACTCAATAAAATTACCTCTCTCTGTGCAAGATTGTAGGACAAAATTATCCACTCCATGATCTTTAAGGACCAAAAATTGCGTGTAACAGAGTTGTTTTATAAACCACTAAAAATGCTGACTTGCGAAGTGGCATTGAAATGATTCATGCAAAGAGCAAATTTAAATAAATTTGGCATGAAAAATAAAGCTATAAAACCACCATAACAGTAGGGGGCACAGATTTCATCAACCGTAACATACGGAATGTACTTTTTTGAGATGATACTCTTTGCAACCCTTTTGAATTACGAAACAAATTCAACCATTTTAACGATTCTTGTCCATTTGCTATTTCTCTTGCGGTGTGTGTTTTGATGAGCAAACGATCAAAGAGCAAAAATTCTTCGTATTAAAATTCCGTTCTGCTTTAAAGACTAATAGGGATAAAAACAGATTTGAAAAGTGTTGAAAAATTCTTGATTGGTATTAATTTTTTTGTGAATGTGCGACTGGAAATCAAAGTCGACTCAGTTTAATAGCAGATGAGCAGAAATAGAGATGATAGGATGTTGAGAATGTTGAAAAAGGATTATTAGTGATTTATTCGTTTGGATTTATCATGTGATTATTATTGAATGTAATTCAGGAAACTTTGTTCAATAAGAAGATTTTATCAATTTTGTTTTAACTGCAGATGTGACTAGTTTGAGTTCAGAATAAATGTGAAGGTTTTTATGGAAATATGCTTACTACACTGTGAAAAACAATGTGAAAGGTTATTTTCGTCCACCTAGATTTCATTTATATGGTTTGGTGTAGAATAAGATGCATCCTTGGAAAAAATAAATTACTGTAAACAATTTAGCATTAAAATTGAGTTTTTCTAGCAAGATTAAATATTTCACCAAAATTTATAGCTGATTAAATTCCAAATTTCGATATTGTTAGCAGTACTTGAAAGATTGGCGAGTGATAAAAGGACGATTTCTGCCATTCGCATTGGCAAATATACAGCAACTTGTTTCCGAGAAATTTCAAAGAGATATGTTTCTTAGTAAACTTAAAAACAGTGAAAGTTCCTCATAATGATCACAAACGCGATTAACAAATGTTTCCGCTATTGGAAAGGTAAAAAATCAAAAATTCCTCAAAAGAGATATGAAAACGATCCACTATTTAAAAGCGTTCGTTGCGAGAAATTAATCTGTATTTATTTTTGTATTCTTTTATTCGCCACTCAAATAAAAACATTTGAAGCTTTCAAGTATTGTGAGCGCAGACTACTATGGTTTGTTTGATATTTTATTCTAGCGCAGAAAACTGATAAATAAAAATCCTGAAGGAATTATGAAATCAATAATTTGTTAAAAAATGCGCATTCAAAGAACCGCAGGCTTATGACTCTCGTTATTACTCATAATTTATTCGTCAGGACATGTTCAAAGGAAAATTTTTTTTCTGCTCTGAAACAATTGAATGATTTCAATGAAAAACACAATTTTTTCCCCTATTTTCTATATATCATTGTACACAATCAATAAAAAGTGAAATCCATCGTTCTATTTAAAATTCATTGGAAATTTTTTGGATTGAAAATGACTGCTTCAACTGATTGGTGTTAATTTCTTCTGATGCTTTTACCCATTAAAAATAATAATGTATCAACTAGTGGAAAATGTGAAACTTTTAGCACAGGAATCAATTTTTCCTGTTTCAAGAATTTTTCAAGGAACTTCGTGGAATTTTTTGCGCTTTTACAAGAATTAACTGTTCGCAGTCCCTAAGGGTTAATTCAGTGACATGAATGATGAAGCATGTTGTAAAGCAGCAATTTTTGGATAAGACGTTGATGATAGAAAATACGTCGAAATAAGCCATCGATGTTTCATAAAAAAATTATAGTTTTATTTCGTTTCACTAACATCCCACTAAGAGGCTGCGTACATCCGAAATTGCATAGAAACCTATAAATTAATTTAGCTTTTAATTGTTGTGAAATATTACCATTGATATTTTCAGTTATCATTTATTATAAAAAAATTCAATTTAAAAATACTTAGTTGCATCCCCAATATTTGTTGTGGATTGTCTGCTGAACCAAAATTTTATGCAGCTTTTCTTCTCGAATGCACCTTGGTGAAACATTGATTATGTTTGCAGTGGCCGAAAATATCGCTCAACTGTAACAGAAGTTACCATTACGGTCAAATACTTTATCCAGAATTGCCATTTTATGACCTTTAGTTGAACCAATTTTAAAAGAGTTTCAGTTGAAAATAATTCATTTCACAAGGGATTTCAAGTGAATACCCGAATAGGACTTGTGAGAGATCTTAGTACTGAGACAAAGTCGCATTACAAACATCGACATGGTGTTAAAATTGGGTGAAAAAATTGATATAAAAAATGGATATATTCGTCTGAAAATCGATATTGTGGAAACATTGATTTTGATGTCACAGCTCTACTAAAGTCAATCAAATGAAGTTGCAAAAGTAATTTTCCATCCTTTCCCATATCTGCACAAAGTTCCGAATTCATCATTTAATGTTTTTTGGGAGAACAGTTTGAGATAGAAATTCCTTAGAATATGTGAACAAACTTACTTGATTTCAGAGAATGCACCGTATTTTGAGTAGAGTTGCTTTTTGTTATTGACTTTCTTCTGGTGCCCTGCGTTCGTATATGAAAATAATTCTATCGAATACTGAATACTCCTTTACTTCCTTTACTCTGTTTAAGTGCTTTCTTACTGGATAGTTGATAGGCCGACGCAGAAATAATGTAAAATCGTACTTATTTAGGTCATCTCAAGTACGATTCTTGTGCTACAAAACCCTACTTGAAATCCTCTAACCAACTATAATAAATCCCAGGATTCAATTCGTGGTCGATTATGTACCAACTCCAATGAAATTGTGAAAACATAATAGTAATTACCTGCTAGAAAACTTTTCGTCACTTCAGCTATTTTAAAATTGGCTCGTTCCATGCAAGCAAGGCTACCGTTCATGTTTGCCAATACTATCAGGATTCTAGACAATAATTCCGTTTCAGTAAAAGTTGAGCCAACTTTTCACGTTTCACTTGCAATCTAGTAGACAAAAAAGTTTTTGCGCTTAGTGAATTTTCAGGAAATTTTATTTGAAACTCAAATTAATTTATAATGATGAAGCAAAAGTTTTTGAATTTCCATTAGAATAACAGGATTTGTAAATGATATATTATCCGAGTTGATTAACGAGTTTTATCGAAATCGAATAAATTATTTTACATTTGATCCTGAAGATGTTAGAGTCTTGGATTACGAATTTGATTTATTAAAGGATATTTAAAAAGTTTGTGAGAGCTAAGTGAGGAAGATGATTCAATGGAAAAAATTCTATCCATAGGTACTTAGTGCAGCTTCAATATTAATAAAACTTAATGCCACAAATCCAATCGGAATCGGATAGCACATTGGATTTGGAGGGCTCATTCAAAGAAGTCGAATATAAATTCGAATTGAATGTGCTTGGTCTTTGTTGCTTTGTTGTCCTTTTATTTTTGATCAAATACCAAATTGTATCGGTGATTTTCTCATAAAATCAGCAAAAAAATAACGAAAATCCCTGAAAAATAGGCGAACACGACGAAAACAGGGAAATACGGAGCCAGAATTCTAAGTTCCATTTTGAATGTTTGCTATTGAATTACTTTTGGAAGAAGCTGGATTCATTTGAACGACGTTAGAGGGAGGGATGCTGCCATTATCTTCCCTTAACAAATGAAAAGAAATTGTGAAGATTTATTATGATAGTCAATTCAAGTTGCGGGACTCAAGAATTCATTATTTTCGAGCCGAACTAAGTGTACAAGTATTGGAAAAAGTTTTACCAATGCTTTCATTGTGTTGAAAAGTGAAGTGTAACGAAAATTCTTTGAAGAAAGTTATTGGAAGTAATAATGGTTTTGTTTTGTTTTCATTATCCTTATTGATCTGAGTGAAAATTGAGAGACGGAATCATTTAAATTGTGATTGTTGTTGAAGATTCTGGTATGAAAAGCATATTTCAAATTATATTTGATCAAAATTTTTTGAAGTTCCTAGTTGGCCAGTATTCCTTCGCATTTGGATTCGTACAACTCAACATTTCGCATGGATGCAATTGTCAACTATGAGCTTCAAAAAATTAATTCTTATCTAAACAATCCTAAATCCACCCCACAAAGCTAAGCGTTTCATCTTATCTTTTCATCTCGATATGGTGTTGTGCGCTACAACCAGGATTCTCTTCCTTTTTACCTATTCACACAAGCTTTCATTACTGATATTTTCTCCCCATACTTTCACGCATTCAAATTTTCCATAGAAGCCCCGAAACAGGATCCTTTTTACAGCACGTCTATTTCACGTTTAGCCTTTTACGCACCACTTCCTGACAGGACTGCTGAAAACCATTTGCATTATCGCAACGATAAGCAATGTGGAGACATATTCTACATCATTTATTTGAATACCAAATGAAATGGAATTGAATATAATATCCGCTGCTGTTGAAAAGGTGAAAATTCGAGAGAAAAGTGCCAATCATAACCACAAGTCAGAAACTCTTACGAAGGTTGGTTTATTGGGTGAATGTTTTTGAAGCTACTTTTTCTTTCTCATTGTACGATTTCGTGTGGTGAAACTTCTTGGAAGGTAGCGAATTAGGGGCTTTGACAACCATCGAGCTTTATTGAATCAAAAATACGATGAATTGATGGTTTAAGAGCTGTTTTCATGAGATTTCGTATGTTTTTATTGACAATTTACAGTTCATGTGTTTGCTTGAGGAGATTTGCCAAAGAAAAATTTTAGATGAATTTTTATTTGGTTACGTCGATTTGCTTTCATGAAATTTATGATGCAATGTTTTGATTTAGAAGGAATTGAAGATTTTATTTAGTTTTGGGTGAAGAATAATATTTACTTTGTGCAAATCCTTTAATAAAAATAAAATCACGTGGGTGAGTAACATAAAAGGGATTTCCGACTAATATGAGCAGATGGGCTTAGTGATGAATTGTTTAAATGGAAAAGCTTAGTAGTACTAACAAAAAAGAAATGTGTTATGAGTTTCAGCGATGATGGCCCTCTTCAAAATTTTTTTTTAAATTTCCCTGGAATTTTAAATATAAATTTCTCAAAACTGTACACGTGCTCTGTTAGTTGCACGTTAGCAGAGAACGCTGAAGTACGTTCTTTGCAGACTAGAGGTATATCAAATTTATTAATGATTTTTTAATATCTTAAACTTTAAACGCGTTTATCTCACTACAAAGTTTTTCAAACTGGCCGGATTCTTTTCTCAAACAATTTTTGTTCGATTTACTTGAATGTTCAAAACTAGTGTCTGCTAGGAAGTACGTAGAATTTTTTTATGTTGCTAATTGCAATTGTTATGAACAATTTTCAAGCGTTTTTTCGTTTTTTTAAATTTTTTTCAAAATGACGCCATTTTGTTAAAAATCAATTTAAAAAAAACCTTCATTCTTCTCTGGCGGTTATTATGCTTTATCGGCAATTATTTGTTTGATAACCATAACCATAACATTTCAGGAGAAAACGGTCCGACCGCGAAGTCATGAAAAAACAAGCCGCGAGTTGCGACCCTTGAGGTGCACACGGTCAACTTCCCAGTAATATCTACATAAACATCAACAACATTAAACGCAATAATAAATTTGAAAATAATACTACCTTAAGTAATAGCAATGCGAGGTATTCTTAGCAGTAACAGGAATGAGTTAATATGAATCATATCGTCTACCGGAGGATTCACTGATTACGTAAGGTTTTTGGTCGATGAGGACAGATTGAATATTCACGCGGATCAATCGGTGGGGGGCCTTTTTGGTCTTGAAAAATTTTGTACATGCAGTCAAAAATAGGTTCAATTGCATGTAAAAAGTAAAATGTATTTCAAATTATGATGGTTATTGAAATCTTACGATTACTAAAGAATGAATCTACTAAAACTACATTTTTTTATTCGATGAAAGCTTTTCAAAGCATATGATCTTGCAAAGTATTGACTACAAAACATTTTACCATTCAAAGCGTTGATACCGCAAATGCAAATTTGATTGAAATTTTGTTGGTTTTCAAAATTTGAACAGTTTTTTAAATTAAAAGACTATTAAAACTATTCAAAATCTGCTCAAATTATGCAAGTATTATAAAACTTGGATTGAATTTACAACATTTTTTTTAGAATAAAAGATATAAAGTAATATCATTCGTATGAACCCTCTTTACAAGCTAACTTTGAATGATTTTTTATTTTTAATTTAGTTGTTTCATAATCATGGAAAAAAATTTTGCTTGTTTATCTTCAAAAACTGATAAGAATGTATAAATTTTATAAACTGGTATCACTGTGCTATGCAAATCAAGTTAAAAAAAATATTTTTTAGGAAAAAAACCATAATTTTCCCATTTTCTCCTGTTAAATTAAAAAAACGGCTGAAACGAATTTTTAAAATGTTAAAAACTTCACAAAGAGGTTAATACACGTCAACTGTTACCATAATGATGCAAATATTATATCTGGTTCGTGAGATATAGGGAATGATAAAAATGACCTGGAAAATCATGATGACTTTTAAGGATTTTTAATTTTTAATTTAATTTTTTACTTAATCATGAAAAAAGTTTTTGATGATTTTTCTACATACATTGTTTGAAGTATATAAATTTTGCAAACATTGATTACTATATTTCGCAAATCAGGTTAAAAATATATTGTTTATGAAAAAACCCTAATTTTTTGCACTTTTTTTTTAAATTAAAAAACGGCTCCAACGATTTTTTCCAAAATTTGATAGATTCACACGAATATTAATACGCGTCCATTGACAACTTAATTACGCAAATCGTATGTTTGATTCGCGAGATATAATGCAATACAGAAATAAGCTTGAAGGTCATGATGACTGTTAATGATTTTTCATTTTTCATTTGATTTTTTTTTGTGATCACGAGGAAAAAATTTTGATGATATTTTTACAAAAACTGTTTGGAGTATAAAAATTATATAAATATTGATTATTTTGACATGGAAATAACGTTAAAAATTTATTGTTTTGCACTTTTAAAAAAAAAAATTTAAAAACGTCTCGAAGAATTTTGACGAAGAATTTCGACACAATTACATTAGTGTTAATACGCGTCGATTGACACCTTGTTCGAGGAAATCGTACGTTGGGCTCGCGAGATATAACGCATGACAGAAATGACCTTCAAACGGGCAAAACAGCACACACACCCCGACCGAAAAACTAAAAAAACTAATCAGCTCTTGAAATTGCAAAGACGCTTCGATTGACACCTTAATAAAGTCGATCGGACTTTGTTTAAGTGAGTTATACTCGTAGAAAAAACTGTCCACGAACGTACAGACGTACGTACGTACGTACACACACACACATACATCTCCCTTTCTAAAAACACTTTATATATACTCTATAGACCTCAAAACGTAAAGAAATGTTGAAAATTTCAATTTCGATTTTCGAGGCGATTACAAGAACTTCCCATATACTGGGAAGTTAATAAGGCGTTTCTGGAGAAATGCTAGGGAGCCGCCATTTTGTTTTTTAAAGTCCTGAAAAAATTCAAAGAGGATGTCAAATACTTGTACAATATAGATCTTTTTACCAAATTTCGACATGTTGTGTGGTTTTTGAGAAACAAATTCCCAAAAAATTACTTTACCTCTACAGTGGTGTTCCCCCTCAAGGAGCAGCAACTTGCACGTGAAATTTTCGTACCAACGAAATTTCAGAAGTTACCAAACATGGTGACCTTGTTTGAAGGATTTTGCAATTGCGTAATCACTTCCACAGATACATAATCTGTGCTAGATACCTCGTTAATTTCATATCTGCACTGAATGAGTTGCATCAGCCAACCTAATTGTCTGCCTGATCAGAGAACAGGTATTTTAATCTATAGTATTATGTACATATTAAATGATTTTCGTAGTTTTCAATGCAAATTTCAATTTGAAATTATGATTCCACCCATGAAATTTGTAAATTTAATTGCCATACAATTTTAGCTGCTTCAACTTTCATGTGTTTAGCTTTTACAATCGTATTTGCATGTATAGCAAACTCTACCAAATAACACAATCACCAGAGAGGAGAATGAATGCGCCCTTCTTCGCTGACATATACAAAACACCCTTAAATTCAATCACCCAGGCTATACTCGCAATCTGGCAAAGACAATATTGAACATGTTCTGGTCGTGTCAGAATTGTTAACAGTTTTGTGTCCTTTGAAAAGTCGTCAACTAAAATTCTATGAAAAATTGTTTGGTGAAATATGATTTTATTCTGAAGTACATTACTTTGTAGCTGAAGAGAAGCGGTTTTAAATAGGATTCAGACTTTTATTTAACGCGATGTCAAAAACTGTTATTGTTTGATGTGGCCCTCGTTTTTTTAATTTTTCAAGCTTTCGAAAGTAATATGGAATTTTAAACTTCCCGAAATTGAAATTTTCAACTTTCCTTTACGTTTTGAGGTCTATAGAGTATATATAACGTGTTTTTAGAAAGGGAGATGTATGTATGTGTACGTACGTACGTACGTTCGTGGACAGTTTTTTCTACGAGCATAACTCACGTAAACGTTGAAGTGTCAACCAAAGCGTCTTTGTAATCTTAAGAGCTGATTAGTTTTTGGAAAACTTCGGTCGGGGGGTTTGTTGTTTTGCCCCTTTGAAGGTCATTTCTGTCATGCGTTTATTTCGCAAAACAAACATGTGATTTGCATCGTTAAGGTATCAATCGACGCGTGTTGACATTTGTGTGAATCTATTCAATTTTGAAAAAGTTGTTGGAGCCGTTTTTTAATTTGGGATAAAAAGTGCAAAAAATTGAGTTTTTTCATAAACAATAAATTTTTAACCTGAATTGCGAAACATAGTAATCAATGTTTACAAAATTCATATACTCCAAACATTTGTTTTGAAATCACCATCAAAACTTTTTCTCATGATTACAAAAAAAAATTAAATGAAAAATAAAAAATCATTAACAGTCATCATGACCTTCAAGATCATTTCTGTAATTCTTTATATCTCATGAATCAGATATAATATTTGCATCATTAAGGTGTCAATCGACGTGTATTAACATTTTTATGATGTTTTTAACATCAATAAAAAAAATTGTTTCATTCGTTTCTTTAATTTTGATAAAAGAAAAAGCGAAAAATTGGTTTTTTTTCATAAAAAATAATTTTTTAACCTGATTTGCACAGCACAGCATAAAATTTTCATAAAATTTATACATTCTTATCAGTTTATGGAAAGAAACTAGCAAAAACATTCTCCATGATTATGCAAAAATGAAATAAAAAATAAAAAAACATTCAAAATTTTAGTAGGAAGTGTGGTTTCGGCGTGTCGGATGACAACCTCTTCAAGTGCTGTCACTTGTCATCCGTCACCGGACAGCACGACCACCGCTGGCTTATTGATGGATTAAGCTCGTTATATTTCAACTGTTTTATAATTTACATCTGCGAGTTATAACGACCGTCACTTGGTTCGCATAATGCCTATGCTAAGCCATTTTATAACATGTGCAAACAAAGAACCTCCATTAATGTGCATTAAATAGTGTTAGCAGAGTTGCGAACCGAAATTGCACACTAGAAAAACAGTGTTGTTGACTAGAGTAGGAGGTTCTAGCACATGTTATTCAAAATTGTCATGTATAGAGGGTTCGTACGAATGATATTATTTTATATCTTTTATTCTAAGGAAATTGTTGTAAGTTCAATCAAAGTTTTATAATATTTGCATAATTTGAGCAAATTTTCAAAAGTTTTTACAGTGATTTCATAAAAAAAACTGCTTCAATTTTGAAAACCATCAAAATTTCGATCAAATATGCATTTTTGGTAATCAACGCTTTGAATAGTAAAATATTTTGTAGTCAATACTTTGCAAGATCATATGCTTTAAAAAGCTTTCATCAAATAAAAAATTGCAGTTTTTAGTAGATTCATTCTTTAGTAATCGTAAAATTTCAATTACTTCCTCCATCATCGTACGTAATGCTTTTTACTTTTTACATGCAATTGAACCGATTATTGCCTGCATATTCATAATGAAAATGAAAAATTAAAAACATCCTGAATAAGCTCCATACAACCGATTTTCAAATGAAAAACCTCAAATTATGAACAAGTTCCATACAAAAGATATGGACTTTCGAAGGACTTGACTCAAAAACACATGTCCGCACTAAGCTCCATACAAGCGCGGTGCACTTCATTAGATCCTAATGGAAAACCACAAATTATGAACATATTCACAGCTATTCAAAATGACCACCATGCGACAAAATCTCTTCAGTGGGCATAATAACAAAACTGCATTCATTTTTGCTAACGGTCTTTTATCCTTGAAGCATCGATATGAAAATAACAAATAACGTAGGCTTTTTAACCTACCCTCACCACCCACCGATTGATCCGCGTGAATATTCAATCAAACCAATCCACCCCCCATCCACCAAAAGCACTACGTATTTAATGGACGCTCCCATAGATGATACGATTAATATTAACTCATTCCAATTACTGTTATGAGTACCTCTAATTATTATTATTTAAACTAGTATTATTTTCAAAATTATTATTATGTTTAATGTTTTTAATGTTTATGTAGATATTACTGGGAAGTTGACCGTGTGGACCTCAAGGGTCGAACCTCGCGGCTTGTCTTAGAGTAAAGTTATTGAATCTCAACAGACAAACTTCGTTCGTATTTTTAACAGACCAAAAATAAACTTTTCTACAAATAGAATAAATTTAGCTCGGCAATAGCCACACGACAAACTTTTACTGATGAGGATCCTGCAAAAACATCCAAGCGTTGTGACCCAAAGAAGAAGGAACTAGATATGTCTTGCTTCAACATTGTGCTTAGTGAGTTCTTGCACTCATAATACACTGATACTTTCATCCTTGAGTTGAAGAGCGATGATTGGCGCATTGTAACATGTCCGTGTCTAAAGTAAAGCCAAGGAGTTAATACTTCTGGGAAAATTTTGAAATTCAAGTTGTGATCTAAGTAAAATCCAAATTTTCGAACAATTCTGCGAACAATAGCTCATATTCGATTTCATAGTGTGCTATTTAATGCAGCTTTTCAAAAATGTTGAACCTTCTAACAACAACACATACACATATTGCCGCAAAGAACCATTAAGGCAATCCACAGAGGCTATCAAATTTAATGTTAGTCCATTATGTCTTGTGAAAATTTACCTTGAAGCAACGACGCATGTATAATTCAATGATTAAACGTACTGAAATGTAAAAGCATAAATTGAACTGTTAAATGTTCAGGACCACATGACTTTGTAGGTAGTGATCCTTTCATATGCAACCACATGTGTAAGTGCGTGTAAATGTGTGATATTCAACTAGGAACGTTGAATGTGCGTTAGTGTTCCTTTTCGATTAGGTAGTTGTATTTCAATTTAGTGCTATTAGTAAGCATTAATTCGGTATAACTTTTAATGGGGCTTAATGTGCGCTAGTTTTTGTATGATTCAAGATTAAGAAAGAGAAAATGTTATTATGAGCTTATTTGCGTGAAAAATTCAACTAATGAAGTAAAAGTCTCGTCAAATGCATAGTTTTAAGCTGAGTAGAAAAAACCAATTCAGTATGTTAAAGATTAAAACGAAATTGTATGAAATGTTAAATTCCCATCAATTTTACAGCGTATTTTTAATCAATAATAATTACTATCACAATTTTTTTCTGGTTTTATTTTCATTCAAATTCTCGCAAGTTGCTGCAATTATTTTATCCTCAATAAATATTTTGCATAGATTTTTCCTACGAATTCACCCTTAAATCCTTGTTTATATCATGCTTTCCATACTCACCCACATTTAATCGTCGAGTAGATTAATTCCTCATGAACATCTCTTATTAATGACTTAAACTTTTAATAAGGGTTTACGGAAAACGATATTACATGATGCAGCATCGCCAAGGATAATTTTGTGGCAGGTGATTAATATCCTGGATTATTTCGTCACTTTGTGATAAAATAATTTACCTACCTCATTTCATTTCCTTCATTTATCTTATTAGCAACAGGCTGTTTGCACATCTTGTCATCGTCATGTCCCCATCACACTTTCCTTAGTGTTGGTCATTAGTTTTTTACTGACCCGACGACCCTCATACTGCTCCAGTTTAGCACTTCCAAACTCATTATTCCCGAAATCTCTGACCGTAAATCAAACAATAGGAGCCAGGAAACATGCCCGAGAGAGGTTCCTAGTTTAAACTTTCAACATTCATGTGCGCATTCAGAAAAGTTCGATTCGAGGATGTTTATTATGTTTACTCAACTGTCTTTGAGAGTAGTTTCTCAAGAGAACTGACGAGTTCAAGATATTGGACTACATAATAATGAAGATTAGAAGACATTTCGATTAGAAAGGATTTAAGGAGTAAATTGTTTGTTTTGTGTTCTAGAGAATATCGAAGTAGAGGATGGATCAGGAGGGAGCTGTTATTAATGTTTAATCGAGTATAAGTTTAAGGTGTCTTTCAAGACCCTTCAAGTAAAGTTTCTTCTAAACATTTGGAGTTGTCCCTTTTAGAAGTTTTAGAGGTTGGAAATGCTTTTACACAACTCCATCGGTTCAAATGGCTTGTAAAAGGTTTAACAAACTTATGCACATTCAAAATTTATCTGTTGTAAATACATGAACTGAATTTAGCTTCGCTTCAGTTATACTGGTCGTTTGGAGTCCTTACTTTATCTCTAAGTTATTTACGAGGACCATTAAAACAAGCCTTATCGTGACTATTTGATGGGTACTGCCATGCAATCCTTTCGAACACAAAGTGATTAAAGTAAGATAAATGTAGTCCTTATTGTGGCTACTAGAATGTAACTGCATTTGCGTTTGCGGTGAGTTCATTAGCCCAAATAACGAATAGAAAAAAATTGTAATGAACATTGGTGAACTGAAAGTACTGTCCTACGGGAGATTAATTAAAAAAGTTATGAAAGTTGTGATGGTTCCATTCGAGAGCCTGAGTCAAAGAAGAAAGGAAACAAGAACTATGTTGATAAAACTACTTGATTGTGTTTTTGAAACTTTGTGAGGGAAATCTATCTAGGATAATTTCTATTTTAGATGATGAGAACAGGTGCCTGCGGCAAATGTGACGGTTTTAATTATGTTTTTTATACTTGCTGGAAAATTTTTGAATTGATTGATAAAAGGAAAGATGAATATCCATTTCAAATTGGTGGAGAACATTGAAACCAGATTTTAATAATATGAACTCGTTATTATTGTTGAAATGTGTTGAAAGTTTAAAGTGGATTATTTTTCAATTAAGTGATCACTTTCAACATGAAAAAATATCCCAAAACTGAAAGAAATTCCTTTAAATTCTACAAAATAAATAGAATTCTTACAAAAGTTCATTTAATTGCTTAAACTTCTTCCAATTTCAAAAAGAAAACCAAGCAAAAATCTAGCCAACTTTTTAAAAACTTAATTCAAACTTCTATCACAAACAGAATTAGTTAATTTTTCCACTTATTCTCTAGAGAAATATGTAAGCGCTTACACTTTCTTTTTCCCTCGGAAATAATAAGAATGTGGGAAAATAAATACATACGACTAACAAGATTAACAATGGCGCTATGTTCGGTTGATCGCTTAGGTTAATCCCTTATTCTTTCAGATGGAATAAGAAACTTTTTCACCCTCGAGATGAATCCTCTCCAAGGAGCTAGAACGTGCAGTAGAGTGTAACGTCAAAGATGTGTAGAAACTTCATCTGTCGAATCGTTTATTGATTGGGAGTGAATTGAACTGGCATTTCATTATCTTGGTAGAAAAATTACTTTGTTTGCAAGAAATGGATTTCTTGCATATCAGCATTTTTTCGCCCTCGACGGGTAAATGACTTTTTGGTATTGACATCAGTAATGACTTGATCGAATCTAGTTGGCTTTAATTTAGAAGATGAATGGTGAGTTTGGTGATAGAATGACTGGGTTTTGTTCGCTTGAAAATGAAATATAACTTTCTTTTGTGTGGAAAAGGGGATATTTTTATGATTATAATGATCATAAATTACTGTAAATAACTATTCTTTGAAATTTTAAATGATTTGTGAATCTTCAATACTCTGTAAACTTTTTTGAAACTTCGCAATAGAAGGTAATCATCGTTTTTTTTGTTTAGTGGAAACCTTATTTTTGAAACAACTATCCCGCAATAGTATTCTTGGGGGGTTAGTGGTTAGAGCGATTTCTTCCTATGCAGCGAGTACCAGGTTCGATGTTACTTGGCAACAAGTAGTTTTTTTAGTTGGGATCTAGCGTCTGTCAGTTGTAAATAGGTAAATATGTCAAACCAAAGTAATAATCACGGACTCTTCACCTCCTGTTCCCTCCATTGATTACGCAATGAGCCCTGTTTCAATTTGAGCTGCTGCACCATCACTTATTATCATTCCGCATAAACGAGATGAATAGTCTAGAGTCTAAGTTAATGAAAATGTATGATGTCCTTTCTGATTTTTGTGTTTGCTTTGAAACTTTTTAAAGCTACTACTAGCTATTCAACAAAGATTCTCAAAATAAAATAGATACCTACTGTAGAAAAAAATTTGATTGTAATTTCAAAATCGTGAGTAGAAGCGTTCACTTCTTCCACAAATATGACAGTTTAATAATATTTCCACAACCGAACTGGTTGTCTTATAAATAAACGTCAGATCATCAGCTGCTCACAAAAATTTAAGATGGCGTGAAAGTTTTCCTTAGTAAGAACTGACATTACCATTTGCAGACAATATCAAATTGTACCGATTATCTTTCTGACTATTTAAACGCAAAGTTGTAACTTTGTTGACAAATTCATTCGGCAAAGTAAATGACAAGCGATATGAGTGGTTATGAATTGGCCGTTTGTCTAAGTTTTATGGCCGAAAAAGATTGCTGGATTTTTGTTTGATTAATTTTAAATCAGTGCCGAAGTGCTTTTTATATACTTTCAAATACTATTGTATGCATACTCAAACAAAATATTTATTAAATCCTTTACTAAAATACATTTTCTGCTGACTTTTGAAGCGTAAGTTATTGCAAATAGATCCTTACATAGCTTACAGTCATTGTTTTTAATTTTATGATTTTGTATTGATTGTTATGTTACGTTTACTTCTTGTCAGCTTTTATTTCACATCTCTAAATTTTGCTCCTTTCATATCAATTTTATCAAGCAGCATTGAAGGAATCTACTTGAAAATGCCGAATCAAAAATCTGCATGTACTATACATTATATAATTTCTCTACCGTGGAGAACCCAGTCCTTCTACATAGAACTTCTTAGCTTGCTGTATGCCGATACCGAATTTTGAACTAGTCATCCATTCGTGGCATACCGCATTGAAACAACAAGAACCATAGATTTAAGGCAGATGTTCCTTCATAGGACTTTCAACGCGTGTAGTATAACTGAAAAATAGTACCACATGCATATGCTGCCTGAATCGAAGGCTTCAAGTTCGATTGGTAATGGACGAAGCAGAAAAGAAGACAAGACAACAGCCAAAGAGTATGTCAAGTTGGTCCTCCAAAAAGTGGTTATTCCCTCTAGGCCGCATCACTCGTAAATGCACTTGTGTGGTTTGCATGTATTGCAGGATACAAAAGTTGCTGGTTGCAGCTTGTGGAAGCATTGAAAAAGAAGAGGAAGATCGATCCACTTGTGTTGGGATGACATCAAGTCAAGAACAAGAGGATTCGAATACAAAATGCTGATTTCAAGACCACGACCCGCTGAAAGAGTGAATGGCGTAAATGAAGGATTGGTTTCGTGTCGTTCGTGTGCTAATTCAAGTTTTGAGCATTTTCCATTTCATATACTTGTCAATTTGTAGTGGACACTATTTTGTAAGATACTGCATAGCAGTCATACATTAAGTATGTTACAAAACCATCACTTTCTGGTCTGAAGTATTATAGCGTATAAGTAGGAAGTCGGTTTTAATGTTGAAATTTAGTCAATTTAAAGGATGTTCAGGCTTTAGTTTTCAAGTTCAGAATCTTTTGCTTGAATATGCTATAATAACAATAAACTATATTAATTTTATTAATTTGATGCAAAGCCAATTAAAACGTTGATTAAGGACCGGCAGGACAAAACAATTCTTTAAAGGAACTCAAAAACCTAACAGTTTAGATTTGAAAATTGATATACACCGTTCATTTTCAAAATGTTTTCGTTGATTTCACACACCAAATACTCATAATCAATCCACAGAACCCACACATCAAAGGGATCATTCGAATTATAATTTAATTTTAACGCCATTAGGATATCATAACAAGTTATTGGAAAACGTGATTACTTGTATCCCACATCATGAGTCCGAAGCAAACTTCGGTATAAACGAGACATGATCTCTGCATTATTCTGCTAATTAAATGCCCGCAAACAATATAATTTACATATGTATGGCAAGCTCAAATCAAAACCACAATAGTACAGTGAAAGCAATCAATGGGAAATTTGTTAGTCATCCATAATTGAATACTGCTCACATTCGAACTCACCTGCAATCATTTCAAAGAATGTATTCAACATAGACATAATAAACCTTCTCACTATTGTATTCAGTTCCACAAATCGACTTGATCCAGCATATCCTTGTGTATAACACACATAAACAAATAAGCTTTGTAATGAGATGGTCAGTTATAGTCGTTGGGAATTCCAATCACGTACAAATTCCTCTGAAAAGAAGCGGAATAATTGTTCGTATACGTATTCACCCCAGGACCTGACTGATGATCCATGGTTGTTTTTTCCTTAATTTCGGCATGGAACAGATTCCGACCTCAAAAACGTTCTATTCATTCCAGCAAAATCTGTTGAAAATTGCAAAGTTAATGTTACAAAGCGCTCAAAGGGTAGGAATAGAATGAATTTGGAAGAGTTGAGTTCATTTTGAATAATTTAAAAATGTTTATGAATTGAAATTGAAAAGAAGATGAAGTTATTTTCTTTGTTGACGGCGGTTTTATTAGTTCGAGATTTTATTGATGATAAAAAATATAGAGCCAAACGAATTACACTGAAAGTTTAAGTGTGTCTATGTTAAACTGTAGCATTGAATCATACGAAACATTTTTTTCTGGATATCTATTTAATTTCGTTTCAACCCGTCTTGGAAGATTGAACTATAGTCAATTTTTTGGGAAAGTTGTTGCCAATCTACACTGTCAACTCAGTAAAATGGAAGGCTAAAAGTTTAAATGTTTGGGATGTCTCGCAGAAGGTGTTGGATTGAACCTGATCCAGTTGTTTATGGTTGAAATTTATGCTAAGCCAATTGATCAAATATTTGAAATACTGATGCTTTAATGAAAGCATAAAGTTGGTAACGAAATGCGAGAAATCATTGCAGATTCAAACTCACCAACCTATAACCTCGCCAAATGGATTATAAATGAAAGACAAGCCCTGGGAAATACAAACAGTAAGCAGTCGGTGGAAAATACATATGAGCTGATAGACAAGCTGCGAACAATTAGGAAAATAGAAGAAGACGAGGCGACGGTGTCGTTTGTCATCAAAGCGTTATTTTCAAACACTCCGGTAAAGCAGGCAATTTTCGCATATGAACAATGGCTAAACCAGTTCGGATTTACCACGGAATGGAAAAGAAAAGCTCGAATTTATGGAAATCTAGCGAGGATTTGTAAGAACAAAAACTACTTCACATTCCGAGGCAAATTCTACAAAACTACCTCCGGAGTAGCAATGGGAATCCCACTCTCACCATTGTTTACAAAAATGTTCATGGCGTTGCTCGAGGAGGAAATCGAAGCGAAAGGTATGATGCCAAAAGTGTGGTTTAGATATGTAGACGACATATTTGCGATCATCAAGAAAGAAGATATCGACCAAATTCTCGAGGGAATAAATAAGATTCACCCCGCAATCGAGTTCACGATCGAATGGGAAAGGGACGCGGCAATCCCATTTTTGAACCTTTTGATCAAAAACAACAACGGCAGTTTGAATTTTGAAATCTACCGCAAACCAACTACAACACAAAGAACGATACCATTCACCTCGAATCACACGTTTGCACAAAAAATGGCGGCCTAAAACCACATAGTGCACCGATTGATCACATATCCCCTAACGGAAAAAGGATATACCAAAGAACGGGAATTCATTATGGACACAGCCGTAAAAAATGGATATAGCTTGCAGCACATAGAAAAATTGATCAGAAAAAAAGCATGTCAGCAAAATCGGGGGAAACATACGACACTATTTTCGCAATCCAGTGAAAACATGCTAAGACGGATAAGCATCCCCAACTCCTACATGTTCCAAAAAATTAAAAACTCATTGAATAAGTTTGGATTGCAAGCAGTCGGAGCAAGCAGCAACACACTTCCCTCAAGAAGTTTCTAGTCAGCGTGAAGGACCCACTAAAACTTATAGAGAAAAGCGGAATATATCGTGTTACATGTAATGATTGTGACGAAATTTATATAGAGCAAACAAAACGATTAATAACGACGCGATTCAATGAACAAATAAAAGAAGCAGCCAATAGCATCCGAAAATCCAACGCAGTAATACGCTCATCCGTAGCAGCTCACAACATCGCAGAAAGGCACGCCATCCAGCAGGTAAACCTGGAATTGCTTCGTCACACAAATAGAACGAGCACACTGGACCCTTGGGAAAGCCTAGAAATCATGCGTGAAGACGAAAAACAGCTACTAAATATAGACCAAGGGAATTTGTCCTCGAGTTTAATTAGGCTTATTGCAAATCAGGAAAAACAAAGACAGGTAAAAATGGCCCATAAACGGATAATATAAGAGAATGGCGCCCGTCTACCTGTCTTAAAATAGTCGTAAGCATAAATTTCGAAGTAGCTTGCCATAATCTAAGTAGCTTGTGTACTGAGGAAGGGAGCAAGTGGCTCCCGAAATATATATTTACAATTAACAAAAAGCATTTGTAGTTTGTAAAAGCTACGTCTTTATTCTTAAAAAAAGGCACTACAAATAGCGGACAACACCTAACATATTTAATGAAACTGTTCTTACTATGCTAATAATGCCCTAGCATCTTCATATTTAAAAAAAACAGTTTTTTTAAGGGAATATGCATACGTTGTGTCCTTCAGTAGCATCAATTGTTATGGTTAGCATCCTTAATTGAATATTGTCCCCAAAAAAGTTTTTTGTGCAAAATGTTTTTGAAAACGTACCTCCGCTTCAACAATGATGGCTCCCAAAAGTAAATTTTCAACAAGACATTCTGCATTTTTTTAGGACGAATGTTCAGAAATATTTGACTAAATTCTCGGGGTGGGTTTCAACAATAATAATTGTTGAAAATTTTGCCATTTGTCACTATTAGAAGTGACATTATTGCATAAATAGGACAATAGACAGACATATCCATGTCAACCCATGTCTACTTCATGAAATGTTGCGAAATGAATCATTTTGAATATTCCAATATTCAGTCAGTTATTTACGAAAGCTTCTTTATTCCGAAAATACACACGAATTTCTAATAAAGATACTCGCAAGTTCCACTAACGAATGTAACTATAGAAGCTGAAAATATTTCTTTAGTACGATTCCAGAAGTTTCACTCGATACATCTTTGTGAAATAAACCACTTTCGAACAAATCATAATTTTCCCATTGGACTCCGAAATTAATGGTACAATTTTTTGGTACAATATTAATGGGAAAAACGACATCAATTATATTTTAATGAGCATCTTGAAGAGTCATATAAAGTTACCTCCTTTCGTGAAATGAAACAAAAAATTATAGAATTATCATCAACATCGAAAGTTTAATGATGGTCTTCAAATGGATAAAAGTACATAATTGTCTAGAATGTAGCTTTTTTTTAAAAACTACCATGAATTCATCTTTAAAAATTGTCATTCTATTGACACTACAACTCATCATTTAGAAAAGATTCCACTCTTAAAAATAATTAGAACACGAGACAATAACTGCAACTATGTACTGCAAAGCATGATATAGTGTAGCAAAAACTAATCTGAATATCATATTGGCAACATTGAAAGCGTTTTTCGGATGATGCAAAATTCTACATCATATGATTGTGTTATTGTTCTGTAATGTTTTTTCACAAATACCTTTAATGTGATTAAAAAAAGAGAACATAAAATACAATTACTTTGCTTTAAACAAATTGGCAAAAATTATAGGAAAGATAAAATGTTTTTGGTGAGTCTGGAAATGAAGTTTATTTAAAGACCAGTTTATGTAATCCGACAAGCGGTTTGATCGAGTATTTGTATTTTTTTTTAAATATGACACTCAATGTTTGGAATACAGATACTATTTAATATTTATTAGGTGAAATCAAATGTTTTAATTCTTGACTAATACAGACCAGTTTTATTAAAAAATTAATAGTAGGAATTGCACCTTTCCCTTTTTGCTTTTCAAGAATTGTAGAAGAATTTAATTGAATAAATACACTAATATTATTAACTTGACAGAAAATTGCCTAATTAATCATGCTTTATTATATTTTTAATTTTTATTATAAATAACCCGTAATTATTGTTTCAACATTAATTGGAGCTTTAGGTGGATGAAGCCAAACTTCACAATAAAAACTATAAGCTTCTCCTTCCATCAAACATTTAGATTGAATACTAGCGTTTATACAAGAATCAATTAGATTATACATTACTTATTTTTTTGTTTTATAGGTTTTTACCATTAGCAATTATTATAACATTTTCATTAAATCAACTATTTTCTTTGATAAATAATTCACTAATTATCAAATTTATAATTTTTTCAAACTGATCATTATGGGGTCTCCCCCCCCCCATTTATTGGATTTGTTCCTAATTGAATAGATATTCAACATATTACAATATTAAACCAAATGTTTATTATCATTTTACTAATTTTATCTTCTCTTATTACTCTGTTCTTTTATTTATGATAAACATATTCAGCATTTATAATTGGGAACACCTTTCAAAACTAAAATCATTTTAATATTAGAAATTTAAAAATTACAATATGATGCATAATTCCATCGACCTTTTCACTAGTTGGATTACCTTTGATTTTTTTATATTTTCTTTGAGGTTTTAAGTTGATAAAACTAATAGCCTTCTAAGCTATAAATTTAAGAATTCTCTTTTAAGCCTAAGCAAACTTGCTCCTTTTGAATTGCAGTTCTAGCACCATTGTTGACTACGAAGCCCTGTGATTAAAAAGAAAAATCCTTATACATATATTTACAATGTGTCGCCTATAATTCGGCCATTTAATCGCAACAATGGCTATTTTCAGCCAACTATAAAGATATTCAAACTCTTTATTTTATTTTTGGGGATTGAACAGGAATAGTAGGAACTTCTCTTAGTATACTAATCCGGGCAGAACTAGGTCACCCCAGGTCTTTAATAACACCGTTTCCACAATCAAAGCGATTTTTTTCTCCTTAACGTTCGCAAGAGTCTTTCAATTTTATAATTTTCATGTAATCCCAAAATTACTCCTTAAGTCGTGTTGCTTACAACTCTTTTGTAGTTTTACTGCCATAAATTTTATATCTTTAAAAAGAGCGTCTTTGTAACATCACTAAGGTCACATGTCATCACGAACAATGACTATATCCTGAAGCGTTTATCCATTTGTGTGTCTTGACTTCCTTCTCCATATCCACTGTACGTCATTTTTCTTTCTCTCGTGAAAATTTGAATTCTGCATGACTTGAAAGCGCAGGGGTTCGAGCAATACGCTTCAACGCTGAGAAGATTTCATAATTACTAGAGCAGTTGTTCGACAAGGACATTAAAACTCCTGCGAGAATTCATTAAAAATGCACAAGTGCACTCTGTAAGAACCACTTTAAATCGACAGTTCCTGGCTTTTTCGCTGGAAAATGTTTTATCCGTTCTTATTTTCGCTGCATTCATAATGAAATGACTATTGCGATGGTAGTGGTAGTTTGTAGTGGTCTCATTGTTTCCATCCCTTCGTTGTGCTAAGTGATTTTCACATACCAAGAAAAGTTTAAGTTGGATCAAGGGCAACTTTCATACAGAGAATGGATTTGAGAATCGGTTATTGTTACATTGTAAAATCAAAAGAGTAATGGGTTAAATAAATCAGTGGAAAGCGCAGTTTTAATTTCAAATTGAAGCAAGTGTAAATGGGTGAATTTATTAATTTATTTCAGTGATTTTGAACTCGAAAACCAAGGCAGCATATACTCGTACTTGAATCAATCAGAAATAATACATTTTGCAGAATTGAACCCTCAAACCAAAACTATTCAGCTGCAATCCATACATTATATGCAATGAAATTAATTAGTTGGTACTTCAGATAACTTTCCTATATATATAGATGGAGTTCAGGAGATACTAGCATTCTCTAGCACTAAATGTTGTATTAATGCTCTGAGGTATGAGTACTCTCTTTAAATTACTTTTGGTTCGTATAACTCTACATGATGGTCCTTTCAATTTACTTCAGATATAGAAGATTCACGACGTTATCAATCTAAGATCCATTTAGTTAGTTAGTTAGATAAAAAAGTTTATTAGTGTCGAGAAACAATTTTGTGGTATTACAGAGACTTATGCTAGCGATACAGACTATGGTGCCGCCTTTACATCTATAGTTCTTAGGCTTAAACATCTAGATATTTGCTTAATGTAGCGATGACCTAGAAGGCAGTAGCAGAGGATTATCAATCATTGCTGTTATTTCGAAGAATGCATTATGCCGCTTCGTGACGAGATCTTTTATCGTCGGGACTTCAGCCAGTTGATGCAGCCGTATGGTCGAGAAGTACCAGGGTTTGTCTAGGATAATCTTTAGGTATTTGTTTTGGAGAACTTGAAGCTTACCTTTATGGTGATTTGCACATTGTCCGCAAACGGGGGACTTTGTAAATATGCAGCTTAAATATGTAAGGAAAGCTTTGACTTTCTGTTAATCCATCCATTTAATTTCTATTGGATTCAACACAAATATTTCATCGTTTTAAGTGAAAAATAATGAGCATCCATGAAACTTCCCAACTTAAATAGAAATCCTTACTAAACAACACGCCCAAAAAAATCAACTTAGGATTGGTAATGATTTATTAAGCTATAAACTAACAAAATTGCGTTTGAAAATTGCGAACAAGGTTTGCTAAAGTACATTCATTATCTTTAAACCAAAATGATGTCAGATTGAGAACGGTAGCGACGAACTAAATACAGCTCTATAAAATTTTCGACACCCAACGCTAGAACTCATAAAAACAATCTATAAAATTTCGTCCCTTCGCTGTTATGTGTACAAAGAATAATATTAATTTTAATTGAACGATACAAAGCTATTTATTGAACACTTATTTGCCAAAAATCATTCAAAATATAAATAAACAAGATGTGAACTCAAACAATTTAACTTTTCGTTTTATATGCGCTTGTTTTTCAAAAATACTGCATATGGACACTGAGGTTTTAAAATGGCTATCGAGTTATTTGAATGTTCAGTTTTCACTAAAATAAATTTAATGTTCTTCAAACCAAGGATACAATAATCAACATTATTTTTGCGGTAGGTTAAAACCCTTTGCTTATAAAAACGCTCTAGAGTTTTATTAGTCTTATTTACAGTTTTTTTATATTAAATGATTTTTTTTTGTTATTTTGTTCATATTTCCTGTAGAATTGCATGAGTTTTATTTTTGAAAAGTTGTGCTGTGGTGATGGTTTCTCCTGACAATTATCTGCAAATGACTGACATGGAATGATTTCTGCCAGTCATTGGACCATTCCTCATTTTCAATACTGAGAACAAGTACGTATTACCAAGCATAACAGCATTGTTCAGCTCTCCCCATGTCTCAAATCACCAGGTGTCCTGAGCATCAAATTCTTTGATAGAAATTCATCCAGGATCCAAGACAAACTCCCAATGTCATCATCAAAGTTGACGGGAGAACAGGGAATGTCCATTCGTAAATGCCTTGATTGTTTGCACGTTGAAGGCGCAAAGCAAACAAGCAAGCAAATGCAGACAATGGCGGTGATGATGATGATAAAGTCGAGATGTTTTTCTTGAACCAACAATCGTCTTTTACCTTCTTCTAACAAATGTAAATGGGTCATTCATTCTGACAAATACATAGATGTGTGTCGGCATGAATATATATTTTTATCACATAGCCTGAGAGCATTTTCTGATGTTGATCCGGGAAAATTCATGACTTCGTTAAGCTAAAAGCCAAAAAGCGTTATATCTGATATTAAGGTATATACGCAACGGAGAGCGAATCATGCCCGAAGATGTCCTGCTCAAAGTTTTCGTACTATGTAAATTATTTAGTATCTGGATTTGCTTTTGGACTTTTACTGGATGCAAAACCAGAGGTTGGTATGGATTATAGGCTGCTTTTTGCTTGTGTAGGAGGATTGAAAACCTGAGAATCAGGTGCTATACAAAATTTCAATACTTCGTGATGTTTGAATATAATCTAAAACATTGTATCCGTAGAGAACTTCAATCAAATATGCTAGGAAAAATGATAAATATGTCATTGGATACTTGAAAAAGTTTATTTTCTTGAAGTATGACGCTTCTTATAATTTATTAGTGAACATGATGGTAATTAGATAAATTGCTTACTATCATATTTCAAGTAAGTTTTTGATGGATCTTGGGAAATATAATAAATTGCTTGGAAATGTGTCAAATGAATCAGTTTTGGTCAGGGAATATTTCAACTATGTAAAAAAATTCCAAAATGTTCCAAAAAACATACAAACATGATCAAATAATTACCATTAAATATTTCATGGATGCGGTTTCAAAAGAATATTGAAAATCTGCAAAAAATACGAAATGACTGGGACTGGTAAAATTCTATGAAAAATATAATATCTGATCTTATTGGAATGCTTTGAATAAAAAGTTCCCGTTAAAAATTGAATCAAAAATGTTACACATATTTTATATATATGCGTAATATATATTTTCTTCTCTAAATTTTGCAACAGCCGCGTTTGTAACAAAACGCTTACAGAAATTTTAAGATATAGACCATTCTGTAGAAAGTGTATCGTATCTACCGTCATATAAAAAAATGCAGAAAAATTAAATAAATTGTTAGTAAAACTTCTACTTATTTTATGCAAACATATTTAAATTACAAATGTACGAGTCATAAAGGAAGAAATATGTTGTGTATGAAAATATTAGTTTGAAATTTATTTCTGAAAATTAATATAATCAAAATGTGTATGCAGTGATATTTTAAAGTAAGATGAAATATGGAACGTTTTGTTCTTTCCATTTATTTTATAAAAACTACAGTTTTCAACATTGGTTGTTGCAGGCGAAACATTTTATTTGCATCACATAATTGCATTCAAAGCCTCTTGTTTTATTATTATTTGGCTAGTTTGTTTTTTCCCTCCAAAATATTTTGTGCTCATGGAAAATATCTAAGCCGTTCAATGAGAGTATAGTTTTTACTTTTCTAAATTCTTCCTTTACAAAATAGCATCGAAAAATTCACAGAATAATTTATTTGTAGGTGAACTAGATTCACAGTAGATATAATGACGACCTTGCCTCCCGAATTTAAATCACTAACGAAAAATTACTTTTATTTTTTGTCCTTTGCCAGTGGCGTCAAATTTTGACGCATCATTACACAGTGGTGGTCCAAACCCCCATCCCGATCCTTGGATACCAATAGTGGCTTATTTGGAACCTCTGCCCAAACCAACGAAATTGCCAAGTATGTGGTTGTTCGAATTTGTTTGGTTCGTTTTCAAAACAACTTTGCCAGCAACACGACCTGAAACTTAAAACATGTAGTTGAAAATCTCACACACGTCAATACTCGCACACTACATGTAGAATAATATACTAACTAACTAGCGGGACATACATACATACGTTGCTACAAAATCAACGTGTAAATATCCTGACGTTGATTGTTTAAGTTGCTTCTTGTGCAAGTACATACTCAAGGAATGCCATTCCTTTTGTTGAAGTTGAACGTTTTGCTTGCCAAGATAGGATACTAAGTTACATGAAAATGCAGCTCCTCAAGCGGATTACATTTAGATGTTTGCTCACTCCATTTTCGCTTTTATCCTTTTTTGCAGAATGCGATCAAACATTCATTTCTCGTGCCGGTGGACCTCCGAACGGCACCTTCACCGCACCACTCCTTCACAATCCTGCGAATCACACCCGGCAATGTTTGTACATCTTCTTAGCAGGCCCCGGGCAGCGTGTTGAAGTAGTTTTTACGACTTTTAACTTGAGAGGAACACCACCTGAGTAAGTACAAGTACACCGTTATGTTTTTATTTCAGCAAAGATAACTTCATTGTACTGCGATTTTTTTGTTCATTTTATGTACCTTTTCCCTCCATTAAAGCTTAAATTACTTTGAATTGAATTTTTTTAAAGAACATGCAATTATTTTGGTATTGTTTTGAATTTTCTCGTAATTCCACTATGTAACTTGAATATTTTTCTTTCTTTTTATTCATAAAGTGGATCAGCGGTTGGTGAAATACCAGGGTACGTATTAAAATAATTTCAAATTTGTTCTTGAATACTTGAAGGGTGTTTTTTGAGTAGGATTTCTGAATTTTTGTTATTAAAAATTTCAAGTTTCAAGATATCATAAAATCGGACTTTAGATTCGAGTTAAATTGAACACTTATAAACTTCTGGCACTTCCCAGAGATTTAATGGCTTTAAACATAAACTGAACCGAATTTGTCTTCGTTTTCTGCGTCAATACCACCATAAGATAAGATATCACCATGTGTATGCTGCATTCACAGGTATCCTTGCAATAATTATTACTCTCATTTCCTTTTTAAATTTTATTTCCTCATAGAATCAATGTTCCTTGAATCAGAGCAGTTTTAATGTGAGAATTTAATTGGTCTGAGGTATTCGGATCTACATATATTCAAATTCAAGGTCTTTCCACTGTAAGGCCGTAGTTGACACGGGAAACGATAAAAGTAATGATAATAATAAGTTTAGATGCTCTTGTCCACATGGGACTCCAGACTGAAAATTCTAATCACGTTTCCAGGTACCAGCTTACATCCGTTAAGAATATTGCTGCAGTATTTTCTTGGCAACATAACCATGTTAAGTTGGTAAATTAGATTTTGTTGATGCATTGATCAAAGCAAAGAAAGGTGTTTGCTGGATGATATTTGAATATGTAAAATTAGTTTTAAGAACTGATTTATAATGATCATATAGCCTGATAAAAGTTGCGTCCGAAAAGAATATACATACATTCAATTAAAAAAAGTAAGCAAGCATACAAGTTTAAAATTTACCTACAAATTTTCTTAAAATGAATTGTCACCATGTTTCAAACCAGTTGGGTTGGTAAGAACTTATTCAAAGGCGAAATCAAGAACGCTTGGCGAGCGTAGAATGCGAATTTGTAAATTTGTAGTTAACATCTCTGATACACATTCATATTAAATCCGAATTCACATTCTACCATAAAACCAAGACCTTTCAGAGCTCATTTAACCAATTCAACTTCTGTAATACCCAATTGAATAGATTCCACTGTCATTTGTTACAGCACAGTTTACGTGTATACTACTTACTATCACATTAAAGCATCATCGCATACTAATTTTCTTGGTGGTTCGTTTAAGAACTGTTCTGCCATAAAAGCCGCTTCCTTGAATAGAACTGCACAGATACACATGCTTACTAATGCTTCTACCATAAGTATCTTCCGAAAACAGTAGGAATTTCAGCAATATCTTTAATCCCCTCTAATTTGTATACATTCCACCCAACCCCGTAATGGAAAATGTCTTGCAAGAGTTTCCTTGTGTAGGCGTAATATTGCAATTACTTTCTTTCGTTCTGTCTTGAATGTTTGATCCTAGTGATGTTAGTTGTTTTTGAAAATCGGACGGAACATTCTCAGCCGGATAGGAAACATCGGAAACTCGTTGAACATTTTCGCGTAAATATCTTACATAAGGTGAATCATAGTCAGGTTTCTGAAATAAATATACAGATTTTTCGATAGTTAACAACATCCAGGTAATGTATGTCAGTGGGTCCATGCACAGTAAATTTCCATCAGTTTGCCAGTGATTTTTCAGTATGCCAGTGAACACCATCAACATTCGAATACCTTGTGAAAAACTACCATCCATTCAGGGCATGATTCAGCTGATGACAAGCACTGCAAAAAAGTTAATATCCGCTTCTCTTTGTCACTCACCTGCCTGCCTGTATGTACTTGGGCGCATGAAAGTACTTTAATTAAAACATTTAATAAGATTGCACTCAGCTTTCAAGTTTGTTTAAGCTCAACGAATTTGCATGTAACGAGGAGGCTTAAGTGAGTCTCTGGTAGGACTCGAGTAACAGTGTAGTGAATGAGTTTTCCGTACGGACTATTGTCTGGCAAAGGTTTAAATTCGTGTGTTTACTTTTCTGATCCAGCTTTGTTAAATTGTCACTTTCTTTGAATTTTTCGAAGCACTAGAAATAAATTGCTTTCGATTTTTGTCAATACAGCTGTCGTCTGTTTGTTTTTTGTTCCATAGAAAAGGATTCTGGTATCAATTTAATAGTATACAGCTCTAAATTCAATAGTATACAGCTTGGATCGTGTTTAGGAATGTCGACGATTGATTAGAAATATTTAAATAATGGATTATTATGTTTCAATTAGCCGATTAACGATATGATATTTTTATTTATGGATCAAGAATCAAATCATGTTTTCCGTTCAATTAATATTTAATTATAATCGAAAATGGCCATTTCTGATTTTTATAGTTGATTTGTCATGTTATACCCCTTTTCACCATGCTTCATTAATTTTCCATGTTATCGGCGGGATATTTAATAGATATTTTTTGCACGTTTATATTCACATATAACTGTTTTTTTTCAATATTATTTGGGGATAACGTATTGATTCTTACATCATTATTTTACATGTCTTTTTCAGTGGAATATGTTCGATGTTTTCATCAACAAAGTTTTTTTTCTATTCTACATATTTATACTGTATACATATATATGTATTCTAATTTTGCAGGAGCAATACTGAAATTACAATTTTAAATAGTCCTTGTGTGCTCTTGCCATTGAAGGAAAATTAGTTTGAGAGTTGCTAGAAAATGTATGAGGTGTACGTAAACTCGGCTATATTGAACAGCAAGGATTGCACAGTTTTAGTTGGGATGGGTACTCTTCATTGAAATATCTAAAGCTTTACAGTTGTTGCAAAAGAATCTTAGTTTAATTTTCTGCCAATCATAGATGATGTGTTTTCTGTTGTTTTTGTTGTATTTGTTAAACAAGTTCAAATTCTTCAAAGATATGTTAGTAAATACGTAAAATATTTTTTTTTTTTAAATCACTCTGAAAACACCCTTAATTTAGCATTATCAATTTTCGAGGAATGTATTTATTAATTCATTTTTTATTCCATGGACAGATGTCAACACGAATATATGGATATATACACTGAAGTTCAAACATCAGACGCGGCCGATCTTATTAATTCGCCCTTTGGTGGACGCTATTGTGGCACAATACCACCACGTCGTCGAATATCTATGTATCGAGCGATAGCTCTATCCTTTTTTACGAATAAAAACGAAACACTACCTGACTTGTTTACAGGACGTTATTCATTTGTAAATGCATGTACGTATTTCCTGTTGAATATTCTTATCCAAGCAATATTAATATAAATATTCATTTACATCTACTGTCTCGTTCATGACATGTCCTGTACTGTTCCGTAATTTAATTATGCTATAAAATTTACATAGCTTACATTTAACAGAGAATTTGTAATGATTTTCAGCGGAATATGAAATTGGTATACCAATATCTGGATCACCATGTTCCTACACTGTCACTCCTAGTTCGAATAAAACAGGTGCTTTAATATCGCCAACTTATCCAGGTGCCTATCCGAAAGATTTATCGTGCACATATACATTTCTCGGTGAAACGAATCAAAGAATTAGATTAGAATTTCGCGATTTTGATCTATTTTTTGGTGGACCACAGTAAGTAAATTTATTGCAATTTGACAATTTTTTGTATGAATGTCTTCAGAAATTGTATTTTTTTTGTAAATCAATGATTGCACACTAAAAATTCTAAATTTAATCAAATGTAAAAAACTAATTCGAATTTTACATGCACTTTCGGCCACGTTGGGCGCTAAATCGTGATAACTATGGATGAACTAAAGTGTTTGCATTAATAACAGCTGGCATCAAATTTAAAAATTTCTCCAATTGGATACTTCACTTGAAATCATCCGAAATACTTTCTATTTTCAGTTGCCCATTTGATTGGGTGAAAGTTTACGACGGCACCGATAATTCGTCAGCATTAATAGGAACATATTGCGGTCAACAAAGAAATTTAGTTATATATTCAAGCGAATCGACTCTATTCGTTAATTTTTTTACGCTACCGAGAACAGCGAATACCCAAAATCGTGGCTTTAAAGGAATTTATGAATTTAAAGAAAGTTTTGTTAAATTAGATTTTATACGTAAGTAACGAAACTCTACGTAATATTTGATTATTGAATATGCAAAGAGATTATGCATGTCAAAAAACTTATTTTTTGGCTTTCAAGTGATTTCAATTTTAAATTTAATTTATCTAATAATCTATAATATTTCAGAACAAAACGATGGCATTCACATGCGTGGCTCAGAATGTGATCAGAAAGTTTTATCGAAGAAGCAATCCGTAGGATATGTTTATTCTCCTAATTATCCTTATCTGTATATACCGAAAACAGTTTGTAGGTAAGTTGGTAATCATTAAATATTCACTTCGCCCAGTCCACTTAAATTTTTGCAATTGAACTGGAAAACAATATTTGAGACAATAAGTTAATTAACTCTAAAACTTGTCATACCAATATGTATTTGTGAAATGAGAGATCAAATTATTTAGTTTTACATCAATTAATACATGTGAAGTTTGAATAAATAATTAACTGGCGCATAGTAGTCAGAGGCTAGATTAAATGGGATGTGAGCATTTTTGCAGTTCCAAAGCCATTTGATGTGGGCCCCTTAAAAAAGTTTTCACCCAAAGTAGCTTAAAATAATTCAGAAATTTTAACATCTGAAATTTATTTCCAGATATTTTATATATGGCATGCAGGACGCGCAACATTTAGAACGAGTTCGTTTAGAGTTTTTTCTTTTTGATATACCCAAAGTTGAAATCAAGGAAAAAAGCGAGTAAGTTAGACTTAATAATTTTTTTTAGTTTTCTGCTAAGACTATCACTATAAAAAATATCCTGATACATTGATAACGCATTTAAAAATTGTTTTTTGTACAGAACAAACTGCTCAGACGGCTACCTCAAAGTGTATCTGAAAGGACAAGAAACAATGGATGCCTACGACAAATTCGATCATGAGTTATGCGGTAACGAAAATCATTCAGTGGTTAGTGATGGACCCCGTTTGGCTATGGTATTCAGTTCTGGCGAAATACAAGGACGAGGTTTCAAGGCGAAATACACATTCGAAACGGAATATAAAATTCCGGGTACGGCCGCTCCGGACGGATCGTGTAACTTTACGTATCGAAGCACGTCAAAGAAAAAGGGCGATTTTAATAGTCCTCGTTATCCTTCCAACTATCCATCCGACACGAATTGTTCATTCATGTTTCGAGCAATGGCCAGTGAGCAAGTAACAATTGTTTTCGATCATTTCCGTGTGAAAGCGGATAATGTAAATACAACAGGTGGAGCATATGGGTGAGTAGGACAAGGACGAGAATCAGCTTATTTTTATGCACTGGCAGCTACTAAAACAAAAAAATCTTTTCTCGAAATCGGCGACTAAGTTTTCAATTAGAATGCAATAGTGCGAATATAGTTCCTGTTCTTTCGAAGTATTCCTCCGTGTCTGCCATGCAAAACTTTATTCTGTTGCATAGAACTTTGAATAACACCACCCTTCTTCTCCTTACAGTGCATCTGTTTGCTTCGAAGATTGGCTTGAGATATACATTCTTTATAGCGATGGTCCGGATCGTTTTCTTGGCCGATATTGTGGACTAACAGCCCCTGGTCCAGTTGAGAGCCCGAAAGGGGCTGTTGGCATCCGAATTTTCCTACATACCGACCAGGAAAGTGTTGCGAGTGGTTTCAAGGCACGCTACGTATTCGAAACTACCAAATCCGAATTTGGTGATTGCGGTGGCAATTATTCGGGCCAAGACTCAGGTATTATAACGTCACCAAATTATCCAGCTAATTATAAGGGTCCCGCAAAAAATTTGGCGTCGAGTGCCTGCAATTGGTATATAACAGCCAGATCGGGATATAAAGTTTCAATAAACTTCGAATTCTTCTCGGTCGAGGGAGATCCACCCGGTAAGGATATCCTATGTAAAGCTTATGTGATTTAAGAAATTGATATAATGTTTTTCGTCAGGTCGGGGTTGTGCTGCTGCTGTTCTTCGGCTATGGACTAATCTTGAGGCTGATTCGTCACCCATTGAACTATGTGGCGAGAAAAACGCTGATGATTGGCATTATATATCGCAAGGACAATCGGTTAGAATAAGTTTTATAACCACTGATAAAACTATCGGTGCACAGGTAAGATACAAACTACATTATGAAAATTTATGATCATAGCATAATATCAAAGTCCTATGTGTTTAAATACGATTGGAGCTAGAATGCGTTTGATGAATGTGAGAAATCTGGTGCAGTATCATCCTTTGTTTGGAACTGGTAGGCTTTTGTCAGAATGTCTCAATCGTCTTTGAAATATTACATTGTACTCAAATGAATTACGTACTCTGTGTTTAGCTTTGTCATGGCTCATCGCAGAAGGCTTTCATATTTTTAATATAGACAAGTTTCATTTGAAAGGCTCATTGTAATATTTACATCTTGTTTTGAAATGTATAAAATATCCTAGGATTGTAAAGATTGGAGAGATTTAAACAGCTTGGATTGTCGAAGAGGTAGCATATGCATGCAGTTGTCTTTTATCTATCCATTAAGCCGATTTCAAAGTAAGAATTATTGGCACCTAAGAAGATTATCTGTTCGAAGTTTTGTTTGACACCCCTTCGGAACTCACAATGGAGTCGAAAATATCCTACAACATTTTTTAGGTGCTCTTTTTTCGGTTGATCAATAACTAGATTGCACCTTCAAAGTTAAGTTATTTTTTTATTTTGTAGTATTGGCTTCTAAGCATTTTCTTAGAGATTATATTTAGCATAGTTTGGATTCTTATGTATGACGATATCAAGTTAGAGTGGGATACATTCTTGTGTAAGTACCATGTCACAGGTTTGATAATACCATTGTTTATACCCAGGTTTATAGAATTTTGAAAACATTTCTCTTCCTATTTCTTTGCAATCGGAAAATTTAAAAAATACATCTTTTCCCACTCTATTGAAATCGAACATAATGTTTGTTTGGTTCAATACCCTTTTCGGATGCGTTCTCAGACGTATAATATATGTCTTCGCTTGGAACATTGTTCTAGACAGGCCAAGTAATTTTGAAATAGTAACTAGAGGTAATCTATCCTTTCCCTTTCCCATCAGTAAACCAACCATAAGATTCTTCTTTTACGTGATGATGCAAAACTTATCGACTACTGCATTTCCAGAATTCAAGATGCATTTTTTTGTAAAATTTATGTACCACATATCTATTCTTCTTTTGGTGAATGGTTTAGGAGTAACTTGAATAGAATTTTTTGAGGTACTCGGACTTAAATTTTGCTATGTTTTACTTCAGAGTGAAGTTCCATTATCACACATAATTGCATACCTTTTGTAATGCTAGGACATGATAGGATTTAATTCGTTTGTATGTTTGCTTTAGTCTGATCAATCATTGACTAATACGCAAGAAATTCATAGAGGGTTATTGATGGATTCGTTGAGTTCTAGCACCAATAAATCATTTTAGGGATTAACTCGGTTCTTTTTCACGAAAGAGTTTCCTGCTGAGCCATATTACTTTCATTAGTTTGGCATTTGCCTTGTTAGTTTTAATGTTTCAATTGAGTTTTTTTTAATAGTAGTGAATCCTAATCAACACTTTTAAAAAGTAACAACAATGTTGTTACCCTTTCAAAAAAAGAAACTTACTTTTCCGTTTGTCAGTAAGTATCACAAATGTAGTTGTTCTTGGAATTGATGTCAAGTACTTTTGATTGAAAACTATTTGCAAAACAGCTTAAGTTGTGTACCACCATTTATTTGTACAAAAAGTTCGTTTGCATAGCCAGATTGTTCGAAGCCTCCTGTGTGATTTAGTTAGAAACTGGAGTCATTATAATGTAGCACCGATAATTCCTAAAATTTGATTGAAAACTATTTTTCTTCGATAAAAACACAGAAGGTAATAAGTCCTGTAAAATGGTCCGAATTTAAACGTCAAACATGCATTTTGGGCTAGCAGGCAAATGTTTATTGCAATGGCCAATTCCATAGTTAGCTTAAGTTCATGTTTCTGGAGTCGCAGCTCTAGGCTTCATCATATTTAAAAAAACCATGGCTCTTACAAAAAATTTTGTGTGGCAGACTTGTGTAAAGTTAAATTTTTAGCAAGTCGTGCATACCTCAGTTTTACTTGGTGACATTAATAACAAAGTTACAAGCCAAAAACGACACCAAAAACGGAGGATTATCTTTCGACCGCCACAACTTTTTTATTTTCACGTTTAACTTGAAACACGTTGTGAATTTTTTTTAAGACAATTTTGTCACAAGCCGTTTGGGGTATCGACTGTTTTAATCATTGTACATTGGCGGAAGTTATTGCATCTTCGTCGTCGTTTTTGGCGTGTAACTCTTTTAATATTGACAGCACGTGAAAACAATGTATGCAAAACTGTTTACTTTTCCTTCAATTCAAATATTTTTGATACGGTACTCTATGTAGTTGCCGAATAATTGCGTAGCTTTTGACGTTATGCAAAAAAGTACGATAGCAATGCGACTATCAATTGGAATTTCGATGCAATTCACATATGGTTCCACGTGCGATCAATCGTTACTGTCTACATTCTTGTACGTAGATAAATATCTGAAAACACTTTGATTAGAGCTTCAACCCGAAATAAATTCGTTTTACGAAACAATAATTACCATTTTCTTTACAGGGCTTCCGTATTGTTTGGACTGAAATTCAAGATTCTGGTCCCGGGCCACCATCTTCCATGTCAGCACAATGCGAGTCAACGTATCATTTTGAATGTGCCAGCGGCTATTGCATTGCTGACAAGTTGCGTTGCGATGGTGTGAAAAATTGCGGGCCGAAAGATGACAGCGACGAAACGAACTGTGAGTCGTGAGTGAGTCGAACGGTTCAGTTCATTTTTTTAAAATTTTCTTTCGAAATTCATTCTAAGTTTTGTGCTTAAGTTAGTTTTACTTTTGACGTTAGTCATGTTTCAATTAAAAATTAGGTTTTGTTTCGAACGGTTATTTTTCGTTGGTAATTTTATGATTTTTTTCAACAGAAAAATGAATATTAAAAATGTTTAATTTTTCATTCCTATTTTTCAATATATATTATTTGTGGCATTATGTAAAATACCAAAGAAATTGAACCAGACGAAACACTTTCATATGAATATAATGTACTCTAACTTTAGATATAAGAATTTTTAAAATGCATATAATTTTCAAGTTTATTGTCTATATCTGAACATATTTTTATCGTTGGTAATATACATATAAATTTATATTCTTAATGTCAGCTGATAGCACGCAGCACGATAATGCGTTGTAAAAAAATATTTGATTCTTTCATAAATGCTCCGCCATCTTTAGAATATGTTATCTTATTTTTGTTTATTACAACATGGATGATGATAGAAAATGGTAATGGGGAAGGGTTTCATAAATAGTTTTATTTGAATCTGAATCAGATTTATTACAAAACTATTGCTTCAACCGATTCACAAGAAAAACAGATAGCTAAAGTGCCTTCAAGTGCATAAGAATATGACTGAAAGTAGGCTGCCAAACTATTGAAGATTATGACCATACTACTTTTTCATGTTAACAGAATTAATTTTGCCGGGTACTTCTAAATACCAATATGCGAAAATAATCAAATAAATTCAATAATTGGCGTCTGTCTGAGTGCCTCAACGCTGGTTGTTAATCCTACAACAATTTTATTCACATCCTCCGAAAACAAAAAGTCTTTCATCAATTACTAAAATCGTCCTTTGAACTAATTTTCTCCATTCTCGTTTGGTAGTTGAATGGAATAGTGAAAATGTTCATTTCGCTATTTTTGCTAAATTAAAGGATTTTTCTTAAATTGCTTTTTCCAATCAAGGAGAGTGAAACTGCTCTATTCGACGTGACATTGGAATCACAAAAGAGATTAGTTGAAAACATAACTTAAGGTATCTAAGTTAACTTCTAAGTGGCTGACCTGCAACTATGTCCCGATGCTTTAGCACTCTGATATCACGTATCCTAGCTATACATAATTGCTTTCATGAACAATTAAAAAGTTTACCGAAAATTAATCAATAACTTGTTCCTATCGCAACCTTCACATAGTTCAACGAAACGCTGTGAAAATTTTCGTGAAAAACTTTTTAATTCGTGCATTCATTGTTATGATTAGTTTAATCCTTGTTGAAAACAAAACGAAACATGAGTGTAACAGCAATATAAATTTCAAGCGCTAATTGGAAACAAAATTCTGAAAGGGATTACGCATATATTAATTACAGCTATAATTTTGACTAAAGATATGGAGCAAACTATTTGGCTAATGAAATATATTCGATACAAAAAAAGATACGTTTAAATCACCTTGCTGATTGTTGATAGCCTTTACTATTTACATTTTAATAGTCCATCCTTAACTGAAAATTTCCTGATATTTGGTTCAAGTTTGTTCAGATTGCTAAACAATCCAAATCTAAAAGTTTTTAGGCATAGCAAGATAATTTAAACGTACTTCAAAAGGAGACGCAACTGAATACATGCTATTTTTCTAATCAATTATTTACTCGGCTTTACAAAGCAATATTTGCGAATTATTCTCAGTGCAGTATAGTTATTAGTATAAAATTAAATTTCATGAGAAACACTTTTCTTGTCCTTGAAGTGAAATTCATATGTTAAAACAAATTAAATTTTCAGTATTTTAGGAATCATTATAAAATATGTGCATATGTACTCTGAGGTTTGTTATTTGAGCATTTATAAGACTCTAGCATTCTGTTCACAATTTTTTTCTGAATTAATAGGCTGTTTACATATTTCTAAGCTAGCGATTTTGTTTCTCGTTTATGGCACTATCCGTGAATTTGACCATTAGCAGGTTCGACAAAACTACACACTTTAAAATCACATTCTGGAACTTGATTCGGATAAAATCGTAACATACATAAATACGTTGATGATCAATCGTCAACACAATTTCCCAATCATTTTAAGAAAATATTAAAGACACCGGATAGTAGCTTCTTGCAATGTAAAACCCCGAGGTATTTCAAAATGCGTGAGTCGTAAACACGTGCTTTCGTGGTAATTTAAATTAGCCACAAGATAATTTTGTTTCGTTTACTTGATAGTATGATAAACATTTTCTATAAAAAAAGTGTCATCAACTGAAACAATTACCAAACCTATAAAACCTGATTCTAAAAAAAGAGAAAATTCTAATTATTTTTTTCGAAAGTATGACGTTGCAAGTTAAAGTGAAGAATATTTTAAGAGGACGACTGCCACTCGTTGATTCAAGTTGCATTACTTCTTCTTCTTTTCTTTTTCTGCTTCATTTCAACGAAAACTGTTTACTACTACTATCGCGCATATCGAACAGATAAGTGAATTTTTGATAATTATCAACAAGCGACAAAGAGTGCTCCGATGCATTTGTAATGTAAAAAAGTGGCAAGATAAGTTTTATTTCCCTTGTCAATATTGAAATTCATTTCATTAGGTATTTCTCATTTTCTCGAAAAGTTAATAGGCCACCTTTTACTTAAGGGGGCAGTGAGGTGTATAAAAAAAGTCAATTTTTTTATTTGGGATATTTCAATAGGAAAGTACCTTCAAAACACCTGTAAAAAATTTATGTCGATATTTAAACTGGCTTTCATTCTATGTACAGTGCTCCCCTTTGTCTTAATATACTTTTTGGAGCGCAAGCGGCCTTCAAGTGCCCGAACATATGCCACTATGTAACTATTCGATTATTATACTGTCTAATACAATACATGTCAATTTTTCGTTAGCGTATATTATGCATACGTAGCAATTCAATTCACCACGAAACCACACTTCTCATTTAATTATGATGGTACCAGCCAGAAATCTGGAAACAGGAACCTCCATTAATGTGCAAAAAATAGTGTTAGCAAAGTTGCGAACCAAAAAAGCACACTACTGGGCGGGTTGTCGACTAGACACGGAGGTTCAAACCCAAAATATATAGAATTGCCACGTATACATAATATACGCTAACGAAAAATTGACATTCGATATACTAAGCGGATACAAATAATTTTTATAGTTGAAGTATAATGAGCTTAATCCATCAATAAGCCTAATCGTGGTCGTGCTGTCTGGTGACGGATGGTAAATGACAGTCACCCCGAAATCACACTTCAAATTCAAATACTTTTTGTGTTTGCATCGTAGATTTGTGGAAAACTACACATCCGATTTATTTGAAATTTTCTACATATACTTAATGACTATTTAACTACTGCACGAGCCTAAAGTTAGAGCAAATTTTTTTTAACGATTCTAGAACATTTTTTTGAATCGAAAAAAAGGTCAAAAATCGTTACACGTATATTCAAACGTGCTTGAAATCGTGAGAAACTTGCTTATTGCCCTAAATTTAGGCACGTGCAGTAGTTTATACCCAAGACTAATAGAGATGTTTTTAGTCTATGGTCACATATGGATATTTTTCTCAGGATTTTACGAGGCGCAATGTGCTTTTTCGTTTGGCACTGCTCAAGCGTTTGGTCGAAACGGCCACCATTTTTTTTTTATAATGTGAATCTAAAGTTACAATCTCAACATATACACATTTGAAATTTAAATTCGATATCTTCAATAGCATATTTTTATATATACATTTAAAAAACATTCATTTTTTGCCGTTTTAACACAGTACTGCCCCCTTACATTCACTAGGGCTACTCTGAAGAAGTAGAAAACGATATTAATCTTCTTAACGTAATTTTTTGGTTGGACAGCAAACTGGAAGTAGCGTAGGTGTTACTTCTAAGCCATTCATATTAAAAAAAAATCCGCTTTCTCTCTTTCGCTCTCTTACTAGACGCCCGTAATAGAGAAGTATTATTGTTTTTCGCTTGGTTCATGTTCGTCTTCGAATCAAATCGATTTTAGCACAGGGAATAGTAGAGTCTCAAAACAATATCACTCCTGTATCCATAATTTGAATAACACGCAGCTAATCGACACAGGCCATTAGTATAGAGTATGTTGAGTAATACATAAAGCAAATATTAGCGTTCTCACTTTCGTTTAGAGCGAATATAAAATTGGTAAATAACATTATAAGTCACATCATCGAAGAATTTTCATCCAACAATATTCTGTATTTCGTATTCATTTGCGTACTCCTTTCTTGAAAAAGCTTAGATTTTTTCCTTCAAAATACGACAGTTTAATGTGTAAACAGAATCAGTTAATTTAGCGTATTTTTAAGTCATATCTTTCCTTCTTAAATGCTATTTTTCTATTTAAAAAAAAACATATGATTTTCTCATTCAGTAACTGTATTAAAATTCTTCTTCTCTTTGTTGTTTTCTCTCCTTCTCTTTCTCTTTCTCCGAAATACGCGTTCTACCAGGTCGAGGAGATGGCAATTTGTTGCCAATAAATAATCAACTCCTGGTGATTGCGTTTGCGGCAACAGCATACTACACTCTAAATATATAAATTAATTATTGGCAATAATAACTAAATAAAATATAGGCCCAAATTTATGAAAGGCCTTCGAAACTTGGAAATATTTCAAAAGAATACATACTTTTTATTACTTTATTTCACTTTGAACATAGTTAAGCTGATTTCATGTTTGACTTACCTTTATTGAATTTGTTTTGTCCAATCCTAACTCCCGTTATGTTTTATATTGGGCATATTATTTTAACCCTTGAATATTGAATGATTAAACTCGATCCTATTTTTAATTTGATTTCAATCCCATCCAGTTATAATTTGGCAGTATTATAATATTATCTGCCAATTGTAAATAATCAACTAAAAAATAAATAAATAAAATAAAGTAATAAAATGCAATGCATGACTAAAATCGCCGGATAAGATAATTGAATGTGTAAGAAGTGAAATGGGCTTCACGAAAGCTTTGCGAAATATAAATCAAGAATCAAAAATACTACAGTTCTATCACACGTAAACTTTAATCCAAGTGAGTTTTCATTTTGTTTGTTTGATGAAGCTTACATGCAAAACAGTAATCATTGTATTGTTCACAAAATTGAATTATTCAAATCGTTCCTAGTTCTGAGTAAACCAGTGGTTGGAAAAATCCTAGCAAGCATTGGTATATAGTATTTACAGTTTTTTGTGTGGATCTTGTAGATAATGTTTACAAATAATATTGCATTTATTGATTGTATACAGTAGTATTGGTCGAAATCAAAAGTAAGAAAATTGCAGAGCAAACAATAAGTGTTGCTGTAACATTTTGTCGTAAAGCCTCACAATTGATAACATTTTCATTCAAACCTGTCAATAATGATACGTTTTGTAAAGTAAAAAGTTTGTTTCAGTTTTTTTCTTCCTTGTTGAAACCTTAACAGTTCACACCTTGTTCCCACTCTGTATACAATCAACGAATGAAAAACATAAATAACAACTCAATTCATGAAACGTTTTTCATCGATCAATCACTCAAGCATAAATCATCGAAAAAATGTCACTCCGTTCATTGTATCTAGAAAAACAATACGTCCTTAACTATCTATAAAGGACGCATCTATCATCTTCAGCTGCCATCCGTTTTCCATTTGCTCCAATCCTGAATGCATCGGGAGTATACTATCAGAGCGAGTAGATGTACATATAGTGTTTGGCGTGTTAAATAAACTCACCCCCTTAGCATCAGAGCTTGTATTCTTTTCAAATGTTTGTAGTGTTTGCTCGTGTGATTTTCTAGATAAATTTTTAATGCTTCCTCTACATTCACGACTGCACATGGTTTCAGCTCGAACGCTTGTTATGTTGAATTCCGTGTTATTTAAGTGACAATGTGCTAACAACACAACACCACATCATACATATATTTGATCATACCGACATGCAGCTAGAAACATATAGTCGGAAATGCACTAATACTCGTATACATTCGATGTGTTTTGAAAATGTTCTGTTGAATGAGAATTGTTCGTCAAAATTTAAGATAGTTTTAAATGAATTGGAAAAGACAACAGAATATGATTCCTAAACTGAATATGTGTTCCACAATATCGACACATGCTCGACACCTACACCACATTCAATGCATATAACACAATCTCACATAACTAGTTTTTCTTAAATATTATGCATAAAGCAATCGTTTCTTGATGACCCAACCAACATATAGCTAAACGATGTCCTTTGTTTCTTTTTATTGCCTCAATTAAATACGTCTCTGTGAACGTCATCGTGTACATCTGGATCAATATTTTCGAAACAATAAATTGAAGGTATCGTGGAGGCTCCCAAAGAGGATCACGGCGTTCTTATAATTTGCACCATAGCCGCCGTCTCGTTCCTAACTTGTCTCCTATGCACACTTTGTCATCGCAAAAGAAAACGACGGCATCATAGGCAACTAGGACTTCATCGAAATGCAGCTCACTACGATTCAACAACTAGTGCTACAGGTAAGTGTTTCACCACCTTTTATTAAAACATTCATAGTTTTCAATCTAGTGTGTAACACCCCAAAATAAGGTAGTGTACATAGTCTTCCTCCAAAATGAAAGAACTTGGTGAAAATGCGTGTGTGTAACAGCTTGGTTCATTGCTGGCCATTTTTTGAAAAAAAATATTTTCTTTTGAAGCATCTGCAAATACAGAAAAATACCGATCAATGTTATCTTGCACTCAATTCATGCACGTTTCGCGATTCAAGATCATCCTGTCTAAATAAGTGAATGTAAGGCCTAACCGGGATAATTGCGCGTTTTCGCACGCGTTAGTTTGGGCTCAAGCAGCGTCATCTACCCTTGGCGAGCCAAACTTTCTTCGGTCGTCTAGCAATATTGTTTGTTCGTAAATAAATTTAGTTGTTTTATTTGGTTTCTTGCAAGCTGAAGTTCGTCTGATTGCTAAAAAGCAGCATGGTTTTTGGTTTTACAAACTTTTTTATAGAGCCTTTTGGGACAAGGTGTGACGTCAATGCTACCTACACAGATTTTTCTAAAATATTGGATACGGGCGTAAATAATGTCATTTTATGTAAACCAAGCGGACTTAAGATTCTTAGTTGACTTTTGCGCTGGATTTATTCTTACCTAACTTACCGTAGAGGCGTGTGGTTTTTAAAAGTTGCACTTCATCGACGTGTTCGCCTAGTTACGCTGTTCTTCAAGGATTCATTCTGAGACCACATTTTTATTCATCATCAATTTTGATGATCGTCTATTATACGCTTGCGATCTTAAGATAGTCTCTACCATAGCATAAAGAATATATAGCACGGATACTCCGAGCTGTCAAAGTCGAATTGAGACAAAACATGCCTAAATTACCCCTCCTAACATAGAGAGCGCTCTGGCTTTCGTTTTCAAGCTCGCGCGCGAAAGAGTACGTTGAAATTCGTATTCAAATTTCTCCAGGCTCTGTTGTGCCTATGTAGAGCATAGCATAAGGAATATATAGCACTGACACTCTGAGCTGTCAAAACAGACTTGAGACAAAACATGCCAAAATTTTCCCTCCATCAGAGAGAGCGCTCTGGCTATCGTTACCAAGCTCACGCGCGAAAGAGTAGGTTGTGCATATGTAGAGAGACGAGCTCGACATTGTACGTGGACGTGTGTATGCCAAAATCAGCTGACTTAACGCTAGTGTGCTTGAAATTAATGAATGCGGCGAGTACCCGATATGAATACGCGACAGATCGAAGCATTTGGGGCTGCCCGATCAACAGAAACAACGAAAATACGCGTGTTTTAGCAGATCAACTAAACTGCAAAATCGTTAATTTTACACTTTATTGGGTTTTTAAAGTTCTTTGTAATCTCTCTCACTCATTGAATTGCAAATTTTCGGTATCTGGCGCGCTTTACCCATCACTCACAGCTGATAATCGGAAACGAATGCAAAAACCATACAAACCATACAAACATAACTGTTCAAAGTCGTAGCCAACACTTTTCCGATTATAATACGTTGCTTAGTGGCGCTCCGATGCACAAATATTGCGAACGCATTTCTCTCCCGCACTTGTCACTATTATTTGTCTCGATTTTCATTCAAAAAATCTAAAATCTTATTACACGCGATATTTCGATCGCGATCGTCAAATACACACTGATATTTCTCGCTGACAGTCGCGATTCAACGAATTAACGAAACTGGTCTCTATGTGCATCTCTGTCTTTCGTACACGAACCATTCACATGCAATTTGCTTACTCTGTTACTCATGCTATTGTACACGGATATGCATTTACCTATACTTAGGCACAGCCTGGCTACTTTGGCTGTATAACAGATATGTGAGAAATTGGCTCAGTGCTTTGTGTTATTTATGCTATGGTTGAAACGCCGATAAATCGAGTACCATACTCACCTGGCGAAATATTTTTTTTGTTCTTACCACGATCAAAACATCTGATCTTCTCCGTCATCTTGGATACATGGCGCGCATCAAACAATACATTGCTCTCATTCCCTCTATGTTTAGTAGGGTCTGATTTATAAGATCAACCATGTTTCCGTTGTTATTCCGTTATGTAAATTTTACTTCCAAAATATTCATATATTTGTATGGTAGTGATAATCGATCAAGGATATAAATTATCGACAATCTACACATTTTCCAATCAAGTATACATTCGGGCATGCTACACACCATCGTCGCCTAAATCTGCATTAAATTAACTCATGATTAGTTTTAAATTCACTTACAGGTTTAAGTTCCAGTCGACGTCATTTACAGGGGCCATCTGGTAGTTTATCAGACAGCCTGCAGGGCATTAACAGTGGAGCATTAACAATACCACCAGCCCCATCACCCCCAACAAGTGTTCCACCACCCCCGCATATCTGCATGGGACCGGGTAGCAGCGGAATACATAATGATGGCATCAACGACGATTTTGATGATGACGATGACGCAGACGATGATAATCATGATTTATTCATAAACGATATACGATTCGACGGTGACGATAATAATGGCGAAAGTGTATAGTAAATAAATGCTAATAAACAAACAAAAAATTTAGAAAATTAACCCAACCACAACAAATAATTAATATAAATACACTTAAACAATTGAAGGAAAAACAACAAATACACATTTATAAGGTTATGAAAATTGAATAAACAGAAAATAAATACCGAAACACATGTTAGGCTCACTAAATAATTATAAAATTTAAAGTTTTACACATGCATGTATATTTTTTCAAAATCAATTCTTTCAAGCATAAACAAAATGAGTTACGCACCATTAACGAAAATATGAATGGAAAAAGATGATAGTTCGAATTCGAATAGAAAGTATTAAATCTACTGGAAATGTTGGACAAATTTAATACAAATCAAATGGAAAAGCAGTTGAAATATTCGGAAATTTTCGTGCATTTAACGTTCATTTGAATAGGTTGGAAATCTAAATATATTCTTATTTTACTCAAATCATATTGATGGATTAAAGATATGCATGATGCGGTCAAGAGTTTTGAATTTTCTCAGCAAGGTCTATAATGATTTCTCAGCCTGTTTCACATCTTTCTCAATAAGAGGAGTACCTCTGATTCTGAAGAAATGCCTAAAAAATTGGTTCAATTCTTATTGATAGATATTATGTTCACCTTGAAAAAATAAATTATGTTAAAGCGTAAATCGATAATAACGTAAATTCACACTCTAAAAGATCTTTTGCAAATGTGTTTTAGCTGCAAGGATTTTCACTTATAGACGGCGGTGCATATTTAAAAAAATTTGAGTGCACCAATATAAATCTGCATTTCTTAAATAATTTAATACCGATCCATGAGTTAACCTTCAACTAACATTTTTCTTTCAAATTAATTTTGTCCTGGAGCTCGATCGGAACAAAATCGGTAACATTCAATACTCATTTTGTTCTGATACCAATAAATGCTTCAAGTTATTACGAGATGTTTTTGTTACCTTTAAAGATATTCAGATATTCCCATAAAATTGGTATAAAATTAGATACTAAATGTTATTTGATTTTTACTTATTCTACCGTGAAATTTTGGTCGTTATCTAATACAGCTTGATATATTTTTGGCACACTTTCCACAAGCTTTGTTGCATAGTCTTGCATTAAAAACCTCCAAATTTTTCGAATCGTTTCTTCAAGCTATTCCAAATTCAGCACTCTTCTTTCCTCAAACTGGGACTCTAATTGTTTACATCTGGTGATTGTGAAGGTCAATCCAAGATTGCAATACCTTTTCACTGTTCTATTCGTTGCAAAATCGACATCCCGTAATTTCCTTTCATATGGCGCTATTTAAGAACCATGTTCGATATTTTCGATGTGGTCATAATAATTTTCGTTTGCACTCCGAGCAAATAATATGTGTCTAGAAATCAAAAAAAAATGCTAATGATCAGGAGATACCCTGTGATGCTACAACGTAACCTGGGCATAGCAGCTTGTTACACCTGTAATTCGGGCAACGTCTAACACTGCACCGCAGCCGATCGTGGCCATGGCTTGGACAATTCCACCCGCGAAGAGGGGTGTGGGAATATATTTTAACGGGGCGCCACCCGTTTCTGCGCCGGGACTGCCCTGTCCGCGAATCTGGAAACGGGGACAGGATTCGCGACGACCCGAAACCACAGATTTTAAGGATTTTAAGTAAATAAATTGCGAACAAGAACCGACGGGACGTTCGCTTCGCCACTTCACACAAATCTGCCCAGATTTAATTCAACGCACTATTTATATTTACTTTTCTTAAAAAACCTAGCTATCCCTATCTATACTTATACCTACTTACAATTTTTCCTCCTTCTCTATAACCTACTTCCGCCGCTTTTTGTCCGCCGTCCTGCTTATGATCCTCCAGCAGAGGCAAGAAGCGATCCCAAGAAAAATTAATGCTTCGGCAATTATAATCGTCGTGCTGAAGTCCAATTTTCTTCGAGAGGCTAGTCCACCACCGAACGCCTAGCACCGAACAGCTACGTCGTCGACGTCTTCCTCCTTTTTTCAATCTAAGAAAAAGAATCCAACCGACTTCTCACCACTAAACACCTGTACCACTACGTACTTGCTTCCCAGTCTCAGAGCAGCACCGAACAGCTCAAGCTCCGCACAGAATACTCCCACCAGCTGTTCTCCCGGTAATATTTAAGGGATCTTCCGTTTTTGCAGTATCAGCGGTCAACGGCCGCCGAGTTTGCTGAACCCGCCGAAGCTTTCCTAGCTTTGGACCGGTTTTGTCGACGCACGTCAGCTGGCGATTAAATTTTTGTGTGATTGACCACAGCGTTGCACCTTGGGAGGGATACTGCGGCTGCAGTTGTGCGTGGGCGGCCCTTGGGCAGACACTTGTGTCGCTGGCAATGGAGGATCTTCTAAATTACGCAGCCCTCGCGTGCATGGTCAGGAGCAACTTCTTGCTTATACCTTACCTTACTTCCTACTTATCTGTCTAGTTCAATGTATATGCATATAATTCAATATCTTAAGCTAGATCTTTCCTTTATTTCATTCAGTCAATTCTTCGAATACAATACAGTTAATTATTTCAATACGTCTTCTGTGAAGTGGCGACCCGCGCAATCGAAAGTGTTTGCCCGCACGGCGGTTTGGGGTCTTCAAGCGCAAGGCAGTCCCAAATATTTTGTCCTTATTAGTTCGTAGATCGACCACGCTGTGTGGCGAACGTAACAAGCTTTGTTCAAAACGTAATGCAGTCTATTTATTTATTGAATTTAAAGACCGAAAATAAAAGTTTCGATTAATTTAAAAAATTAATTTATCAAAATCCGATTAAATTCAACTGCAAAAATGTTCAAAAGACATTAAGAAGATTTCACATTTACACATCAAGACGATTCGTCTGAGAATATATAAAAAAGAACAGCTAATAAAAAATCAAATAGAACAACGAATGCCCATTGAGCTTTTCGATTTAATTTATAGAATCGAAACAAATTAAAATAAACAGAAAATAATAATATAATAAAAATACCTCTAACATTCTCCTTCTCATCATAATTTCAATGAAACGAAAATCTTCTAAATGTCTTTTGCGATCAGAAAGTTAACGTTAATAATACAATTTTCAAAGACGTAAAATACCATAAATTGCATGCACGTATTTTTAAAGAAAAGAAAAAACGAATAAACAAAACTTTCTAAATTTTCAGATAATGAAAACATGTTCAATAATAGATACATGCTAAATAAATAGTAGAAAAAACTAATGACTATCAAATATGACAGCATCTTCCAGTTACACACAATATTGCATAAAATAGTTTTCTTATATCGAAATTCAAGGAACATAAATGGCAAAAATAGATTAGCGTGATTCGCAAATGGTATGATGTTAAAGGAAAAAAAATAGATTGAATTTTAAATGAACAGAACAAACAAACACAAAAATATGTTTAACAAAAACAGCCACAATGAATAATTCCCATATTTGAGCCTAAAATAAATAAAAAATGAAGTTGATCAGGAGCTGCGTTTCATTTGATTTTTTTCAAAGAACGTGAAATAATAAAATCGAAGTCATCATTGCCAAGTTTTTTTTTGTTTTTTTTTAATATTCAAAAAAATTAATCATATCTTACCAATATGAACATGTAGCACATTTTGTCAATTTAATTTAATTGCAATATATTTTTAAATGGAATAAACGCAAACATATTTAAACTTTCATAATTTGACATCATCAAAACAAACAGGAATTGAATGTTTTAGTGTAGCCTTAATCTATATTTAATCTGTTCTTAGAATAAAAGAAAAAGAAAATATTCTATCTTTAAAAATAAATCAACATGATAAACATAAATTAAGCTAAAACAATATTAAATAATGTATAACACCATAAAATAAAATGTTATTGAAATTTAACTATTGAGTCAAAAGTATGTAAAATAAAACACCATCACGGGTTAAACGAAATCAATAAATTAATAACAATAAACGCACTTATAGCTGAAATTCAAGAGATTTTCTCCCTTTTTACTCCGAAACTTGCTCGGATCACTCCAAAGAAAAGCTTCCAACTAATTAAGTAACAGTGAATCAACCTTTTCCCCGAATAAAAAAAAAATCATGCATAAAATCTACAGAAACGAACCTCGAACGTATCAAATAATGTCACATCAATAGTGCGTGGTTATTAATTTATTCGAAATTAAATACTAAATGAAACATTATCAAATGATAAAATAAAAATGAATATGCGTAGAATTTTATGCAAACATATTTTTTATGATAAGGCAAAAACAAATGAAATGAAACAGAAAAATCGGAAACTAAGATATATACATATTATATATATTAAATACATGCATTAAAATGTATTCGTTTTTTTATATATATAAACGTATCGTTTTGCACTTCACATTGTTAACAAAATTAAAGCTAGATTTTATAGTTTCAATGATACAATATATAAATTTAAAAAAACAAATGAAATGCTCATAATGATAATTGACAGGCGAAAGAGGTTAACTATCGAAAAAGAAATTTAAAAAAAACCGTTTGCCAAACGGACAGAACAAGAACGAAATCAACACATTAAGTAACATATTAATTATAGACAATTAATGCAAATATGCGAATATTGAGTAAACGTAAAAAAATCATTAAATGATAGGCCATTTATATGAACGAAATAATTACTGGTTTCATAGAAGTCGTAAATTTGCAACTGCATAAGTGACGAAATGAAAATCATTGGGAAATCGATCAATCGAAATATGTAGATTGAAAAGCACGAAACACAAACACAAAATGACAAAAAGGATGAGCTGGAATCCACAAACATACATAAATACATACATACAATTGAATATGAATTGTCTTGGAAATCATTGTAGTTTAAACAGAACTAAATGAAAATTGAACACGAAAGTATAGTTCACAGACTACACAAACTATATCCACACTGTATAGCGTATAGCAAATTATTTTCGCCATTGTTGGTTGTGCACTCCTTAGCCAGGAGCTCCTCTATTGTGATCATCAAATACCCCAATTCAATTTTAACTTGTTCCATCCTTTTTGTGCATCTCAAATTTTTATGTGTTGAAAACATCAAAAAGAATGTCGAAATATCTAAAAAAAAATCTCCTTAATTACAGTTTAGTATAATTTAGTTTCACAAAATCACAAAAGAAAAAAAACCTAAATAGATAAAATCCTAGACAAAAGAAACAATACACATTTCTGACACAACATCAAGCATACACATAATAACAAACACGTTTGTTAACAATAATTTTTAAAATTGAAATGAATGACGTGGACACGAAGGTGAAGAAGAAAAACTTAATATAGGTAATCAATGTTAACATTAAATTATAAATTAAAACAAATACAAATCGTGAATAAATAAGGCAGACGAAAGAAAGTGTTTAATCAATTAAAATGAATTTTTCTAGAATTAACATACTAAAAATAAACAAAAAAAAATTACGAAAACAGCAAGGAGACGAAACAACATATATAAAAAAATTATGGAAAATTGACGAAAAGCGAGTATGAAATTAAATGATATACTAAATATAATAACAAATATATGAAATATTTATTACTCTGGTTTTAAAACTGAACGAAAAGGTGAAAAATGATTGAAGAATAAAAATTCCATTATTAAAAAAAATTGATCATTGTATTTTTTTGGTGCTCATTTACTGAATGAACTGTTTGCACAGTTTATTACGAATTATGATTTCACTAGAACTATACACTATTATTTAGTTAAATTCGTCCAAAATCAATACACGCTTTATAGTCGAATAACTTTCTAGCAGCCTTGCACTCTGACTTGTACAGTAATCCCTTGAATTACGTCTCACTTGTTATACGTGTAATGAACCAAGCGAAATCCTTGCTTGCTACTCTAATCGTATTTAAAAACAAAGACTGGGCCTTCTCCTTGCCTCGGTATCTTCATGGGTAAATACAGTAGAATATCGAAAAAGTTAACTCGCGTAAAAGTTAATCGCTCGGTTAAGTTAACCGAATTTCAGCTTCCATGTGCCGCTCTGAAAAGTTAACTTTTCAGTTAACTTTTCTGAGCGTATGAATTTTTCAAACCAACCGCTTTTTTTCGGTCACTAAAGGGGCAATTTGGCTCCCATCAATACGACATTCCGTTGTCTAAATTGATTAAATCAAATAGTGCTTTCGACGATACACTTCGAGAAGTTCAATTGTTGATGTCGAAGTTGGGTGATAATGTTGACTTCAGCATTGATGTCATTGAAAATTGGAACAAGGATCAAATTGCGGAAGATGACGATGATTTCGAAGTTTCCGATAATGATAACGACGGGTCAATTATCGAGGAAGATATTCAACAACCAAAACTGAGCTTCTCGAAAGCAGTTGAAAGCATCAATATCTTGATAAAATGGTTTGAAAACAATAACGATGCAAATCAGGTGGCAGACCTTGTCCATTGCGTACGAAAATGATCCAGAGCTATTACACAAAAGAAAAGAAACAAACAAGTCTCGACTGCTTCTTCAAACGACTCCACAAAAATTAATTAATATATCACACGAAAATGATCAAGAGTGACTGAGAACCATAAACCAGCCAGTACAAATTTTTTTTTGTAATGATGAAAACTAAGTCATTGAAATAAATTTAGTGTGTTATTTACGAAAAACCTATGTTTATTATTGTATTTTTTTCAATTTTGAAAACCACTTAGAAAAGTTAATAGTTCGAAAAAGTTAATTACCCTTGGGACATTTCGGTTAACTTTTTCGAGATTCTACTGTAGCAATAAAACTGGGACCAGCGCTGCGAACACATCTTTCATGAGTGGTGACCATTTGTGTAAACAGAAAAGGGTCGATTAGAAAGAAGAATCAGTAGGAAAGTAGGATACTAACCTTGAATCGCATGAAATTACGGAATAGGAATGTTAAGTGAAATGAATGTGTGAAAGTAGCATGGATGTGATGAAAAACGATGAGAGAGGGTTGCTGGTTCCTGGATCATCAAAGATGATCGTGGCAGATTAGTCTTGTCGATACGTAAGGCGAGGCAAGGAGTTTTACCGTAAGTGTCGAGCGCGAACGCAATGAGCCTTCTATAAAAAAAAATCCGTAATGTATGTGTGTGTACGTATGTACGGCCTATTATATTGACTTGGAAATTTTCTGAATTTGGGAAATATTCAAGGTAGAAGAGATGATCGGCAAAGTTGTGTAAAATTAAATTTCTAGTACATACTCCACATATCGTTTTCCTGTTGTGGAAATATTCAAAAAGTTAGAAGTTCAAAACCACCTATTAATTTAGATTTTTTCGCAAAATATATTTAGAGCATACTTTAAGCCCAAGGAAGATGCACATAATCTGTATTATACTTGAAATGAACTCGTAGTTGCCTTCTACTCGGACTACCTAATCACACCCTAATCGTACTGAAATTGAGTTGTCATCGCTCAACGCTTTTTTTATATAGTTAATGGTGATGTTCTTGACTAATCGAGATTAGTATCATTCGACAAAAAACTCTCGGGTCTCGGGTAAGCTAGAATGATGTTCTCGAGTAAATCAGGTTGATTAAGGCTCGTTTCCAGTCCTGAAGTTGGAGAGCTATCGCTTAAATCTAAACAATGACTCATGTTGTTTGTCGTCAATTTTGAAGGTTTATGTTTTTGATGGTTCAGCTCGCATTCGAACATATTGGTGGCGGTGATCTCCAGAAGTAGCATATGGGTGATACGGCCCGATTTTCAATGATAAATATATACTGTGAGCGTCAAAGAAAGTGTACACCTATGTGTAGCATATTCAAAACCTCTTAAAATGAGTTCTAGACGTTGGATTTTAAAAATGTTTTTTGTTTTGAAAAGGTTTTTCTATTTTCTAATAACAAAAATTTGATGCTAAAACATTGCACTAAAAATTCAATAACAAAATAACAAAAAAATACTTCATTTTTTACGCGTCAAAAATAAGTGTACAGCTTGCAGCACACCCTGTATTTGATGTGTTTGTCGGGAAAACTTCCGTTAGATTCAGTTTATAACATAGTTCTTCAAAAATGCAAACTTGGTTGCCATGACGCGATAATTCAATCATCCGTAATTTTATTTGCACCCTAGAACGATCCAATTTCTACATTATCTAAAATGGGTAAGCAAAGTGTAATTGAAACACGAAAACTTATTGTAAAATTAAGAACGGAAGGAAAATCATAACGGGAAATATCACAAGTGGTGTGTAGAAGCCATAACACCGTGAAAAAACGTTTGGACAAATTCGAGAAGTTCAAAGCATGGTGGTGGTTCGGTTATGGTCTGGGGGTGTATGGCGGCATCAGGCGTTGGGAATCTGGTATTTATTGACACTACGATGAATAAAAATGATTACTTGGACATTTTGAAAGAATATTTACTACCTAGTGTTGCAAAAGTAGGGTTAAATACATCATGAGTCTTCCAGCAGGGCAACGACCCAAGACACAAGTCAAAGCCAAATCCTTCGCAATCCCCAGACCTTAACCCCATCGAGCATTTGTGGGATTATCTCGTTGCACAAATCCGAAAACGGAATATAACAAGCAAAGAGTCGTTGAAGTCCATTTTAATCGAAGAATGGCAGAAAATTCCAGTCAGCTTGACTAAACAATTGATTAAGTCAATGCCAAGACGACTAGAAGGTGTTTTAAAGGGGAATTAGGTTTTTAACGTGGAGAGAAACAAGAAAAGAAAATTATGTTTTTCACCAAATCTTTATTCTGTCTTCACGGGTCGGCTTTTCACATTCGACTGACTATCTTAACTTAACGGATTGAAAAGGAAAACTTTTTGTGAAATTCTTAGCTCGTAAATGCTTAGCTAGGCGATCTTCTAATTCAAAAACGTGCTTATTTTATAAACAAATAATGCTTAACTAGACGATCTATGGTAGATTAAAAACGTGCTTGATTTGTAAACAAAAAATGATTTGCTAGGCGATCTAATGTTGATTAAAAACGTGTTGGATTTGTAAACAAAAAAAATGATTAGCTAGGCGATCTGAAGTTGATTGAAAACGTGCTAGTCTTGAAAACAAATTTGGTATTATGGTTCTATTGTTTTATTATTTTAATATATGAATGGGTTAGAGGTTGATGATGCAACTGGGGAAAGGGAAGCAGACTAAATACTAATTTGCAGATGTTTGCTTTATTTGTTTACTGTACACTTATTTTTGACGTGTAAAAAATGAAGTATTTTTTGTTATTTTGTTGTTGAATTTTTAGTGCAATGATTTATTATTAAATTTTTTATTCTGTTATTGGAAAATAGAAAAACCTTTTCAAACCACAATACATTTTTAAAATCCGACGTCTAGAACTCATTTTATGAGGTTTTGAATATGCTACACAAAGGTGTACACTTTTTTTGAAGCTCACTGTATATACATATATATATTTCTTATTTATTTTTAATGAAGCTGATTAGTATAACGTAATCTTTTTTTAAAAGACACATAACCAAAATCTCCAGAATTTGGTTTTGAATTGAAACTTTGTATTTCGTGTTAGTCGGTTTTTCGGTATATGTTTTTCCGTTTTATCGACATCTAAATCTGGTTGAATTTGACTCGCTGTTGCTCTCACACAGCCCTGCTAATTCAATAATTGCATTTCCTTACTGAATGCCGAAAACCTTAATTATTTATTATTTTACTACATTGTTCACTATTATTATTTTATATTAATTATTCCGCCATCCAAAGCTAGAATATTTTTTTTTTAGTTTTATTGACAGTAAGCCATTAGCATCTATATTTACACCTGGCAGTGCTTACTCGTGGTAGATTCAGTAAGACCATGGAGTTTTTATATCTTTCCACTCTTTGTAAATGCTCTGTGGAAACCGAACTGTCACATTGACACATCTTTCGCACCATTCTGAAATTTTGTAAACACTCCTTGGAACTTCGGAAAATCAGTAACATTTCGTCTGCAAAATGTCTATTGAGATTGAATCAGCGGAGTAAGATTGTTTTCAGATAATCATCGAACATACTGCTCATGATTTTCATTCTTTCTTTCAGTGTTATTCGCTTAATTCAACAATACCTAAAGGAGTCGAACTTGCACAAAACATTGCAAACATTACAGGTAAAATGGTGTTTGCGTCCGTAATAGTCACCTCATAGTTTGGACATGTTTTCTAGGAAGAAACTGGCGTTTCCTTGAATACAGTCGACAGCGTGGATGGGTTCGTAACGGACATACATAATGGCCATTGGGACACCGTGCTGAAAGTCATCCAGTCGCTCAAGCTGCCCGACAAAAAACTGATAAATCTATATGAACAGGTAAACGAAACAGCTCTGATCCTTACGGGATTATGAATATCTTCATTTGTTTGCATGTGACTGCCAGATTGTCCTAGAACTGATTGAGCTGCGAGAACTGGGAGCCGCCCGGTCGCTTCTCCGCCAAACCGACCCAATGATCATGCTCAAGCAGCAGGAGCCAGAAAGATATATCCACCTAGGTGAGTCGCTTCAACAGCTGAATTTTTATCTGGACAAAGTCCTCGTATTTCAGAAAATATGCTTCAACGAGCCTACTTCGACCCACGTGAAGCCTATCCGGAAGGGAGTAGCAAGGAAAAGCGCCGTAATGTTATTGCACAGGAGCTGAGCGGTGAAGTGCATGTTGTGCCATCGTCCCGTCTTCTCGCGTTGCTCGGTCAAGCGCTGAAATGGCAACAGCACAAGGGTCTGCTCCCGCCCGGCACGACTATCGATTTGTTCCGCGGCAAGGCAGCCATCCGGGACCAGGAAGAGGAAATGTACCCGACGCAGATGTCGCGGCAAATCAAGTTCGGCCAGAAATCTCACGTGGAGAGTGCCGAGTTCTCGCCAGATGGACAGTACTTGGTCACGGGCAGCATTGACGGCTTCATCGAGGTGTGGAACTTCACGACGGGCAAAATACGAAAGGATTTGAAATATCAGGCGCAGGATCAATTTATGATGATGGAACAAGCGGTGTTGGCTTTGTCGTTTTCTCGGGACTCGGAAATGATTGCAACTGGGTCGCAAGACGGCCAAATCAAGGTATGGCGTCTGATGACTGGTCAGTGTTTGCGGCGATACGAAAAGGCGCACTTGAAGGGAATCACCTGCCTGCAATTCACGCGCGACAACAGTCAAGTGTTGTCGGCGTCGTTTGACCAAACTATTCGCTTGCACGGACTGAAATCGGGGAAAATGCTAAAAGAGTTCAAGGGGCATCAATCATTCGTGAATGAAGTGACCTTCACGCCCGACGGGCACAGCTTGCTCAGGTAAGACAGCTGGTACAATCTAACGCTAACAGATTCATCAAACTGTTTATTATTTAGCGCGTCCTCTGACGGGACAGTGAAAGTTTGGTCCTTGAAAACCACAGAATGTCTCTCCACATTCAAGGCGCTCGGCAATGAACTGGCCGTGAATAAAGTCCTGCTGCTGCCCAAGAATCCTGAACACTTTATCGTCTGCAATCGATCCAACACGGTTGTAATTATGAATATGCAAGGACAAATTGTACGATCATTCTCGTCGGGTAAGAGAGAGGGCGGAGCGTTCATTTGTGCGACGTTGTCACCTCGAGGTGAATTCATTTATTGTGCGGGCGAAGATCAGGTGCTGTACTGTTTCTCGGTGTCTTCCGGCAAATTGGAGCGGACATTAAATGTAAGATTTATTCAGTTTTAGTGTGGCAGATGATGGTTTCTATGATTTTTTCGTAGGTCCATGAAAAGGATGTAATCGGCCTTGCCCATCATCCGCATCAGAACTTATTGGCATCGTTCAGTGAAGATGGATTGCTGAAACTTTGGAAACCGTAGATTTAAACATTGATGGTAGTTTTAATTTAATGAAAAGTAAGCAATGTACCTTTGTGACTGAGCTGTATGACTAAATATAAATATTGCGAGTGAAGATGCATTTATGCACTTTTTTTATTTGATTCCTGGGAAACGATTTTCTGAAGATTCCATGAAATGTGTAACACATTCTCGGGCAAAATTCAATCAAAATGTTGAAATTCTTCCTTTACATTTCCCAAAAGACATTTCCGAAAAAACAGTCTTCCTCTAAATAAAGTTTCCAGTCCAAACTATAGCCACAGGTGAGGTGATATCTGTAGAATTTTTTGTACGCTGTATGTTGGTAACTTGGAACGTTGTTTTGCTCTTACAGTACCTCGAGTTCAAAGTTAAGCCTTCGTCTGCCTACGTTTTTCGGAACCTTCTGTCTGCCAACATGGATCGTTTTTGTCTTGCCGTTTTTTCAAGCTGTTAGAGTGCTGCAAAAAATCTGAAAAAAGTCATGAAGGTTCTTCAAACCTTTAACTTGAAGTATCAACCAGAAAATTATCAACAATTAGATTTTTTAATATATTTTTTTATCCAAAAATGAAAGAAAACAGAGAAAATGCATTTGTTCACTAAAAAAATCATAACTTTAAGACGAATAAAGCGGAACGAAAAAAAAGAAAATTGAAGGGGAAGAGTGTAACTTTCAAGAAAAAAATATACCGCACTCAATTATTGTTAAAGAACTTTTAAGTTTGCAACCTCAAAATGGCCAATAATTTGGTTCTAAAATTCGTAGTAAAAACGGTAATAAAAATATAAAAAAGTATGTGTGTTACAAGTACGCGCGGGGAAGTGATACTTCTTTCGCAGTTGTTGGATTCGTGGAATTTAATATGTGATACTGAAATCTAAAATTAAATGACAAACTAAAACAACATTATAGAACAGCATTATTTTTATCATTTTTATAATTATTTAATTAATATTATTCTTTTAATGTGTTTTTAACATTAGAACACGGCTGATGAACTTGTGCTACAACCACAACGTTATTGTGTTCATTTTCAACTGTTATCTCATCAATTATTTTTATTTTTTTTATTTTCAACAGAAGAATTCGGCTGATGAGTTTTCGGTGAAATTTCAATTGAATTACATGTGTTTTGAATAAACTGTTGGTTAAAATCATCTCTGGAAATGTTTTTAGTTGGCAATGCCATTTTTTAGCTTTTTTGATCTAAAGGTCGGGTTGTTTTTGTGATAGAATTCCTATTTTTCTGTACCTTGCGCCTATGTACATATGTATGTATGTATTTTTACCGAAATAAACAAATCTGTGAATGTATTTAGTTAGTTGTTATTCAATTATTAATTTGATATATATTATTTATTAATAATTATTAAATTATATGTTATTATCATTTAGTTAACTATTATTCAATTAATTTGATTAATATTGTTGTTTTGGGTAATTGATTATTTAATATGATTACTTATACAAAATAATTTCCAGTAAGGCAACTGTAGGGGTTTGTGACCACTTGTATATACTTCCATAAACCCCTTCACTTGCCCACACAAATTATATGGGACGATGACAAACCCATACACTTTTCACAAACCTCTACAGTTACCTTAAGGGGGGTGGTAAGGTTTGTTTCGTCTAAAAAATACCTTTTTTCATGATTTTTTTTGGAAAAAATTATCACTGTAGGTTTATTTTACTTATTATTATATGAAAGTACAACATGTGAAGAATATTTAGGAAAATTTTTGTTCAAAAAATGACAGAAATAACGGATTTATTGTAAATCTCCACAGGCGCCAAGAAAAAAAGTTTTTCTTGAGAAAAACTGGATTTTCTTATAAAATACGTACATGTCATCATCGATGCCGGGTCCATACAGTACATCACTATCATCCACGTTATCTAAGTCATCTTTTTGCTCCTGTCGATAAAAGTAATACAATAGAGACCGAAACAGTTGCCGCTTGCCGCCGCTCAGCGCAGGTAGCTAAAAGGCGCGCAAACCTAAGAGGTACGGTTATTCAACCTACTGTAACTTCGTTGGTTTTACTCCGAATGACCTACAAATTTAATACAATATTCTTCAGATGTTGTACTTTCAGAAAAAAATAAACAAAAATGGAAGAAGAAAAAGTTGTCAAACCTTACCCCCCCTTAAGACGATCAGTACGTAAGTCAGTTGTCCAGCGTTTTATCTGATTCCCTCACGCACAAAGTTCATTTAACTTGCAACAAAATAGTCTAATAAAATTTTTACTGTATTATTATAATTATATTATAAATATTTAATTAATAATTGCTAAATAAATAATTATCAACATTGAGTTAATATTGTACTTACCAATTAATACAAAATTATTCATTTTGCATTAAATTCACAAACAGCAGACAGTTGTATACACATTAGTTTATTTCTTTTTCTTTCTCACGCACTTACACAAACCGTTCATATAAAACTCTTTCCCAGTTTCCCGCAAGCGCTGCAAAGAATTTATTATAATTTAATGGTGGTTCCTCGATCTAATATTCGTCAATCCGAACGATTCATGCCATTAGATGGGGATACTGTTCTGCCCGGTGATGGAACATCTCATCGGAATCAATGGACAAGTCAAACGGTGATCGCAGGGGAGCTGTGCAGAGGCGTCGTCCCGGCCTATCATGAAATTGCAGCTTCCACACTATCTGGCACGAACGAACGAACACTCAAACGTGACGAAAAATTGTTCTCACTACCCTGCGTAAAGAAGTACAACTTCAATAATTCAAAAATTAGTAATGAAATCAATAAAAAGTCAATATTTGACACGTGACGTTGAGCCGCTCTCAAATCAGAGGCAGTGATATTGGCTGAATTTCTATCAATCTCAATGTTTGTACACTTTAAAATTGTTTCCATCATATCAGTTGTAAATAACACGTTCCAGAAATCTAGCGGTATGATCGAAGACGCTCAAATAACTTTAGGCAATATTATTGTTATGTTTGATCTGCTTTTACAGCCACAATTAACAGTTTTAAACGAATAAACGGGAAAAAATTGCTTACCGTTGTCTGCCTACGTGGGTCGTTTTCGTCCGGATCGATTTTGATATTGTCACCACGATGGCTAGAACGGAACTGAAACATCGAAAGTTGGCAGACAGGTACTGGAGGGGCGTAAGGCAAAGCAGCGCCCTTCCTAGCGATGTATAAAAGTTACAACGCTCAGACGAAAACAATTCAGGTAGGCAGTTGAAGAGTTAAATTTTTTGCAGCCACGTCTCAGACAGATAAGTTAAAGTGGTCGAAAATGCTTACCTACCTAAGCCTTTCGTTCGTCAGCGGTTATACCAACGTAGGTCAACGTAACGGTCACACATAAGTGAGCGTAACAAAACATTTTTAAACGTTCATAGTTAAATTAAGATGAAAACGTTACGAAAACGTAACAACACAGTGTTGAACACTCAACCTCGTACCAGCTTTGTGTGACTTCAGTTTTCTATGCTATCTTCCCTTTTGGTGTGATGTCCTAGAAGAAGTTAATCAGACACAAAAGTATATACAAACATCTGGGATATCATTGGAAAAGTGTGTAATAAAAATTAAAGCTCTTAAAAATTTTCTTCAAAGTCAACGCAACTAAATTTTCGAAAAGGCTATTTGCTACGCAACAAAAAAATGTGAGGACTTAGACATTCCGATTGAAGGAAAAAAAGGAAATGGCAGATTTCGAAAACGAATGCCTGGAGAAGCTTTCATTACCAGAAGAGCTGCAGAGAGCAATGTTAGAATGTCACGATAGATTTTACGAAGAACTAGAACATCGTTACAGGACAATGGATTTTATTTCGGTTACATTTAGTGTTATTCAGCCTAAAACGCTGGTAACATCATGGAATGGTTCCAAATCTATTAAAAATTTACGATGAATTTTCAGCAGTGTTGGAAATTTTACGATTGAGGCGCCATTTTGGAAGCCGCCAACAATTCTGCCCAAGAATCGGTTGAATGGACTACATTGGAGCTTCTCAAGTTCATGATAAAATGGGACTATTTTGGGTCTGTTCGAAATTTAGCGCTGTCTTCGATTTTTTTTAACAATTTGTGTTTCGGTGGCTTCATGTGAAAGAAGCTTTTCAAAGTTAAAATTAATAAAATCTTACTTAAGGTCCACAATGAGTCAAGCGCGACTAATAAATCTTTCGAATTTTATCAATTGAAAGAGACAGGGAAGTCAATTTTGATAATGTGATCGAATATGTTAGTAAAATAATGTTTAGTATTTGATGTTTTATTTTCCGTAGGGGTGCTCAATACAAAACCGCCCGGGGTGCCAATCTACCCTTCGCCGCCACTGGGCGTACCTATTACCAATATTTGAAAATGGATGTATCCAGGATTCCTCCCGAAAAGTATCCAGTTTTTGCAATTGCCATCATTCCACAACTGCGCGATCACAGAGCGCAATGCCTACTTTCACATCCTTTTATTTTGCTATATTCCCCAGCATTTTATGTCACCTGCATTCTTTACTGAACAACAAAAATAACAGCCTCTATTAAATTTAGAACTTTATTGTCTTATCACCTCTCCGTGATCGTGTTTGTTATTAATCTAATAAATATGAAAATAAATTAAATTCTTTTTCGATTCCTTCCGCGGACTATCAAATTTTCCGGCAACGTCAATTAGGGCGTCTCGATTGGAAGCGGAACAAATGTAACGGGTTCCATATTATGAAAATATGAGCTTTGCATGGCGTTCCGCGCAGAAATACGACATTTCGGATCGTAAATCATTATCGTCTGAAAAAATGTCGAATAGCTACACCAGAAAACATGCGATTTACAAACCTACCTGAAACAAATCGTACGATTCGTGCTTGGTGAGCAGATCAGGAAGATTTTGTGACTCCCACTTGGGGAATTTGGACTTGTAGTCGGGAAGATGAGAAACGCCGGGCCAGGTTGTCTCGTCGGGCGTGCCAAGTGTTCGAAAAATTCGATACAATTGATCGATTTCACTGTCGCCGGGGAATAGGGGACGTCTCATGATCTAAAATAAGACGGCGGTGGTCTTAAAATGGAAAATCAATATGCAAAATATTTTTCTCACCATTTCCGCAAAAATACAGCCTAAACTCCAAATATCAACGCCTGTTGCGTAGAATTTTGTGCCCAACAGGATCTCCGGGGCGCGATACCACAGTGTAACCACTTCATGAGTGTACGCTCGCATCGGGAAGTAAAAGGATCGTGCCAGTCCGAAATCGGCTAGCTACGGATTAGTCGGGGTTCATTGAATTAGACACTGTTCGGCGAATGAGTAGTCATTTCTCACCTTTATATTGCCTCGATTATCGACCAACAGGTTCTGCGGTTTCAAATCACGATGCAGGATCCGATTCATGTGGCAAAATGCGATTGAGTCAAGCATTTGATACATGTAGTACTGGAAATGGAGAATGAAAGGTAGTCAGGAGTATAGGACGACTTGAACACGAGTGTTTACTTTAATGAGCTTCGGCGAGAAGAGATCCTTGCACTTGTCCAACATTTTCTTCAGGTCCATGTTCAAATATTCGAATACCATGTATAAACTTGCGTCCGCGATCACAATATCGAACAACTGGACAATATTTTGGTGGCGCAGTCCCTTCAGCAGGGAAATCTCCCGGATTGCGGTCGACGGCACCCCTTCCGATTCGCTGAAATTGTTGGGAAGGAAAAGTTAGCAGATGGACTGCACATCGACATCTTTAATTGAATGAATGCGTTTGGGATTTTAGATCGAATTTCCTACGAGCAGACCTGATAAATGGAGCAGAAATTACTACTTGATACAGAAAAGGGGCTGAAAGGAGTGCAATATCATCACCAGCCATATGTTCTCGCATGCACGGTAACAAGGGGTCATAAATCGACATGGGAGGGACAGTAGAATAGAGTTGAACCATCTCCCTTCTCAGCATAAACCAGGAACGTGAAGCTGCAATCAAATGTGTTCGCACTACACGACGAAGCCGAATCATGTGGTGCTACGAATCTCAAGACAACGTATCACACACAGGACCCGGCTTCGCAGTCCAGCATGTCCTTTGCGTTCACCACCCCCAAGTAACCTTCACAGCACCCACTCTGATCGAACGAGCCCCAAATTTAGCTTTAGCTTCCCGGGATTACTATCTCAGTTTCCCAAGGACATTTGAATGTCCTCTTCTCAGAATTCGTGTCGAAAACCCACGCATCCTTGCGCTTTCGTTCGTCGGCGGGGGTCGCTTTCCGCCACCGACTTTTCAATTAAAAATTCATACAGCGACACTATCAATCATGCAAATGTCTATTTAATCGAATTACCTCTCCAACCGGATCTTCTTCAGCGCCACATCGCGCCCGGTTTTGGTGTCCTTGGCGCGGTAAACAATGCCGTAGGTGCCTTCGCCGATTTTCTCGACTTTACGGAAATTTCCCACGTCGCACATCGCGCCTGGTGCTATTTAGCAATGGTCGTTGATCATGAAAGCGTACCTTCCGAGCTCTGCAACCAACAAATATCCTTCACCAGAAGGGAAAGATAATTGCGACGGAGTCGACGACTTCTAACCTTTTGACAGAAAACAGAATTTTCGAAAGCGCCAAAATCGATTGAATGCCGTTGGATGCATTTCAGCTGCGACGATGTAAGCGACACCGGGCGGTCTTCAGCGGAAGCGAGGCGACTGTCAGTCATTTATCATGCGGTGACAGCTTTTCGACTGGTCGAATCATTGCCAGAGCTCGAATATGCGCTTTTCATTTTGCGCGGCAAAATACTTAGAAACTACGGTTCCTTGAATTGCAGATGAAACGTTGACATTTAGTAAATTTGATTTTGTCAAATCGATTTAAAAAGATGCTGTTAAGGCTGAAACATGTGTCGTGTGTCGAAGTGAAAGAAAAAGTGCTTAAGTCTTTGCTCATTTGGCAGTTATTAGTATACATTAATTTTTACAGGTACATAGCACCGGTTCTTGGAACGAAATTTGATGTTTTAAAGCTTCGATTGCTCACTGTATATTGTGTGTATTGAGTTTTCTATATTTTTTGTTTCATACTTATTGTTTATGAGCTTTGAAACCTTAAAATATTTGAAATTGTTTTGTTTTCATTTCATATCAAATAATACTGACTGTACGAAAAAAAACCTTTGAGTCAAAGTTATAGACCGGTAAATTATCAACCACACTAAAAATGTTTTCTTTTAGTTTTCGATTTAAATAACGCTCACGAGCCGTGCTTTTCCAATCGAAGGTAGATGCCTGTCAAGGACCTGTTTCGTTGACTCATCGCAATGATGATACCCAGGAAATAAAATTGGAAAGTATCGCATGTGCACCAATTTCTTTCAGTTGATGCGATGTAAATCTATAAACTCACTGTCACAAACATAGCAAAATCAGAAAGCTAAAAAAAATACCCAGAAATAAATAGAGTACACATTAACACTGGGACGGACGCTTTTATGTTAATAACTATATTGTATGCTAGAGGCCGATCGTTCGCAGAGGCTGCTTTGAAATGGATTCCAATAGTGATAACTCCGAGATATTTTTAATCGAAAAAGTGGAAAAAATGGTGATATATTTTCGTCGTTTAATAGATTTTCGAAGGGAAAGAGTCATTTGTAATAATTAATTTGAGGGTCCTTCATCCAGACGTATTCGTGATAACATATCCGCGAAGAATGAACCATATCGCATAGTGGTCGATCAGTCATAAGGATATATTTAGATTGAGCATGCACAATTCCCACTGGACAAGTGTGATCGGATCATTTTACGAATATTTATAACCTCATCAATTTGAATCATAAAAAAGATGACTATCCGTGGGAACGGGCGGGCAAAATCGAACCGTCACCTCCTCGTGGTGCCCGCTGGATACCCAACTAACGACGGTAGTGGCGAGTGTGGGACGCCATATTCCTGCTTACCAGCGTGGGGCTAGCAACCCTGCCTGGCATTACCCAATTGCTACGAACCCTGAAACACGGCCTCGGATTGGATTGGATAAACGGCAACGACAACGGCAACGAAAAACGGACTACTCTATTGGATCTTGGAACGTTCGAACACTGAACACAACAGGATCACTGCGAGAACTTCTCAAGGAAGCCTCGACATACAATATTAACATCCTGGCGGTCCAAGAAACGAAATGGCTTGGCAATGAAATAAGTGACTTAAGATCGCATTCAATATTCACAAGCGGCAAACCAACCGGAAACAAGGAATTTGGAGTCGCCTTCGTTGTAGCATCTTCATTTAAACATCTCATAACTGACTTCAAACCGGTGAATGAACGATTATGTGCGATCCGTATGAAAATGAAGTTCTTTAATGTATGGCTAATCAACTGTCATGCTCCAACTGAAGAGAAAGAAGAAATCGTCAAAGACGAATTCTACAACATCCTAGAAAGGACATACGATTCACTACCCTCAAATGATATCAAAATCCTACTAGGGGACTTTAACGCTAAAGTTGGACGAGAAGAAACTCACAGAGGGACAACGGGAGGGCATAGTCTCCATGAAAGTACCAACAACAATGGTCAGCGACTAGTTGATTTTGCGACCAGCAAAAACATGGTGATAAGCTCTACCTACTTTCAACACCGCGACATCCACAAACAAACTTGGATGTCACCCGATGGACGAACCTTCAACCAGATCGATCACTTCGTCATCGAAAAAAGAGCTGCTACAAGTGTGCTTGACGTTAGATCATACCGTGGTGCTAACTGCGGCTCAGACCACTATCTCGTCAAGGCAAAATATCGCTGCCGCATAACAAGATGCACCACCAAGAAAAAGAGCAGGACTCCTAAGTTCAAGGTGGAGTGTCTGAAAAACGAAACAGTAGCAGCAAATTATCAAGAGAAACTGACGAATTACCTTGTCAATACACCGCCGGCAGGTACGGACACATCGCTTGAACAAATGTGGTCGCAGCTTAAAGAAGGCGTAACATCAATAGCGGAAGAAACCGTAGGAAGACAAACGACGTCGAAAAGAAACGATTGGTTCGACAAAGAATGTGAAGATGCTCTCAAAAGTAAAAAAGAAGCCTATTTACAATACATTGAAAGACCGACAAGAGCCAAGAAGCAAAAATATGACGAGCTAAGACGGTTAGCTAAAAAAAATAGTCAGACGCAAGCGTAGAACATATAACAACCAGACTATCCAGAAGATCAATGACGATATGTGCAGAAACGACACACGGGACGCCTATGCAGCATTGAAGCGACTTAGACAAGGCTACAAGCCGCAATCAAGCCTATGTAGAGACAAGCAGGGAAATATTTTAAGCGACCCAGACGACATCAATCACAGGTGGACTGAATATTTTTCTGAGCTACTAAATCCACCATCAGTAACTACATCCCTGCCAATAACGATTCCTGAAGATGCTGACCTATGCAGTCCATCTTCGTCAATACCATCTATTGAAGAGGTGCAAGCAGCCATACAACAGCAAAAACCAAATAAAGCACCCGGAATCGACAATTTACCAGCAGATCTCCTTCAAAAAGGTGGACCAATACTAACGCACCGCCTCCACCAGATCATCTCCAAGGTATGGGTCGATGAAAAATTACCTGATGATTGGCGGACGGCCATCATATGTCCCATACATAAGAAAGGAGATAAGCTTAGATGTGACAACTACAGAGGCATTTCACTGCTGTGTACGTCCTACAAGATCCTGACCAAAATTATTAATAAAAGATTGACACAGTACACTTCCACAATAATTGGCGAATACCAAGGCGGTTTCAGATCCGGTATGTCGACGATAGATCAACTATTCTCAGTAAAACAGGTGCTGGAAAAGTGCTGGGAATACAATATTGACGTGCACCAGGTCTTCGTAGACTTCCAACAAGCATACGATAGTATAGATCGAAATATACTATATAAAATAATGCTTGATTTTGGGATACCTATCAAACTTATACGAATGACCAGACTAACGATGACCGACACACGATCTAAAGTCAGATGTCAAGGCGATCTGACTCAAAGCTTCGACACCAGCTCAGGTCTTAAACAGGGTGATGGCCTCGCCCCCATACTCTTCAATTTGGCCCTAGAGTATGTCATCAGGAAGATTAAAGTAGACAATGCGGGAACGCTACTCTTTAAGTCTACTCAAATAGTAGCGTACGCCGATGACATCAACATCATGGCCCGATCTCTATCTCGTGCCAAAGAAGCGTTTACTGAGCTGGAGTCAGCGGCTAGGCAAGTCGGCCTAAGGGTCAATGTGAACAAGACCAAATATATGACCCAGTCAAGGAAAAAGACGCCAAATAGACAAAACATGACGATAACTAACTACAGTGTGGAAAGCGTTAACTCTTTTATTTATCTTGGTGTCAACCTCGCCAAAGACGGGAATGAAAAGGACGAAATTGAACGGCGAATTGGTCTAGCCAATAAAATATATTTTTCAGTCCTCTCGGTGATTAAAAGTAACAAAGTGCACCGAAAAAATAAGCTGCGCGTCTATAAAACGATCATCCGTCCTGTATTGATTTACGGATGTGAAACATGGACTTTGACTCAAGCCTCAGAAAAAAGGATTGACGTCTTCGAACGCCGCATTTTGAGACGTATTCTGGGGCCCGTGAAGGACGGACCGGACTGGCGAATCCGGTACAACCATGAGTTGTACGCTCTTTATGACGAGCCACCGGTATCGATTCTGACGAAACTGCTACGACTTCAGTGGGCTGGCCATGTGGAGCGTATGGATGACGGGCGAATTCCCAAACGCTCCATGAAAGGCCGAGCAACAGGAAGCCGCCCACCAGGAAAACCACGCAAACGATGGGAGGATGCAGTTGACAACGACAGCGAATCCTTGCTGGGATTCGCTAATTGGAGGACGCGGTCGCTGGACCGAGACAGTTGGAGGCAGTGTCTTCGGGAGGCCAAGGCTCGATTTGGGCTGGTGCGCCATTGATGATGATGATGATCCGTGGGAACGACGATCATTGATTTTTTTTAGAAATTAATAGTTGATTTTGGTCACACATGATGCGATTCAGAAACCTGTGCATGACTATTTGATTTTAATATTCTACATAGAAAAATATCCCTTCCCATAGTTTCAGAGCAAGATTCACATTTCGATAATCGACTAGCTCACTGAGTCGGGGGTGAGAAAAAAATAAAGGTAGGATAAGCCTGGAATATCTCCGGGAGTTCACTACAAAAAACATGCTGTCACACTGCCGAAGTGATCGATTTACAACACTAAACTATCAAGTTCATTTCGTTTTGATTCCATTCCGTTATTCAGTCGGCTTACAATGTCTCTCCTTTCGCAATAAAATTGTATATATTTAAGATAGGATCCACACTTCAAACTAAGCTCTGTCTGGCAAATAATTGAATATTGGACGATCACAGCATTTATTTATGTTAATCGGTTAAGTCAAGTTGGGCTCACAAATCAATCAAATAATTTTATTTATCTATTCGAATTTTCAAAGAATCGATTTTTTGTTTTTACATTTTTTGATTCCTTCTAACTTCAAAAATAATTTTCTAAAATATTAAATAGAAATTCGAAGCCAATCCCGAGATATAACAACTTAATTGAAGCATCCTCTCGGCTCGCCGCAGAAAATGAAAAACCAAGCCTTTCCAAAGGACCAAAACAACATCTGCTAAGTAAAATTGTAGACAACTCGATATTTCATGTTAGACCGGAAATCCTGGGCTTTTAAATAGGAACGAACGGTTTGTTTCTTCTTTTATTATAACACCAGCTTAATTTTTCGTTCATGACTATTTTGACCGACAGTTGAGCTGCTACGCAAACTTTACGGTTTTTCGATTACATACTACACAATTGATATGACAATTAAACTTAACTTATTAAATTGCTAGACTTCATTGGATCTGTTGCAGTTCCATTAGAAATCAGGAATTAGCTACTACCGCTCCAAGCGTTCAAAGTCTTTGTCATCAACAGATGCTCCCATCTTAGCTTTAACGGTGCAATGTATTGAATTTCAGTTACATTCGCTGCAAAATTAATTAGTTGTATGTGCTTAGTTTTGAAATCCAAGTGGTCGACAGGTATTATCCATCCTTTCTAGCAGTCATGCTTGATAACGTCCATTTCAGGAAACGCACAAATTTTAGTTTGATGCTCCTTACAGCATTTGACACAGCATTAAAATTACTTTGCAAAATGATATGATAACTGATAAGGTCCTATTCGTAGCTTGAACTTCTTACATTTTTTTCATTTAATTGATTTAACATTTTAAATTAATTAAATTAAATTTAACCTCCTTGGCAGCGTTGGAAAGGGTTATGTGTGGAGACAGCCAAACACTGAAATGAAACCACAAATTTTAAGCAGTTCTGTTAAACACGGTGGTGGCCATGTGATAGTTTGGGGATGCATGTCGACTTCAGGAGTAGGAAACTTGGTGTTCATTGAAGATAACGTGGGCAAATTTTAGAATTTGAATATCTTGAATGCGAAAAAAATGAATATAAAAGACAATTTCTTTTTTTGTGACGACAACGATCCCAAAAAATTCACCTGAATTAGTGCGAACACGGTTGGTTTGGAATTACCCGCACAAAATTAAAACGCCTGTTAGTCGCCGGATCGAAACATCATGGACCATTTATAATCCTAACTGGAAGAAAATAGGATTGTGACGTCATTTCGTTTGAGTGAACAAAAAAATTGGTACCATGCCATGCCAGATCGTCTCAAGGCGGTTTTCAAACAAGAGGGCTATCCCACAAAGTATTAGAAATAAGTTTAAAAAAATCAAAAATCATTATAACTAGTATTAAGGACTTACACAAGAGAACATCATTTAAGCTGTGAGGGGATTTTGTGCGTTTAAAATGAGTTTGATTTTTTCTTGCTAAATGAAGTAACTTTGTCCTGTTTTTTTTATTGGAGTTGATAAATAGGACCATAAACTAAAATAATTTTTTTGTTTTTATAAATGGACTTCTCATATTCCAGCAGCCTTTAAGGGGTTACATAGATCTTGTATTTTCAAGAAATCGATCAAAATTTTTTTATTCTGTATAAAGTACTTCAAAAGTATTCATACCAAATTTGAAGTAAATACGAGCAATATTACCGGAATTATAGAGATTTGAATACCGCGTGGTCGATACGTGCGCTCTGCATTACCTAGCGTATTATACGCATGCAGCGCGGTTCTAACGCGTAAAATCAGCTCCTTTTTTTCATCAAACATCACAACATCAGAAGGATGCTCTGAACATCGCGAATGAGGCGAACGAATTACTGTATGGACCTGGAATGGACCTCGATGTTAATCGTTAAAAAATAGCTTTCATTCATTAAATCGCGGTTAAAAAAACGTGCGGTAGGCACGATTTCTCCAGAATGAATCGACCGATTTTTCTGAAATTTTGCATAGTTTTTCTTATAGTATTGACTCGCGATTGAACGAAAGGATTTTCGTTCAGTCGACTCGTTCTTGTTTTATACGGAAAAAAATATTTTAAAAACGATGAGAATCGGAAAAATGCTAAAAAATATGAGACGAAAATTCATTCAAATCCATCTCAAAACTTTAAATTTCATTTTTTTCAATTCCTTCGTTCAAACACGAGCCAAGGGCATTAACTATAAGACATTTTTTGAATTTTTGATTTGAGATGAACCTGCACCGAAATATTCTGCCTACCGCAAAAAAAGGTTGGACGAGGAAAACTGCAAAAAAATTGACAATTTTCAATGTTTTTAGCTGAATTTTTTTTCACAACTTCTATAAATGCTAAACTTCTATGTGTGTAACTTTAACATAAAATAAATTTTTGGGTTTTAAAATACAATTTTTTGAAAAAGTTGTTTCTTTTTCTTGAAGACCTATGTAACCTCTTAAACATTTTCTTCGAATTAAAGTCTCTACTAAAAATCCTGCAAGTAATGGGCGTGACAATAGGGCTTGCTGCTGAAAAGCAAATACAATTAAGAACGCTAATAAACGCAGAACCGTTGCGTCAAAAGAGGTAAGAACAGCCTGCGGAGATAAAAAATCAAGGTAGCAGGGCATGTGAGAGGAAGAACAAGGAATTTTGTATTCTCCAGGCATCGCTCATTAATTTTAAGTGTAATTGTAACAAAAAACTGGTTGAAAACTTTAAACGCATTTTTTTCTCGAAACCGTGTTTTTATAACTTTTTGACACGATTTTAAAAAACCCCTCAACCGATTGTTCTGATTTTTTGACATGTTATAGTATACATATGTGGCTATCGCAAGAACTGGATCTTAGAGATCGGTTGTGAATTAACCACTGAAAATCGGGTTTTCTAACTTCATAAAACGATTTTTTTCCGGAAAACCGCCGACATTTTGTTATGTTTTGTCCAAAAAAATTTTATTCTAATTCATAAGATACTAAGTTCAATACAAAATAATATCCCGTTTTGATTTTTTTCAGAGCAACCAGACGTCTGAATTCATGTCAACCAACGTTTTTTGAGGTTTTTTTTCAAAAAAATGCACAAAAATTTGCCCTCTAAAAATTAAAAGAAAGTTTTTGTATTTTTTAAATAATTGTAAATATTAATATCTTTTTTTTTCTTTCTATATAAAAAAATATTTAAAGCAGACATTATTTTGAAAAATTGAAGGCAGAAAGATCCCTGAAGCTGTGACCAACTGTATGTGTATAAAAAAAATTGAAATATTAGAAGTTTTCTTCTAATTTCTACAAAAAGCTTATAACTATGTTCTTATAAATGAAGCAACAGCATTGCATAAAACATTTAAATTTGTGCTGATAAAAATGATATACCATACATTTATAATCCAAGTTTAGTAGCCAAAAGAATAACTTGCATAACTTTATGGGAAAACAATTTTTTTTTGAATACAATCATTCATTGCATCTGCATCTTTATCACCTGCTATAATTCACCAACTATAAAAGATCAATGGTGCGCAGTGCAGTAGTTGATTTCCGAGGACTCCATAGTGTGAATCACACAATAGTAGGTATTCTACAAAAAATTATTGGTTTTGAGGAGCCGATAATTAATTTGCTATGTGTGATGCTTTTGCTTGATTATCTACATTAATATTTTTTTCGTGGACGTGAAGATTGCAAAGTTGATGATGTTATTAGACTCTACTGGGTTCTGTTAAATCGGCTAAATTGTTTGAATGGAAAATCAATAGTTTTATGAACAAACATCACTTAACTTTGGGCACTGTATATCTATCACCATATTTATTTGCTGAAAGGAAAGGGGCAGAATGTGTATCTATTTTCTACTCCAATTGCATGACAATCACTAAATAACCATGGATATGGTTTCAAGACCTCAATCATGGTGAAATATTTGAAGGTCTGTGAAACAAATGCAATGTTTCGTCCTAGGGTCACATCGATGTAATCCATCGTTTAGCCAAAAAGAAAATAAACAGAAGCTCTCTATCCACAAATCTGTAGCCACAGATATGTCCCTAAGACGCTCAAATCCCAAGTTCGTGTAACAAAACAGTTTTAGATGTTGTCCTACCCACCCCGGTAAGGACAGTATGGATGGCAGGGAACGCTAGGAACATCCTTCAAGTTATATACTCAAACGAATTTTAACTTCATCCATCATCATAGCTCAGTTTGGCTTAGGTTCTTGATTCCTGCATTTATTCCATTCTAGATAGTCGTCGTTACGATTCAGCACAGGACCAACGTCATGCCAGCATAAGTAAATGGATATAGTCGACAAAGGCAGCAAGCAGCAAAGAATATGTGTATTTTCGGAGGAGTCCTTTCACGTCTCCTCGGATGATACTCGTATTTTTCTTTCATTCAGTGCCGTAATTTATCCTATTTTTTCGCTGATGTTTGTAGACGTGTATCAATGATCAGTATACGGTATAGATTGAAAAGGTTCGTTTGCCTTCATATCTTGGAGGGACATGGTGAACATGAAAGTCTGCGAGCAACATCGCTTGTAGGTTTCACCGTATCCTTTACAGTGGATGATTTGATGCATGCTAGTCACGATGTATAGAGGTAAATATTCGAAGACTTTCTATATAGGCGCTCCTATAGGTAGTTGCACTCTGGTGGATGTGGCAACGAGTAGAAGGCACAAGGACATTTCACCCTCCTTCACCGAGCAATGCTATCAAGCGAGTGTTTTTCTTGGTCGTCACCGCCAGTGTGGAGAGACAGTAACAAATGAACTTTTTCAACGCTTTTATTCGAACATTTGTCAAACGTTGAATGTGACAAACTTTTGTGATACAATTACGAGCCTTTTGCCTCTGCACATCACACATCACTAGACTATCAAAGTTTTTTTTACTTTGTCCTTATGTCTAGCGATACGAAAGGACGATTGATAACTTTCAATATATGTGTAAAGTTTTCCGTTCGACATTTACTTTGCAGCACAACAAAGAATGTGAGGATGGTTTATCTAAGAATGTACTTTTTCATAAAAAACGAGGCGGTGGTGCGGTTGGGTGTTGATGTAGTCCTAGGATCTTTGGCCTATTGTTTTTCTTGCTGAAACAAGTTTAACATGATAGGAATTTAAAATCAGAAGGCCGGGAAAACTTCAATGAACGACGACCGTTTTGTAAAATGAAAAGTGTCCTCAACAGGTCCCTAAATTTTTAAAGAGTCCATCGCTGAAAGAGGGAAGTTGTAAAAGGGGACTGTTAAGAATGTGATACTCAGAAGGGTATTAGATTTGATTGAGAGGCAGGAATGACATGAATGTAGAATATTGATTAAGTTTCCTAGAAAGTTTGCGAATATTTTCTTATTAAATTGCTTAAATGGAGAATGTTTATTGTATTCGCATTGCTCGATGTGAGGATTGGATTAAAGCCCAGACATGGATACATATTTAATGTTGAATTTTGCTATACTAACTTTTAAAATGTTTCTGCTATTGTACAAGCGTTCGCTAGTGATCGTATGTGTAGGAAAGAGTATCTCAAAGCAGTGGAAAGGAGAAAAACGCCCGATTTGCAATAACCTCTTCTCTAAATTATGAATGAAGAAAATAAATAATTGGTTTCCAAAGGATCACTCAAGGTGCATTTGATGTTGATCCTTTAAAGGGTGTCGCCATGGGTTCGGGGGAAACAGAGTCTCACCAATTTTGGCGATAACCCTGTTGAAATGAATACAGGTTGCTTCATTATGAAAAGCTGATCATGAGGTTGCCTGGCCTACCAAGGGTTGCACGAGTGGAACTGTGTACTGGAATAGGCCCGGATAACCAAACTATATAACTATAAAAAATCAAACGCTAAATTAACAGAGCGACCCCAAACAATCGATCTGAACAATCTGAAAGGATGATTCTCATCTGAGGTGTTAGCTATTCACTGTTGATGATAGTCACTTGCTACGGCGACACAGGGTGGCCGTTGGCGAATCAAAACATCCTTAGTACACCACTTGACTTACCTGAGCCACTATATAGACCCCTTAAATAATTAACAACAACCCGTTTTAAAAAAAAAACTTGAAGTTCTTTTTTCGATGAGAGCACGGGAGGAAATAGCGGATTGTTTGTCTCATATTTTCTCGTTTATTATGACGTATTCATTTGAATTTCTATTATATTGTTGTCAATTCATGGGACGTTATGGGTTCGTCAAGGATTTTTGGAATTTGAATATACGTCTTAACAATGAACTAATCAAATATATTATTTTTAACAACACTAACACTAACTTAGTTCTACTTAATTACTCACATTTTTAAAATATATATATTACTATTACTATTATTACATTTGAACCTCAGTTGAAGCTCAATTATTATTCACTTAACTAGCTTAAGCTTATATAGTCCGAGAGAATATCTCCAAAGGAAGCTGGATGTCAATGAAAAAATTTAAACATTATAAGCACGACATGAGTATCGATATTCAACAAACAGCAAATCACATTCTAGCGAATTTAAAGTACAGTGGTAGTCAATATTGATGCATAGTTCTAACAAACGCTATCAGTACCGAATATGTTTGTTTTAACACACTGACATGGCGACAATGCATGTAATGCACTTAACCGGAAATCATCAACATCAACATTCCAAAATACCTGTGTCTTAAGGGAGAAATACTCTGTTCAAAGAGTGAAAATGATTTTTTCATTTAAATGTATATAAAAAATAAACTGTTAAATATATCGACTTGAAATTTGAAATATATATGAAAAAGATTTAAAGTTTTTCCTGGGTTAGAACATCCTTTTCTAGTCGATAACATTGACTACTAGTTGAGCTTTTTGGTTAGCAACTTACTAACACTATCATTGCACATTGATGGGGGTTCTTAGCTTCCAAATTTTATGAATGGTTCATCGTTTTAAATGGAAAGTGTGGTTTCGGGATGACGAATGGCTTCCTCTTCAGGTGCTGTCATATGCCAATTCGCCATCAGACAGCATCGACTAGACTAGGAGGTTCTAACCCAGGAAAAACTGAACTTAGCAACGAAGCTTATACGAAACTAGGTTGACAGTCGTTGTAATTCGCATATACAAATATTAAAAATAGTTGAAACATAACGAGCTTATCCCATCAACAAGCCTAACGGTGGTCGTGCTGTCTGATGGCGAATTGGCATATGACAGCACCTGAAGAGGAAGCCATTCGTCATCCCGAAACCACACTTTCCACTTAAAAGATTTAAAGTTTTATTATTATTAACTACCCATAATATGGGAAGTTCTCGTAATCGCCTCGAAAATCGAAATGGAAATTTTCAACATATCTTTACGTTTTGAGGTCTTAAGAGTATATTTTAAGTGTTTTTAAAAAGAAGTATGTATGTGTGTGTGTATGTACGTACGTGCGTTCTTGGACAGTTTTTCTACGAGCGAAAAAAAAGTCGTATCGTCTTCGTTAAGGTGGCAATCGAAGCGCTTTTGCAATCTCATGGTCGGAGGGGGGGGAGGGGGTTGCTGTCGTGTGCTATATCTCCGGAGCCAAACATATGATTTGCATAGTTAATGTGTCAATCAACGTGTATTAATATTTATGTGATTCTTTCAAATTTTTAAAAAAATAGTTAAAGCCGTTTTTTATTTTATTAAAAAAGTGCAAAACGTTCAGATTTTTTTTCATAAACAATAAATTTTTAGCCTGATTTGCAAAACGCAGTGATAAATATTTATAAAATTTTAATATCGAAAATAGTTCTGTAGTAGTTTATAGTACGTTTTGCTTGCTAGCAATGGTCAAGTTAGAAAGTACTTCAGGAGGTTTCTAGGCTCAAAGTTTAGTTTTTCAAAGTTACTCTGCGTTTAATAAATCATGAATAATGTAAATATAATTTGTATTTACACAATAAACCGTTCCATGTCAGGACACTTAGTCGCTGCAATCTTAAATAGCTCTTCTATTAGCACCCACTTTGTCATTTGCAAGGAAGCAGTTAAGTTAAAGGAGTCGTCAAATAGTTCCGCCATATACTCCAAAAACATTCCCGGAGCTGTCAGTCAAATATTATACTATATATCACACTCATACTCACTTCATGAAATAAAATGCCTTCATCCCTTCATTCCACCTCCAATCCATGAGGCGACTGAATGTTCTTCCTGCAATGCCTTGACTAGGCGTAATCCTGGACCTCTATCGTTTTGCACCATTGTCAGGGTAGTTAATTTGTAAATATTGTACATATATTTGATTGACGTAGCAAATGTTGTCGTCAACGAGATTTAGGATTGTTGCGGGCTAAATGGACACATGTATTCCGCTATCGCATTGTGTCCTGCAAGCTTGCATGTATGTATATGTGGCCATGAGTGGTTAGTATCGTCCATTCCCATCAGCCAGCTAGAACGGCAGAGCCTGTAAAAAGGATCTCGCTAAACCATAACGGCAATATTCCATTCGATTCACATGTGGGCATGTAGTACCATAGCAAGGCCGAGGCTAGAAGGCTTATGACATGGTGGTGGTGGTGCATTTGATTTGATTTAGCTGAAATTTATCAACATGACATGCCTAACGATGTATGAAGTAATAAATTTCGGTGTGTTATTGCTTGCATAACTCCATTTGGCACATTTGGCATAACGCGGTTTGTTACGGTTTGTTAGGGGCACAATCCAAAGGGTAGAGGTGCTGTGTGAATGTCAAGATACAGATGTAATTAAATAATTAAACAATAACGGATTGTTTGGAAGGTTGTTAGTTGTATTCCTGTGATTGGTAATATTGATGCAAGTTGCACGCTGGACGAAGTTGGTGATCATCTAACACCCAATCAAATAATTGACGTTGGTATGGAAGATATTTTGCAGTTCAATAAATACTTTGTCTAAAATAATAACCAACGTATTGTTACAATTGCAGATGTATCCCATCTATGAAATCTGCTAGTTAAATTAATTTTATCCTTTTAACGAAAACAACAACAAAAACCGAAAATATTTTTCAAAATTTCTGAATGAACCACTTTTGAAAGACGACATAGTTTCGAATAAGCATGTTATTATTTTAAGTAATTGCTTACGTCAGTTTTTTTTATTAATTACCAACATCTTAGAGATGTCATTACTATTTAATCATAAAACGAAATAGACAGAAACGGCTTTCATACGCAGAGTCATATGTGTGAATGGCATCCAAACTCAAATTCAAACAAGCACCATATTTTTTTTCAAAGTCTTGGCAACCACGTGGTCAGCCAAAACAATCGATATTAACGCATTAAGAATAATTGCACTAATAACTACGATACTTTTCTGGCTAATGACAAAGACTGGATGATTTTATAGCTCAGGGTCTTTGTTTGTTATATGTTCAAATCGTTTAACTTAAAATCATATACATTAGAATTATTTATTGTCCTGTGAAAATTTTTAATTTGGTAGACTCATTCGATATGAAATTGTATTTATGCCACCACTATTTAGATGAAAACCTCACCACAAATTTAATGATTGTTCCACCTCTTTTATTTACTCAGTTTGAATCTAACCCCAAAAAGTGGTATACGTGTGACCCTTAAGGTCCACATGACTAACTTCCCAGTGGGGTGAATGAAGAAACAATGACTTTTTACTGTTGTTAATTACTATTTTCATTCTAAATTATTATATTTTTTTTTGTATTTTGTATTTTTATTTTTTATTTATCCATAAAAGCTTTCGTAGAGGTAGACGCCTCTGCCACCTGGTCATCCTTTACTAAAGGTTCGGAATCTTCGTCTTTTTCCTCGGCCTTGGAATCCATCATTACTTCCACCAAATACACCTCGTCTTTGTTTTCTGACGTGTCTATCACGTTCCCGATTAACCTTTCCTCTTCCTCGAGCCCTTCCTTTTCTTTACTCTTCTTTTCTTTCTTTTTCGCCTTTCTTATTTTTTTCTTTTTCATTTTTCGCTGTATTTTTTTCCTTTTTCTTCCCTTTGAAATAATGGGCGCCACTATTCTTACCGCCAGCTGAAATAATAATAATAAAAATAATATTAATAATTTAGAATTATAAAAGTAATAAAAATAATAATGAAAATAACAAGAATTAAAAACAAATTATAACAATATCTAATTACGAACCGCACTAGCATCAACACTGTCATTCTCCCAAACCTGATAATATAAGTTTTGAATTCTATAAATTAATCTTGTTTTTGTGTATAACTATTTTTTCAATAACACTTTTTGAAATGTGGATCATAATTTTGCTAAAGAACACAATAATAAAAATTCTACTCTGAAGGTATTTGGAATCTGCACGAATGAATAGTGTATTTCATCAGTTTCAAAATTAAGCTAGTTTTTTTGTTTTTTTCTCAGTTTTTCATTATTGATAAAAAACGGCTGGAGCGTTTTTGCTGAAAACACACTCAGTTTTAAGTTACGTGATTACGCGCCGAATTCCATAATCATCTTCGGTTCTCGAGATAATCGAGACGAAATATAAATTAAGACCGAACACACGAATTCTAAAAACGATGGATTTGGATTCTAGAGTTCTTAAAACTTAAAGACATGTAAAAATTTGGGACTCACAAAATCAGTTCCATTACAAAAACTTCCCATTGCGAACCCTTTGTGGAAATGACTGCCATTTCATAGCATATATGAGAAGAAGCGCGAACACAGGAATAAGTCCGTACACGGCTGTTGTAAAATATAACTATGTGGAATTTTGCACGCGTATTAGTGTTCTAATCTACATCGGTACACATGTTACTTCCATACTATGTAATTTGGTCGCGCCACGTATATGTACATGCATGAATTGTTGAAACAAAATAGTGATCTAGGCACAATACATTTGCCACGTGGGGAAATTTCGCTACGAGGTTTCATTCCTTTTCCCCGTGCGAGAACCACTCTTTGAAGGGAAAGCAATTTTTGCATCTTTTGTGTCATGATTTTTTGATATCTGAGAGTGCCGTTGCTATTTATTATCTATGCTAAGGCCATAGCTGCTTTGCACGAAAAAAACAATATGAATTTAATGGAAAGTGTGGTTTCGGGGTGTTGGATGGCATCCTCTTCAGGTGCTGTCATTTACCATCCGTCACCAGACAGCACGACCATGGTTAGGCTTGTTGGTGGGTTAGAAGGGTTAGAATATGAATTCTTTCGACAAAACTGAGTAATCTATGGATAAAAATTCTTTAAAATTGATATGGATTTTCATTATATTTATTTTTCTTTTTAATTATTTTTTTCTTTTTCATTTTTTAATAACGTTTTGTTTTATTCACTTGCCAATCCAAAACTATTTTCCATCTGCATGATATTTTGTACGCTTACATTGTTTTTGAAAATAATTGAATCAACATCTGTTCTTTTAATATTATTATATTAAATATTTACATTCTCAACAAATTGAAGCTGTAAACTGCTTGCAATACTATTATTAAATACTATTATTTAAAATGGCACTATATTAATAGTCAACATGTTCGATAGGTGAATCAACTATAGATCATGCACTTTGGTGATTGCATACCTTGTTTGATTAATTGTTATTGGAACATACTGTTCGTTGTCTTGTAAGTATTAGAACAGTTGTGTGTTCACTATCAAGAAAGTTTTTACATTACTTTCTGATTGCAATCGTTAACTAACTTAACAAATATTTGTTGGGTTACATCAGTAATGCCTCACCGGTATCGAAAAGTTCGGAATATTCTTTTAGAAAACAAGTCAGTGACTTCGCACCACTCGAAACCACAACACGCTTAGTTCAGTGAAATGCATCTCGAAGTGTTGAGTCTGTTTTGGTTGATATCAATTGTATTGAGCCATACAATTCATGATATCCACTTGGGTAACTTGGCAATATCTAAATTGTTTTTCATTGCAGCACCACTAGTTTGTTTCAGGTCGTGAATTAAATCAAAAAATCGCATTCAGCAGTCAGTACAACTTGCTGTCTTTCAACCATGAAGAACCACCAGTTCTACCGGAGGACTCGGATGAAAGGAGCAGTGAGTTTTGGATAGATATGGCACAGGAATATCTGTCGAAACGAATCAATCACATGCGGAATACGTATAAGGCGAATAATATTATTTTGTTCGTGGGAGATGGAATGTCCATCGCAACTCTAACTGCAGCCAGGATATACAAGGGCCAAATGGAAGGTCGCACTGGAGAGGAAAGTAAGCTTTCGTTCGACGATTTTCCATATGTAGGATTGAGTAAGGTAATTTTGACTGGAGCATTTTTTTGTATTTGAATTTGGATGAAGCTCTCATTTACTTTTACTTATGCTGATTGAACATTTCTTAGACATATTGTGCTAATGGCCAAGTACCAGATTCAGCTTGCACCGCTACCGCATACTTATGTGGAGTTAAAGCCAATTTTCTAACAGTCGGTGTCAATGCCAAAGTAGGAAGCAACAAGTGTGAGGAGAGCGAAAACCCCGCAAACCAGGTTGATTCCATTGCAAAATGGGCTAAGGATGCCGGCAAGGCAGTGGGACTTGTTACTACAACCACAGTAACGCATGCAAGTCCAGCGGCAGCCTATGCTCATGTTGCTAATCGAGGGCTAGAAAGTGATGCAGATCTCGTCGAACGCAACGTTACAGGATGTACCGATATTGCAAAGCAATTGATAACCAAGTCTCCGGGAAAAGATTTCAACGTCATTTTTGGAGGTGGCCGAGGAAAATTCCGTTCGTCTGCAATTGATCCTAAGGGAGAACGTTTAGACGGGGTAGATTTGATCAAATTTTGGCAACTGAACAACCCTCGAGGACAAGTAGTGACGACTCGCGAGGAGCTTTTGGCGCTCAGATACAAAATGCCGAGTAAAGTGCTGGGTCTTTTCGGTGCCAGCCATATGAAGTTCAACATGCTGGCCGATTCTCAACAGCCCTCATTGACTGAGATGACCGAGGCAGCAATCAGGATACTTAATCGCGAAAGACAAGGCTACTTTTTGTTCGTTGAAGGAGGCCGTATCGATCACGGACATCATGCCACTAAAGCTAGATTAGCTCTGGATGAGACGCTAGAGTTGGCTAAAGCCGTCGAACGGGCAAGACAGATCACATCCGAGGATGACACCCTTATTGTGGTCACAGCAGATCATTCTCATACTATGACGATATCAGGATATCCTAGCCGAGGTAATGACATACTTGGATTGAATAATTTGAAATCCGACAAGGATGAATTGCCTTATACTACTCTGTCGTACGCTAATGGACCGTCCAAATATGTTGACCAGACTGGCAAAAGGATTGACTTAAAAGGAAAGCTTTCGGCATTTTCAGATTATCCTGCTGGTGTTGAGATGAGCGTTGAAACTCATGGTGGGGATGATGTTGCCGTTTTTGCTTCCGGACCGTATGCTCATTTGTTCACAGGTCTTTATGAGCAACATTTTCTACCACATATAATGGCGTATGCTGGTTGCATTGGTAAAGGGAAGACGGTGTGCAATTGAATAGCTAGAAATATATTTGATAAATTTAATTTAGTTAAAATGGAGAAAAACATTCAATTCATTTTAAGCTACCTAATAAAGTCACTAAAACAAGTCTTTTATTTTGTTTCGATAAAAGCCGATTGTTGAATCATGCAAAAACGAAGCTTTTGGATTTTCTCTCCTTTATATATAATTTTCATCAGAAAAAATGAGACAACAAGCCGCGAGGTGTGACCCTTGAGGTCCACACGGTCAACTTCCCAGTAATATCTACATAAACATCAACAACATTACAACAATGAGAGGTAATAGTAACAGGAATGAGTTAATATGAATCATATCGTCTACGAGAGGGTCCATCGATTATGTAAGGTTTTTGGTCGATGAGGACAGATTGAATATTCACGCGGATCACTCGGTGGGGGCCTTTTTGGTGTTGAAAAATGTTGTTGGTTTTCAAAATTTAAGCAATTATTTTTAATTAAAAGACTATAAAAACTTTTAAAAATCTGCTCAAATTATGCAAATATCTTAAAACTTTGATTGAATTTACAACAATTTTTTAGGATCAAAGATATAAAGTAATAGCACTCGTATGAACTCTCTTTACATGGTAAATTTGAATGATTTTTTATTTTTAATTTATTTTGTTTTTCATAATCATGGAAAAAAGTTTTTCCGGTTTCTTTTCAAAAACTGATAAGAATGTATAAATTTTATAAACATTTATTGCTGTGTTGTGCAAATCAGGTTAAAAAAATATATTTTATAAAAAAAACATAATTTTTCGCATTTTCTTCTGTTAAATTAAAAAAACGGCTGAAACGAATTTTTATAATGTTAAAAACTTCACAAAGATGTTAATACACGTCAACTGACACCTTGATGATGCAAATATTATATCTGGTTCGTGAGATATAGTGAATGATAAAAATGACCTTGAAAGTCATGATGACTTTTAATGATTTTTTATTTTTAATTTATTTTTATACGTTATTATGAGAAAAAGTTTTGATGACGTTTTTGCGAACAATGTTTGGAGTACATAAATTTTATAAACATTGATTACTAAGACTTGAGATTAAGGTTAAAAATTTATTGTTTTTGAAAAAAAACCTAATTTTTTGGACTTTTTTTTAAAAAATTTGAAAACCGGTCCAAGAATTTTTTTAAAAATTTGATAAAATCACACAAACGTTAATACGCGTCGATTGACACCTTGTTCAAGAAAATAGTATGTTTGGTTCGCGAGATATAGCGCATGAAAGAAATGACCTTCAAACGGGCAAAACAGCAAACCCCCCCCGACCTAAGTTTTCCAAAAACTAATCAGCTCTTAAGATTGCAAAGACGCTTCGATTGACACCTCAACCAAGTCGATCGTACTTTGTTTACGTGAGTTATGCTCGTAGAAAAAAGTGTCCACGAACGTACGTACGTACGTACGTACGTACGTACACACACACACACACACATACATCTCCCTTTCTAAAAACACTTTATATATACTCTATAGACCTCAAAACGTAAAGAAAAGTTGAAAATTTCAATTTCGATTTTCGAGGCGATTACAAGAACTTCCCATATACTGGGAAGTTAAAAATTTAACAAATCGAATATCATGAAGTCAAGAGGCTAATTTGATCGAATAAAAGATTATTCATGTTCACTATGGAACACTTAATAACTACAATTTTTCAGAGATGAGGATGCCAAAGTTCTGATGATAATAGGCAAAGGAGCAGTCATATCATCATTAGCTACTATTTTAAATATCATAAAAATGTGAAATAGTTAATGGTGAATTGGGTTCAGTACACAATGTACAAATACATTTTCATGGAAGAATGCTATTCAACTGAAAACACATTATTATTAAATTTCTAGAAATGAAAAGTAAAAATTGTTATTGAGATGGAAAAGAGTATTTCAGATGAATTTACTCCAGAATCGTGTTTAGGAACCGAAAGGGATGTAAATAAGAAAAAGATGTAACCAAGAAAAACGAATCTTTTATACAAAACATTGTTAAGAATTTGATTCTTATTTTATTTTAATAGGGAAAACATTGAACCAAAAGATCGACAAAATTCTTCTCGTTTAATTAATAAATTATAAATTAAAATGTTAAATTGTAAATGTTAAATAGTTTATTTAACTGATAGTGACAATACATTCCATTTTTTATTGAAAAAGTTGAGCTTGCTTTGGAAAAGGTGGTAGGGATGAATTTATTCAGGAGGCGATTCTTTTTTAAGAACAAATGAAAATTAAAGATTTACCTCAAAGAATTGATATCCCTAGAATCTTTCTTTAAGCTAGTTAGTCACCTAGAAAACATCAATTAAGGATGATCGTTTCAAAAAAAAAAATTTACCGTCCAACAAAATGGATGAATTTCAATGACGGAAGAACTTAAAAGATATTTAGGTAAGTGCGTTCTAGTTCTTTTTCCAACCATATCTTCCATGCAATCGTTTCACTCTACAAAGTTCTTCGTCTATTTTCTTGCCTCCATGTTTGCTCCATCTCATTTTATTACCGTCTAGGATTGTCCAATAAACCACATAATCTCATGTGACTCTCAGTAAGAGCTCTCGATTATATCCCACAAAACGGTTGAGTATTTAATCTGTTCTAGCTTCTATTCGTGCTCGTGCTGAAAATCTTCGTATCTGCAAATCCAAAGTATAATTCTACGTACAAATGAATGACTGTGGTCTTTATGGATGATGTACAAATATTCAAGCACATACGTTTGAAAATCCTACAGGGATGTCATGCAATGTGCTAAAGAGATATACAAACTTTCTCATTGGAATTATATGTTTGTGTTTGTGGAATTCTCTCGATGAGCCAACACAATCCACGGTAAATATGTGCAGACGCAGGATATCAATAAATACCTCATGAAATTCTAACACGACGATGGTAAATACATTTCAAATTATATCCTTTTTGGTGAGTCTGAAATGAAGGATGATTGCTTGTTTTGCCATGAATGGTTCGACAAGATTTTTTTTCAAAAGCCGAAACGAAGTCTCATCAATGATGAAAGGAAGCTTTCAAAGTGTTTTGGGAATACAGTATGTTCGAAAGGATCGTTTATGATGAAAATTTGGCAATGTGAATATGTAGATTTTTAGCCATTGAATGCTTGAAGTGAATGTAATTGGAAGTACTAGAATCGAGGTTTTACCAATTCTTCAACCATAATCAACTTATAATTCGAGATTTCTTTTTCTTATGTCCCAAATGTGTAATATGATTAAGAAAAAAATTCTTTCTCTCTTTTTTTACTTTAGAGCCAGTAGAATTGCAAAAATCGCATTTTTAGAGTTTTTATCTGTTAGTCTGTCTGGTACCTGCATTACACGGAACTTCTCCGCTGATTTTTATATAACTTGGCATAGCGGAAGCGGAGGATAATTTTTATTTCGCAAATAAGAAGGGTCTGCCTTTATAAACTGCCTTTAAACAAACGTCCAGGCGATAGAAGTCGCCGGCACATCTTACTGAACAAAATGCAGAATGACGAAAGAAAATGTTTGTATTTGGAAACAATTTATTGCTTGTTTGCATTAATTTCAAGCTGGTGAAGAGTTGGAACCTGCATGTTAAACGGCCTCTGATAGCATTCTTTTTTGCGATGCTCTATATTTTTAAATATTCATTTTGTATCATGCAATGAATTACCGAGGCATTCAGTTCTCGGAACAATATATTTCACCATTGTTAAAAACTTTCAAATTAATGAAAATCATAAATTTTCAATCATTTCTTAGCAATTAAGAATTGCCTCGATGAATTCCTGCAAGCTCAACCAGTCCTATTCAAGGAATACCCCGAAATGATCTCGATGACAATCGTTTGTGTTACATCGTCCCGGATAACTTTTCAAACTTCATTCTACATCGCCGTACACAAGTAGCCAGTGCTCCTCATTTTCAGCTTGATGTCCTTCTCACCTGTTCTAGCTCATTTTTCATTACAACAACCACTTTTCATCGTCCGCATCAGGACGATACTATTCACTTTGATTGACCTGAACAGAGGAACGAGGGTGATACGAGCCAACCAGCAAACGAACGATATCAACTTGAAGAACACGAACGTGAAGTGAAATACAGCAAAAAGGACTTTTTGTCGGAAATCAAATTATAGTCAAGCTAAAAATTTCATTTCCCTGAACATTGATGAGGCTTTTTGTGCTCGGTTGCAAGCTATGAGCGTGGTGTGTACATGCCATCAGCAAAAATGAAATTAAGAAGTTCTCATAGCGTAATTTGACCAATTGTTAACGTCCATGAAGTGAAAGAGCTTGACCAACGCTATTCTCATATATAGGATGTACGAATATCGAATGGTAGATGGAAAGGTGGTCATTTTGTGCATGAATATTTGGTCAAAAGGATCTCCGGTAGGATTTGTATGAGGTGCAAGTCTGTAATTTGTAATGGTAGTGAAAGAAATGATTGAAGTATGGAGCGAGGATGCCAAGTATGTCACGCATGTTACATGTTGAAAGTGCAGTTGGCATGGTGGAGAGAATCTTTGGACCTTTTCAATTGTGGTTGGTATTTAAATTTTCACAGAACTGTATGTGCATTTTTAATAGCTAAAACTAATTCTTTCCATACTATTATTTACTAATAATTTAGGTCCATATATATCTAAAGACTCTACGCACAACAACAATATAAAATCTTTTATATTCGTTGCACACAGCACTGAAAACATACATATATTCCTTGGACTGACTTCCAATCGCTGTTACTATGTAACAAGAAACCACAGAACTATATATCGTGAAATAACTTTTCACAAAATTTTCCGATAAAAATCCAATAAGTTGGATAGCAAACTTATTAGATAAGTTAGTTCGGGATGAAAGTTTACAAGGAATTGGCCATCAGAGCTATCATGAAGTAAAAGCTGAGGGATGACGAGAAGACGTAATAATGTGGAATGAACCTACTGATTTTGTTGATGGAAGTAAGTAATTTTGTAGAAGTCTACACAGATTTAAGTAACTGAGAAGAAAGCCAAGCAGACGGGACGATGTATAAGGAAAGTTTTATTCAAGCTAAGTAATCAGCGATTGTTGAATAGCGCCATGGTTATACTATTTAAGAAAAAAACGAAAAATGTTGCATGTATGACTAAAGAATTGCTAAGGATGAAAAATTGGTAGTCACAGAAAAATGTGGCGACACAATTAGAATATTACAAATACGAGTATATCGTTGTATTGACTATGACCAAAAGAGGCTATCGGTCGACATGTTCTAAACGAGTTGTTTTGATTTAACTGTGATTTCCTTTGACGCCAAATTTTAAATAACCTACCGTTCTGGATTCGGTAATGATGGATATCTTGACATCACTGTATCTAATCGGGCTGAGGATCCTGAAACCCTAAACATCACGTAGCTTTGAGCTACTTGCCGCGGTTCCGTTCTGTAATGCTTATTACTGTACGAGTACTAGAAATGACAAATTTCTGTGGTAAATCTTGTAACATTCAATATCAAATTTGAGGATAAAGTTGCCAAAAAAAATTTACGTGCGATATTTTCAAAATTTTGAAAATTGGTTGAAAACGTAGGCGCATTTGCAGAAATACACTGTAATTAATAGGCTTTATAATTTTTTTAAAAAAACTTTGAATATTTTTTTGAATTATAAACTGTTCAGCGCAGTGCAGATTATTCTAAAATCATCGGTAAACAGACTTTTCGAGGTTTTCACAGGGGAGGAAACGCAAACGATACTTAATAAATCTATGCTTCAGTCGAATTTCTCATAGCATAAGCGTCAAAAATTGCCCGAATATTTTTTGTGTGTCTATTGCTGTCCTCGTTATGTTATCAGAAAAACCAATCATTGACTAAAATTATTTTTTTTTCTTAGAAGAATAAGAATTTTTTAGAGAGTATTTTTGCGAAAAATCGAATAGTCACTGTCCATGCTGCGAAGATATTAATGAAAGCTGTATGAAATGTTATTAACTACTTATTAATATTATGCAATAGTTCATCAGTTTACTCAAGAACTTACAGTCATGAACATAAGTCCACGTACCCCTGCAATTTTCATGAAAAATATCGATCTAAAGGTCTGATTTCAACAAAAAGTATAAAAAAGAATGAAAACAATGAACGTTTTTTATCTTAAGTCCAAAAAATATGTATTCATTCAGTGCAACTTAATACAAAACAAAAATAACTAAATTCCATACAATAAAAAAGAACAAAAGTCTCCGTACAGTCATTTTTAACATCAGTTATCTTAAAAACTAATATTTGGTAGGGCCTCCTTTGGAAGAAATTACAGCTTTCAGTCGGCTTGGCATAGAGTCGACTAGATTTTTAGTGATTTCTGGGGTAATTTTATCCCATTCCTTATGAAGAACGGAAATGAGCTCGAATCTGTTCGAAACTTTGTGAGTTTGAACTTGGCGCTTCAAATATTCCCACAAATGTTCGATTGGATTCAAGTCAAGAGATTGGGGTGGAGAATGGAGTTGTTTTGGGATATTGAATATCAACCACTCTTTCACAATCTGCGTGGTATGTTTGGGGTCATTGTCTTGTTGGAACACTCAAGAAGGTCCTAGCCCCAATTTTTGCGCAGATTGCTTCAAATTAGCTTTAATTATATCAAAATATACCATACGGTCCATTATACAGTCGATAATAACTAAATTTCCCACCCCCGCCGCCGACATACACTCCCATACAAGAAGACTTCCACCCCCATGTTTTACTGTACCAAATAAATTTTGTTTTTTGAGGCCTTCGTTTGATTTCCTCCATACTCGTTGCCTTCCATCATGTCCGAAAATATTGAACTTGCTCTCGTCGCTAAACAAGACGCTATTCCAAAAAATTTCTTGCTTGCCTTCATGTAGTTTTGCGATTTCGAGTCGTTTTTCTCATTTGCTTTACTAATGTATGGTTGTTTCCGCGATGTCCTGCTTAAATAGCCATTGCGGTGGAGAACTCTACGCACAGTTATAGTATGAATGTGTTTGTCCTCAACCTCCTTGATGCCATCAGCTAACGACTTTGATGACGTACGAAGATTATTTTGTATTTCTGCGAGTACACTTCTGTCTCCACGATCGGTCAGCTTTCGCGGTCACCCACTTCTAGATTTATTTTCAAATGATTTCGACAACTGGTAATTTGAAATTACAGTTTGAACACTCAACCGCGATTTGTTCAATATTTTGCTGATTTCACGATAAGATCACCCTTCTTTTTCTAAGGCTCACAATTATTTTTATAACGTCTTCAGAAATTTTTTTCCTAATCGGAGCCATGATCACTTTAAACAATTTGAAAATTACTTGTCAACGCGCCGTCAGCCATTAACACTATTACGAATTTCACAATTCAATGAAAACATGCACAAAGAAAATTACTTGAACAGACATTAAGCTGTATGTAGACTTTTGTTTCATTTTTGGTGACAAGATTTCTTTTATTTCCCTTTTATAGTTGCTTCGATAGAAAGAGTTCAAATTTTCACGTATATTTAAGCTTAAATTAAGTGAATACATGTTTTTACTGTCAATGCTAGGAATTAAGATTATAGGAATTGAGAAAAATGCTCAAATATAGGGGGTACGTAGCCTTATGTTCATGACTGTATAACAAGTCATCATTGTTCTTGCGAAGAATACGTTACACTGTAGGTTTTTCCAATTTGCTTAAATTTTTTAACGGTATTGCTCCTTGAAAAAGCAAAGAGCTAGTTTAAGTGCAAATTAGATTTTCAAAAGTTACAAATCGTTGAAATTTCAATAAATAGTTCAGTTTCGCTGGCGGAAATTTTAAAGCGAAGTAAAGACAAACGATTCTGACAAATTGACACCATAAAATTTTGAAATGATTTACCTGGCAAAGATTGCTAGATTAAAATTGGTGAGTGAGTTTCATTTGCTTTTATAAAACTCACTCACCAGTTTCTATTTAAATTGAAAAAAACGAAGCTCATATAACAAGTAAGGTGAAAAATTTCATGCATTTAAATTTATTACAATGTATTAGTCATGATGAAAAATCAACAATAGCTTAAACTTCTAACCTTTGATATGTTTTTAAAATAATAAACCAGTTCAAAGCCAAGGAAACAAAAGGAGACTCTAATATTTGGAGAGATGTTTTATCCATCAACACCATACTATCCTGCAACTAATTTCTCAACATCAAAAAGCTAAAACAATTTTAAATCAAGATATTTGAAGTTCACCAGGTTAGCCCGATTATTTATGGTGGACAACAAATTTTTTGCCAAGATTATCACGAAAAAAAAACAAATTGATTTTGCTACACAAATTCATGCAACAAAAACCAATCGTTTTGCATGAAGCAGGGATCGTTACTTCATTCTTCTATTTAATTCCGCAGGAAGAATCATTCACAAAATTGCATTCAACTTTTGAGTCACAGTTACTATGTATTATATATTCATCGTCCAATGACAGTCAAAAATTTCTGTGGAATTTCAAAGCACAAAAAAGCGACATAATAATTTCTCAGACTTTGATGCATAAAAGAAACTTGGAAAAGGAAATCATCGAACACAACGCTGTGGCTATGATTTTGATGAATAAAAACTAATGTCGCATACAATTTCTTTTCTCCTTCAGCCAAGGCTAAGCAATTTTTCGCATGTTTTTTCCTGGACGTGTTTTAGCTCCCAGTCGTTTGCATCATTCTTTGTCATTTTCACTATCCCGATATATCAATGATATCCTTCCGTTCCCTGATGCTTCTTAGCTTTTAAGCATGGACAACGACTCTGGATGGCAATGACAAGAACAATAACACCAACAACATCCATAACATAATGGCAAGGAGCAGCGAGAAAAACAGGCGAGCAGATAGACAAAACAACATCAAACTGGAATGTCCGAGAAGAATGGAATCACAGACTTTTTATGTTAGTGTCCTTTGAATAATGAAAAACTCCGATGAACGCTAGAGAATGAACTAAAGTCCTGGAAGCTGAAGCATGAAGGGAGAGATAGAGCGGCGTCTAGTTCGCTCCTGCCATTATCATGGTCCTTACACTTTGAATGGTCGCAACTCGAAGGAGGCTTGGCCTCAACAAGCAACGAAGAATGATGGTGAAATTGTTTTGGTCTCCCTTTATCTTTCTTTGTATCGAAAGGACATCGATTATTTGCCAACAAGCTTTTAAAGGCACTTTGTATTCAAGCAGTTGTGGGAATCAAATGTTGTTGGAATTTCGATAAAGTCGCATGTATGTATAATATATGTAATAGCGTAAGGACGAAGTAGAAACACAATTGAGATACGTGAGCTGAAACTGTGGTGGCAGGACGGCGGTGGCTGAGGACATGTGTAGGAATTTGATGTAGTTAAGCTAGAGCTTATTCTACTCTCATACAGGATGTCACATCATAGATCAATATTAATGGAAATAAGATAATGTAAACATTGCTGTGATGATTGAGAATGGATCAACAATTTTTCATTGGATTATATATGGGTGGTGGATCATGGTTTGGTGACATAAATACTAATGTGTTGAGTGAGGGGAAAATAAGTAATTTATAGTTTCAATTTTATGACTATAAGTCTCCCATTAGGTGACCCCGAAATACAATATGTGTATATTGAAGGAAGGAATTGAAAGGAGGTCAAGAGCCTCTATCTTCTATCTTTTTTCTCAATGCAAATGGCTATAATATACAAAAATCTAACATAGCTGAGTTGAAATTTATAAAAACAAGGACCTAAGACAACACTGTTTCCCTGAATCCAATGCAGTCAGCAACAAGTTCTTTCGCTTATGTTATACTCCGACATAACGTCTCCATTTTGTTTCATATTTAATGCACGTAATCAATAACTCAACTCATATGTCATCGTGTATGGAACAATTTCGAACCCTCACGCTTTCACTCTTGATAGTCATACGCCGTGACTAGTGCAAAAACGGTCATAATACATTTATAGACTCGCCCTTATCCCGCATAAAAGGACTTTTATTAATATTTGAGACTTGATTAAACAATAAAAATACCCGGAAAATATTTCGAATGGCAATCGTAAAGGCAAACCTCCAAACAGTTTACTAACTCGATGGTCTTGAAGGAGACGACGAAGAATCAACTTAGTCTTGCTGGCCACGTTGGGCGCCTATTTGCCGTCATTCCTTCCGCATCTACTATTCCCGATGCGATCCGATTCATTTAGTGTTCCGGGGCCAATCATAAATTTCTTCATATTCTACATCCTGTATTACCCTTGGCAGGAAGGCACAAATTGGGTTCATATCCTTATTGAGTTTATGCTTCAGGAAAGCTTGCTCATAATAATTACACCTTTCCTTCGTTTACGTTCTACGACAGATATTTTCAATTGATATCCGCGTTAGGGAAATGGAAAAAGGATCAACGCACTTTCAGTGAGTGTAGAGAAGTTTTTTTAGGTGCGGAAGTAAGAAGGGGTTACGTTTGGAGGGTATAAATGAGAGATATTAAGTTTGATTTGTAATTCATACCGTTCAAGATATAAGTCGCTTATTTTGCTGCGGAATTGTAAACGACAATTCAGCTGGTTTCAAATGATAGATAATTTAATGAGGTAAAAGCGAAGACTCGCTAAAAAACCAATAAGTCGAAGGAAATGGTAATGCAAATCTTTGGAAAGTCTTTCGTCGTAATATTTTGTTCATAGTGTTCATTTTAATAAATTATTGGTAGAGATTTATATGATTTATTATAAGAATTACTGACTAAATATTATATTGCATGTGTTCATACATTTTTTTGTATAATAATAAATGATCAGAAAAAACATAAGATATCTAGTTTGCTGATTTTTAACTTCCCAGTATATGGGAAGTTCTTGTAATCGCCTCGAAAATCGAAATTGAAATTTTCAACATATCTTTACGTTTTGAGGTCTTACGAGTATATTTTAAGTGTTTTTAGAAAGAAGTATGTATGTGTGTGTGTATGTACGCACCTACGTACGTACGTATGTGCGTTCGTGGACACTTTTTTCAAAGAGCGTAACTCACGGAAAAAAAGTCGTATCGACTTTGTTAAGGTGTCAATCGAAGCGTCTTTGCAATCTTAAGAGCTGATCAGTTTTTGGAATACTTCGATCGGGGGGGTTTGTTGTTTTGCCCGTTTGAAGGTCATTTCTGTCATGCGTTATATCTCGCGAACTAAACATACGATTGGCATGATTGAGATGTCAATCGACGCGTATTAACAATTTCGTGAATCTATCAAATTTTGAAAAAATCCTTCGAGCCGTTTTTTAATTTAAGGAAAAAAGTGCAAAAAATCAGGTTTTTTTTCATTAACAATAAATTTTTAACGTGATTTACGAAACACACTACTCAATGCTTAGAAAATTTATACATTCCAAACAGTTTTTGTAAAAAAACCAGCAAAACTTTTTCTCATGATTTCGAAAAAAGTTAAATTAAAAATAAAAAATCATTAAAAGTCATCATGACTTTACAGGTCATTTGTGTCATGCACTATATCACACGAACCAAACAAACGATATGTTTTGCTAACGTGTCGATGGACGCGTATTAACATTTGTATGATTCTATCAAGTTTTTGAAAAATATATTGGAGCCGTTTTTTAATTTAAGGAAAAAAGTGCAAAAAATTAGGATTTTTTTCATAAACAATAAATTTTAACTTAATTTACGAGACACAGTAATCAATCTTTATAAAATTTATACACTCCAAACAGTTTTTGCAAAAAAACACGCAAAACTTTTTCTCATGATTGCAAAAAAAATTAAATTAGAAATAAAAAATCATTCAAAGTTGCCATGTAAAAAGTCTTCATATGAATGATATTACCTTATATCTTTTATTTTAAAGACTGTTGTTAAACCAATCAAAGTTTATTAATATTTGCATACTTGAAACAGATTTTGAAGTTTTTAGAGTACCGTTTTTTCATTGTAATATAAAAACTGCTAAAATTTTGAAAAGCAAAATAATTAATCAAATTTGCATTTGTGGTAATGAACGCTTTGAATGGTAAAATGGTTTGTAGTCAATACTTTCCTGGATCATTTACTTGAAAAAGCTTTCATCAAATGAAAAAAATGTAATTTTTAGTAGTTTTGGTCTTAAGTGTTCGTAAAATTGTAATTACTGCCTCCATCATCATTCGAGAGGCTATTTAGTTTTAACATGCAATTAAACCGATTATTGACTTCACATTCAACCACCACCACGCGACAAAATCTCTTCAGTGGGCGTAATAACAAAAACTGCATTAATTTTTGCTAGCGCTCTTTTTTCCTTCAAGAATTGGAATGAAAATAACAAATAATGTAGAAAAGGCTTTCAATCATCCCCTTTACCTACGTAATCAATGGCCGCTCCCGTAGATGATACGATTAATATTAAGCCATTCCAATTACTGGTATGAGAGGTGCATTTTTATTATTTAAAGTATATTATTTTCATAATTATTATTTTGTTTAGTGTTTTTAATATTTATGTAAATATTACTGGGAAGTTGACCGTGTGGACCTCAAGGGTCGCACCTCGCGGCTTGTTGTATTTATAATTTGATCAATTTCTAGAATGTGAAAACAAAAGATTTCAATGTTTTGAGAACCTTTGGGGATATAATTCTCATGAAAAAAACATTTTAATGATTCAATTATCTGAAGACATAATCTTTGTTGATTGATTTATCAAAGGTTACAATTCGTCACCTAACTCTGTAAGAAAATAATACAATCAATTCAATTGCCTAGTATTGTTTTCTAGCCAAAGTCTAAATATTCAAAAAGGATTCGTTCTTATTCGGGTAAAACTTAAACGTCGATATCGTTAAAACAATTCATTTCTGCTATATTTAGCATTCCATTGCCTATTATTCTAGCGAAAACCATTTTAAGCATCGCATACCATCTTGTTTCTACTTAAAATGAGGTTACTAAAAGATCATTAAATTTAAGCTCCAACGAAGAATACTCTTCACTAATGGGTTTTTGCCTAAACAGGATAAACACCTTAATGGAACGAAGCGTTTATCGCTTATTGGCACACGAACCAACAATTTCTATTATTTTTCGTTTGCCTTTAAATCCATTTAACCTACACATGGTTTGAAATAAAAATGAAAATGAATGTGATACAAGGCGATTCACATGTGTGCGTCTATTTCAATTCAAGAATATTAAATGCTTTTGATTTTTTTTTCTCGTTTCCCACTTGAAGATTTTGGTTTGCTTATACTTTTATAGGTTGTTTTATCGATATCCCAACAGTCTTCGTGGTCTTCAAAGTTGTGCAGTTTAATTCGTTAGCAACGACCGGATTGTAGATAGAGCGGAAAAACCTCACAGACATATATGGGATTTTTATAACCCTCATGAGGACACCTAAAACCTTTAGCGCTTTTCTAACATTTACGACATATCAAATGGTGGAAAATAGGCCCAGGCTCGAACAAAAAGTATCAGTAGCACTCCATTTCCAATTAATTTAAGTTAAGGAACACATAAATTTAACATGTTGGCATATGTCTTTGGGGTATCTTTTAGGCATAAAACCGATTGAAATATTTCGATACTTTGACCTAACAATACTTTTCGATGGAACGTGAACTGAATCTTGGAAAATGGAGAAGTTGTTGGGTGAGTATTTGGGTGATAAGAAAATATTTGGTCGATTCGTGATGGCGGCGGTTCGAAAAATTCGTTTACAGGAATGGAAGTATATGTGAACTGATTTCATTTAAAGAAGTTTTTTGATCGTATAAAAAGAGAAAAATGATTCTTGTTGGGTTTGTTTTTGATATATTTAATCTGGACAAGTTTTAAATGATTGAAATGGCTACAAAATAGAAGGACAGCTTAATATAAAATAATCCAAAGGTCAAATAGATTGTTCTTTGACTATAATTTGGGCAAATTTTCATGTAAATTGCTTCCTGTGTTTCGTTGTTTCATTTTATTTGTCCGTTGTGTGCATTGAACCATACTAGGTTCAAAACTAATCAACTTTTAAAAGCTATTCGTTAAAGCTGCTAATAGTTCTCAAAAAAACATGGAAAACCATTATTTATCCTGGACTTCTTAAAGGTGTTAAAAGGCTGCGTTGTTGTAATAAATCATGTGTGTGCGCTTGTCCATTTGATCGATAAGCCATGACAGGCAACTAACTAAACACAACTAGCGGCAGCGGTCCGCGCTGATGATATAACAGTATGCTGCATGGAGAGCTGCCGCTAACAAAACTACTGAGTTTGAGTACGGAGGTGACTATATAGCGGGAGCATTATAAACCAGAGCAGCTTTGGAGAACGGTGACTGGAAAGGCAGATTTATACTGCAAAAAGTGGCCCATGCAAGGAAATTGATCGCTGTGACTTTAAAATAACCTTTAAATTCTTTTTTTAAATGTAAAGTTCCTTGTTTGTTCTGAATACGAGTCAAAAAACTGTAAAGGATTAAGTTGGCTAAAATATGATAAACAGTTCTGCTAGAAGAGTGGCACTCGATAGCACGGGGAAGGAGATTATGTGGATTTTATCACCAAGTCGTGTAACTTCAGCAAAGCCAAGTGTGACTCAAAGAAGAATAATTGGGAGGATTAAGTTCAAGGAATATGATTCCAGTTGCTAGAAATATGCGTTACAAGCCCCACTTTTGCCACAAAAAATAGCAACAATATAGCCATTCACATATCTGTCTAAAAACTTAATAAGTTTGATCTGAAATTATAGATTTTTTGTGGATTCACAGCTTAAATACAGCAGAGTTAAACAACTGAATTAATGACATTAAATGATCATGGAACAATTTAGAAACATACAAAATAGAAAATTATTATAGATAGGAAAATACTCAGCATGCATGTTTACAATTAGAAGTTAAAATAATAATAAAATGTGGCATGTGGAATTGAGGATGTGAATCAAGCAAATATAATTTTTGTTCTGTTGCTATATTTTGTTTGTTTTTTTTTGAATAGGGCAGATCTATACTCAAAACTTTAAATGTTTGTCAAAAATTCCTTATGTAATGAATTTCATCTATATTTAATTGTTATCATATATTTTGTTTACTGGGTGTAGAGAAAGTCACTCCATAGTTCCTATTTCTGACAACTAATGTAATATTTCGTTACTAAACAAAAAAAATGTAAACTACGATAGTATATAATTTAATATCAAGTTTGATTTTTCATTTCTTCGAGTGCAATTTATGACAACATTCAACAAAAATAAATTACAAAATGTAAACGACGCATTTCATATGATTCTCTTGCAAACTTTTCCCGTCCTGTTTTATAACAGACAGGTAGAGCCTGACCGAGTAAGTACATGGAGGGTCTAGCCACGTATAATATGCGGTTTCGCACGTAACAGATCATAAATGTGTAAAGCCAGGCAGTTACTGCAGGTTATGGTTATAGATTGGCTGTGCATTAGGTATTGTGCTGGTGTTTTTGTTAGTGTTCTAGCAAGTGTCTTTTCGGGATGAACTCTTAATATATTAATGAAGTTGCGGCTCTCAAGGTGGCTTTGTTCCACGGTAATTAGGTAGGTTTGTGTGTGTAGGAAATTTTATAGTAATGAAGGACACGTAGTTTTAGCTCGTTATAAGGATCGATTTGTCTTGTTTTTGATGTTTTTATTACTTTAATGATTTCGTGTAATCGGACATATCACGGTGGTTGAATCTCATTTATTAAAAATAGTAAAGTCTAGCAAAAAAACATGATCGCATATTTACTAATCTGAGCTGGTTAGCCAGTATTCACCTACTCTATAGTCTTTGAGATGCTTAATACTTCGTCTGAACCACACTTAACGTTCATTGTGCACAGGTCCGAACTTCCATGATTTTTTTGAGACATGCGACCATTTGATTTGCAATTTAAAGTTTAAAACTCACAATTTATTATTATAAAGCATTGATAAACAAAATTGTAGGTTTTTTTTTGATAACTATACAATTCTCACTGGCAACTTCTCGTCAACAAATAAACACATTTGTCCCATAAAAACATTTCTACACACGAAAAGAATCAGTGGTGGCCGCAAAAGGAATTTGAATCTGCATTTCGAATCATCCATAACAAAACTGGTCAAAGGCAAACGTTCAGAATATATGAGCAAACGAGGCATTATCGGAGCAGAATTTGGTTTCAAAATTGGTCAGTCACCGCTGCTGCATCCTACAGGCAGGAAAAGTTTCATCAGGACCATTGCAATCACACATGTGCAGTGTGAATTCTTTAATAGTAATAAATGCGTCATATTCCATTCACAGCCCTTAAGCCGTCCGGTTCAGTGGCCCAGCATGGATTTCGCAACTTTCACCCTCAACTATAACAATTGAACGGATACAAAAAGTGAATCGTGCTTCTCTGTATGGATTTTTGCCAGAAATCCGAACTTGGATATGCGAGCTTCAGGACTCATCTGCTATTATTCTCACTTGTGAGGGTATCCAGTGGGATTCAGTTTTATGCCTTTATGTTTGGGGGGAAATTGTGCTGTAATCTAAAAGTTTATTGGTTTGTTGGTCATTCATTGGCCAACAAGGATAAAGTCAAATAAATTCCTTCTGTTTCGCAGGATGAAGTTTGAGCAAGCGAGCGAGTGAGTTGCGTTATTGTTGTTTGAACTGCAGTAGCAATGTCATTGCTGGTGCTCATTTTTTGTTCGCAATGCTGGATGTATGTGTCACGGAAGCCACTAGCGTAAGTTTCTTTGAATGTGCTGCAGATAAGGGTAGGGTTTGAAGGAGGAGCAATCTAAAGGAAAGTATATCAGTTCATGTATGTTTGATGCAAATGATCAACATGATTGACGGCAGGTATGATATTCTAGATAAGCTAAATCAAGTCTTTCTGAAAATGTATCTATTTGAAACAAGAATAAAGATATGCATGTACATAAATGTCCGGATCAAAATTTTTCCTTTAATGCCATGCCAGCCTTTTTTGGTAACCAAGATTGCAAAATACCATCAATTTGGAGGATGAACAAATCAATTCAAATGATTTCATATGATATCTCGACTTTCATGATTTTTTCCATTTATAATATAATGTGGGATTTGTTGTGTTGTTATTTGAATCCATTTCTATTGTTGGGAAAGAAAAACATATAAACGTAATCTTAAGACATTCTTAGTATCTAGGTAAATATCTTTACAAATCAGGACTCGTCAAAAAAAAATACCGACTAATTTAAAATACGGAAAAAATTACAATCGCATCACAAAACAGACATTTCAAAATAATAATTACCAACACTATATACAAAAAGTCCACAAAAACTTAACAGATTAAAACGAGTACAAGCCGAACGAAAAGCAAATAAACCAAATTCCAAAATTTGATATGGATACGAAATCCTGATTTCGAGGATGAATTAGGGAAATGACGCCAGTCTGGAGCCAGGAACCGTTTCGAACGAAAATAGCAATCAAGCGAAAATGCATTATCTAATTAAAACTCTAAAATGATTTGTCTTCCACTCGTCTCGTCGGGTGTGACTCTAGGGCACTTGGAATTTATCCTTCTTGAATCGTTCCTTTTTTGAATGAGCTATTGTTCGCCAGCCGTAGATGCTATGAACGTATGAAAGGGTTGAATTTTAATCCTAAGTAGACAATAATTTCACCTGGAATAATAAATGAGTTTACAGGCAAGAACATTTTAATGGATTTTGATTTCTAAAATGAATGTTGACACGAGGTATTATTTAATTGAATGTATTGTTGTTAACTTTTCACTATAATTTGATTAAATAACTTCATCTGGATTGAGAATTTTTGAAAATATAAATCAATAATATACTGTGAGTAATTTTGCCCACGATGGGCGCTATTATTGTAATTGGATAAATTCAAATAACTTTCAGCCAGATGTCTTTTTTGTAGGGTTAATAAATTAAAAATTGTTTCAAATGCGGATGAAAACAAGTCAAAATAGCGTGGAAGTGACTAGAATTCACTGGCATGTAATCGGATAGTAAAAATAAACGCATTAGAGCGTAATTACGGATGCTAATTCAGCAGTGGAATTACTAAGGAAATAAATCAGTCGTCATGCGTCGGGTGATATAAATTATGTTTTAAAAATGTCAGATCCTTCTTCAGAATAAGATATATTCCAGTTGTTGTCGCATTTCTTCGCCAGTTAGCTTCATTTGGTACTTTATTCGAGAGAAATAGCGGACATCATCCCATTTCACATTAAGTGTGAGAAAGGAAAATAAAGGCAGTTGAATTTTCCTACGTTGTGTATCTGCCTTCGTCTTTATTCCCTTCTCTCGTGATGGCAACCTAATGTGCTATTGTTTAAAAACCAAAATCTTCAGCAAGGACAACAGACAACACTGTACACAAAAGTGACAATATGTTACTAAGTATGTGTAAGTTTGCGTCTGTGTGTCTTTTGTCGAAAAAGAGAAAGCACAAGAAGCCGTTTTTAGTCCTTCGTCTGACGTGAAACTTATTTATGGCCATCATATATGCCTGAAGGTGATTATACATGTATGCCAAGACATACTAGAAGAGAAAACACATCCTACATTATTTCGAGCATTTACAAGAAATTGCACAATTTAGTGTTCACGATAAAGAATAATTACAATGGCACTTAAAGTCTACAATACGAAATGGTAACTAAATTTGCAGAATGGCATTTTTTGTGGCAAAAGTCTTTTCAAACAGGATATGTTTGTGAATCGAGTAATTACTTTGATGTTTGTTTGATTTGAATTGTTATGTTCACCCAATCATCAGTGTAGCGCTTATGTAATAATTATGTATAAATATGTTATGCGATTATTTAATTATTTGAAATCTTTTTCAGGTTGCATATCAAATGTTCACAGTTCAAAACTTATAGATCTTTCTTAGGAAAGGCATTTCTATATTTTTCCTCAAAATATAAAGCTTATAACCTAATTCACACGCATTATAATATGCCTCCCATATTAATTGTGTTCAATATTTACAATAAAATCTAGAAAAAACTTTTAATCGGCTTATTTTACGGTTCTCAAAAATTTGGAAGAATATTTTTTTGAAGGTTATATTGGACTTCATTTCGAAATGAAAAATTAATTTCACCTTTGCAAGTAATAGTCATAGAATAGAATTTCAAAGTCAGCAGATTATGAGTTAAAGAAATTTGAAATAATTGAAAACTTTTAATGATGAATTTTGATACTGTAATCATTTAGTTGAATATTTATTGACTCAACTGAAAAATACGAAGAAAAGCAATCAACAAGTATTCAAAGTCATAGAAATAAAAATTTTGTTTCAATATCTTTGAGAGGCACTTGAATATTTTTTTTGAACCCACGTAAGCTACATGAATTATGTATCTTAGCGACCAAATCAAATAATTTTTTAGTTGAAAGAAATATGCTGCGAGCAACAAAAATTTCACCGTACTTTGCCATCGACCTCACCATGCTTTTTTTCCTTTGAATATATGTGAACTCTATGCGAATCTAAGAACTACAGCGACGATAGCAATTTGCAAAGACAAGAATCAAAGAACGTTGAATAGACTAACTAGGATCAACTGATGGAAGAATCTATACATAGCTATGGTATCGATATGCTCATCATGTTGTTTTCCTAGTATAGAAGCACAGCGACATTGTGGTTGGTATTCACTGTTCAGCCACTAAGTGAAAAAATCGAACATAAAGTATATCTGGCTGGTATCCTAATAGCGATTCACTCCATTAATCTGTATTCATATCATGCATCCTTTCATGAAAACTATTGCAGGCGAACGAAGCAAGTATGGGGCAGAATAGTATGATAGCTACTCCTTCATTATATATTGCTATATCCAGGGGTGATGTGCTAGTTATAGCCATCATACGTGGGTAAGGGAATTCTTGCTGGTACTCGAAGAGTATAGCAGTTGCATCAGCCACCATTTTCATATTCTCTAAGAAAAATTGGATAAGTTTTTATCATAAATTCCGTTATGGCAGACACTTTAAATTGCAAATGTGTCGATAAAAAGCAAATTCTTCAACATCATATTGATATCTGGATATAATTTTCTACATGGTAACGTTGGTATTCGTTGCGAAAATTTAATTCTTGTGGAATGTTGGTGGAAGAAGTAGCAATGCCAAGGGGTTAGTGGGTGGGTATTTAATTTGGTAACATAGAAAAACAAGCCGTGAGGTGCGACCCATGAGGTCCACACGGTCAACTTCCCAGTAATATCTACATAGATATTAAAAATATTAAACACAATAAAAGTTATGGAAATACTACTACTTCAAATAATAAAAATGTACCTCTCATAAAAATTATTGGAATGATTTAATATTAATCGTAACATCTACGCGAGCGTCAATTGATTACGTAAGGATTTTGGTGCATTGGTTTGATTGATTATTCACGCGGATCAATCGGAGGGGGGACAGGTTACAAAGCAGTTTTTTCATTAAAGTTAAAACATGGTGCTGTGAAGACTTTTGGAATCAAATTTTGCAAATATTAATAAGCTTTGATTGACTTTACAACAATGTCTTTAGAATAAGAGATTTAAGGTATTATGATTCGAATAAACCCTTTTTATATGGTGACTTTGAATGATTTTTTATTTTTAATTTAATTTTTTTTTGTAATCATAAGAAAAGTTTTTGCTGGTTTCTTTACAAAAATTGATAAAATTTTATATATTTTACAAACATTTATTATTACGATGTGCAAATCAGGTTAAAAATGGAATTTTTTATGAAAAAAACACTACTTTTCTAAAAAAATTTTAATAAATCGTAAAAAACGCTTTATCAATTTTTTTAATATATAAAAACATCATAAAAATGTTCATACGCGTCGATTGACACCTTAATGATGGAAAGATTATATTTGGTTCTCGAGATATAATGAATGACGTAAATGACCTTGAACGTTTAATGATTTTTAATTTTTTATTTAATTTTTTTTGTGAACATGAAAAAAAAATTTGCTGATTTTTTCACAAGAACTATTTGGAGTATATAAATAATATAAACATTGATTACTTAGGTTTGAAAATCAGGTTAAAAATTTTGTGTTTTTGAAAAAAAACCTAATTTTTTGCACTTTTTTTAAAAAAATTAAAAAACAGATCCAACGATTTTTTTAAAAATTTGATAGAATCACATAAATGTTAATACGCGTCGATTGATGAAAAATGAAAATCGCATGTTTGGTTCGTGAGATATAGCGCATAACATGGTTGACTTTCAAGGGGTGAAAACAGCAAACCCCCTCGACCGAAGTTTTCCAAAAACTAATCAACTCTTAAGATTGCAAAGACGCTTCGATTGACACCTCAACGAAGTCGATACGACTTTGTTTACGTGAGTTATGCTCGTAGAAAAACAGCCCGCGAACGCACGTACGTACGTACGTACACACACACACACATACTTCTTTCTAAAAACACTTTATATATACTCTATAGACCTCAAAACGTAAAGAATAGTTGAAAATTTCAATCTCGATTTTCGAGGCGATTACAAGAACTTCCCATATACTGAAAGTTAACTAGTTAGTGTTTCCAGAATTTATATCAACAGGTCGATTATCTTGAAAAAACTATAATATTCAAGTTTCTAGTGAAAGTACTGGTTGAAACTATCGATTTAGTTTTTAATCAGATGGATTTATTTCCAAAGATTTCCATTATCAACAGGAAGAAGTTTCAAAAATAAAGCCTACATGAAACCACAACAACTTTCTAGATCCTGATTCATTTCACAGCTTGAACAAAGCATTTGAATATCATTTAAATTTGTCTGTTTCAACTCCTGTCCCTATTTGAGCCTTAATTTACACTATGATTGTTTGAAAGAACCAATATTAAAAGACACGTGTGGTTATGTTTTTGAAATTAAATAGCTAAAAGGATAACCAGTAAAAATAAGCGCGTATAATCCTCCGAATTTTAACCATGAAAGCAATTGCAAATGTCTGCAAGCTTTGCTTAGCTGATGAAAGAAATTCTTTAGCTGTTTGACATTCCAAATGTTGAAAATAAGAACAATTTTCTGTCCATTTGCTTGAGGAGTATTATTTCTTCTAATCTCCTTATGTTTTCCTTTTTTTCTTTTCATTCAATACCATCAACATTTTAGAACTGATTATGAGCCCGCAGCTCATTATGAGCTTCTTTCTAATGAAGTAGTAACACACTATGTGCGATTCATTGTTACCGACAATTAAACTATCATTAAAATTTTTAAAAAATGAAAAACAACTGTAAATTGATTTACTTCAGTGACGCAAATACCGGGCACATACTTATACAGCATATTCAAAGCATCCCTTCAGTAATTACCTTCAAATGATTTGAAATTGGCTGCCATCTTTCGAATTGACAAATAAAATTGCACCTAGATCATTTGCTCTGCCCATAGATGGCATTTGGAACAGTAAATTTTTCACGTCATTAAACTTCTAATGACATAGCGTCTGCTTACTTACCGCCAGCTTATTATGAGCCAGACTGAGTTGATTTTCAGCTGTAGTGTGTCAGTAATATTAATAAGGGTTTATTTGCATCATTAAATGTAAATATGGAACAAGTCTATAAAATCGATTTTCATCCACTTCATATTGTCGTATCAATCTGCAGTTTGCACACATATTGACTTCCGCTGACAATATAATAGCTCGTACAATGTTTGAGGAAAGAGGCAGTAATAGGAACTCCTGAATTGTCACTAAGAAATCCATGAAGTTTGGACTCGTTTGATTTGTGTTGATGAGCCGCATCCATTACACATGGTGATTAGGGTTTATTAAGGAAAGTAGAGTAACTCCTCAGTCGTAAACGACAAAACCGCCAAGTCTAATCTCGTTTGATTCATGTTGATGAGCCATACGCACCCAAACCAAGGTTAAAGACTTTTCGAGGACTGAGTAGTATAAGGATACGTATGAATATCATGCTGCAAGTGTCACTTCAGGACACTGGGTGCAGACCTGTTGCTAGGTACGTAAATAAGTGCTTCTAATAATTTTCGTTCATATTACTCTACGCGATTTATTTGTATTTTCACAAAAGGCTTGAATTTATAAATAATTAAATTATGTATCGGATATAGTAGTTTTAGCGACGTTGCTTTCATATACGTCATAGTAAATGTTCCCAAAGAGTTTCACTATCAATTTGATTTCTTCAAATATGAAACTTTCTGTCCCGTAGTAATTATTTTGAAACTTAAAAATAAGTTCACGATTCATACTCGAAACTCACTCTGCATATTCGTCTTGTCGAAACCTTTTTTGAGTTTACTACTCAGTCATATGCTTACTGTTCGTTCTTCTTCTTCTGCATCCTCATATACCTTTACTGCTTCAACTAGCTGGATTTCTTTCACTAGCCACAATACTATATTTCAAATCGCATTCCCTTAAAAATAGCCAAACTTATGTTTGTTTAGCTCAATTTCATAGGTTGACTGAATCTTCACCGTGCATTTTCTGTATTTTCACTTTTTAGTCTTTGTCCGTTTCTCTACTTGAGGCTTTTTTCCCTCGCTCCTTGATGCACTCTTGAAATCAACTCGACTGGAGTCGACTCGATTTCCTTTCATTCCTTCAGGCTAAAATGGCTGGAGTAAACTTTCGGGAAAAAATCAACCAGCATAAAATAACTTTGAAATACATATAAGTGTGCAGGGATGTGTGCAGAAAGTTTGAGTTTGAAAGGACACGAATCAGTAAACGAGTGGTGAAAGTATGGAATGTGCAAGCAAATGATGCAACATCGTGTGGTATAACGAATGGCCAAACAAAGCAGCTCTATAGTACTAACAGAAAAAAATATGTTCAAATATGTTTGGCGGCTAAAAACCGTTACAGGCAAAAAGTTATCCAGTTTTGGTGCAACTCATTGTCGGAAAATACTCAAGGGAAAAAAACTAAAGTTTGCTTATAGGAGAGCTTGTTGGTGATGCCGTATGCAAAAAATTTCTGAGAAGATACTATTAGGAAAAAGAGTCAATTTTTTCCCGATATAAACAGCGAAACGACTTTATTAAATAACTTATAATGACAGGATGAAATCATCATCATTATGATTAATGGTGCGCACTTCCAAATTGGACAATGGTCTCCTGCAGTGGATACCTCCAATCATCTCGGCTCAGCGACCGCGTCTTCCAGTTCTCTACTCCTATACTGTGGCATTGTTTTTTCGGCTTGCCTGGTTTTCGATTTCTATGGGTTGTATCCTTCAGGGTGTGGTATGAATTTCTCCCTTAAATTAAAAAATAAAACATAAATAGTTAATGGTTACAATTTCTAATCAACGGTATAATACTGGGACCAACACAAGCCGGTAACCTGAAGTATTTTCGTAAAATCAATTGAAAAGATTGATAATAATTGCCTTTTAATTGCAGAAGCACAAACAGTTTCAGATGACAGAAAATCAAAAAGAGAAAACTTTAAATATTTGAACTCGAAATTAGCCAAAAGTCCTTACACATAATTTTTATTTGCATTTAATAACTACAAGCTACTAATTTTCAAAAACTGACTCAAGGGAAAATAATAAGTTAAATAAGTAACATATTTCAAAAAAGAAAATCCTTCGCAAATCGGCATCACTCAAGCATGTATTCTACTGTGAAATCTAATTACTTTGAGTCTCGTATGAAGTTTTATTAACAGTGAGTTTCGGCAGCTACACTATTGTAAATTGGAATATTTGGAACAAGTTATTTGTTCATTTTTTACGTTTCTGTTTGTCGGAAATATTAAGAATCTTTTCAGGCAGTAACAAAGCCAACAAGAAAATTCAATGGAAAAATCCTTTCAAAATGACAAAGAAGACGAGGAAATTAAGATTTAAATATAAAAATACATAATCCTACGACACTTTTGTTTACCAAAATACTCATCGCATTGCCACGCCGATACAAAAAAGAGCATATATTTTTGATAGTGATAAGCAGCAAGCAAGAAGAAACAGTGTATTAATGAGAATAGCTGCACGAAAAAGAAAAGGACAAAACAAGTTGATCCTTTTCAAAATCATTGGAACGTGCATGAAGTGAAAAGCCTCCGAAAAAATAATGAAAACGAAAGCGTAAAACGAGAAAGTTTCACCTTTCATGTTTGGCTTAAGAAAACTGAAACTTGTGCAAGTCACTTTGCTAGGACTTTTTATTAATTTCGAATATTTATGATTTATTTGATGAATATTTTCTCGGAAATGAATCAATACAAGTGAAATGTATTCTAAAACAGTCAAGGGTGTATGATGTCTGATGTGGTGTTCAATCAAAGAATCCTCTTAGCTTGGAAAATGGATTATGCGAAACTTTTAACAAGATTCTTGTTGGTACTTTATTTCGGATGAAATTTCAGATTGATTGGTATTTTATTAAATCTGTTCGTTTTTTTATTGGAAGAAGTTACGTTTCATTGAATCGTTCTCAATAATAGGAGTTAATAAGAAAATATTGAATTGAGTTTATTTCGATGAGAAATTTCATTCTTAGAAAGAAAAAAACCAATGTATGTTTATAATAGGCAGCTGAAGATGAATAATGAGGTGTAAGAGTGCTTAGTATTTTAAAAGCCTATTAATATCAATGTAAGAAGAATAGAATGCCAAATAGATGTAAAATATGACAAAAGAAGGCTCACATTAATAATTTAAATATCTTGACATATTAGTATCAAGGAAAAAATCTTCAAAAGCATGAAAACAAGGAGCATAAAAATGTCGTTTTTTGAGAACTTAATATTTATATCAGAAAACTGAACTTGGTAGAAAATTCATTTAAAGCCAAAAACAAAGAACATTTAATTTAAATTGATTTGAAAGTTAGGAATTGAAATATCAACACGGTATGTTTGAAGAAATCAAGTGTTCGAATTTGAATACTGTCTTCGTTGGAAAACAAAAAAAAATCAGAACAATGTAGAGATTTTTATTTGACTGGTTAGCTTGCACACTTATTCCTGAAGAATTTTTCAGTTTGTCGGGTAAACGTTGAGGTAACTTAACAGGCATGAAAAATAATTCCATATTTTTTTGAGACACATTTACAGATTGATGAAAAATTATATAGGTTAATACTCTTATACTCAAATTCGAAATAGGAATATCTTATCATGAATACTACACGTGGTCATATCAATCCTTGACCGTAGGTTAACTACTGTACCGTTCAACTTACAAATACTAGTGGTTAAACCAATTTTTTATTATTGTAGCTTATTTTCGTCTAATTTTTTTTTCTATTCCAATGTAGTTCAGCTCGCTACTCGGAAAAGAAATCTTGTTAGCTGTTTATATAAGTTCACAATAAATGTTAGCATGACTTTTTTAACTTTTATAAAATTTAAATACTTAAATGGTGAGCGCAAGTTTTAAAACATATATTTGGCTGGTTTTTTCTCACCCATCTTGAAGAAATATTGATTATAGTGATTTGCAATGTCCCAACGGTTCTTTAAAGTGTAGTTATTACTCGACTTTTGAATTTTTCTTCTTGAACCTATCTACAGTTTATTTCATTGATTGTTTTCAAAAGTTTTATTGGATGACTTGTATGTTTGAGCTTTTCGTGTAATACTGAGATTAGGCAGCTTTAATTACGTTAATTGGAATATTTCTAAAGATCCTGAAGTTTTTATTAGTTTGTTACTAAATGGCTGTTGTTTAATCTTACGATCAGCATGTGATTTGTTGCGTGCCCCGCATTCACCCACCTCCCTCCCAGCCAATCATCCTCCATGTGCCCCGCCACTTTGGACGCAACATGGAAGATGACCGCCGAGAGGAGGACCCCGTGCCGAGCACCCACCAACTGTGGCCGCATAGTGGCGACCGTAGATAAAAAATTTCGAAACTGGCTAGCTCACCGAGTTGTGGGCTTATCACAAAAATGAAAAAAAAAACTCGAACAACATTTCGATCGCGATCACGCTGAGGAGGGGAGATAATCATCAAAACTCACTTCATATTAGATTTCACTTTATTTTAGAAAACAACACCCTAACGACATATATAACTCTTCTTAAGATCTACTTTAACACTGATCGTTACAATCCCGATGCGACACCATGCTCAAGTTCATAAACACTTCAAAACAATAAAACATGCGCGTTCGATGGGAAAGCTCTCAGCATAACAGGCGTTACACCTTTGTAAAGCGCCAAAGGTCCTTCACTTTTTATCAGTTCCCTGAAGATGTGACGAGCGCCGTTTTTATACGTTCCTTCGGGAGCCGTGACTGTTTTAGAACGTCGACAGACATTCCAATCGCCCAATTTGCTATTCCTGCCATACCACCAGCGACTATCGTTGATCTCATACCCACTTTTGCTCCGGGGCCTGCTCGTTCTTTTACTTTCTCTTGGATATATTCGTAGGCTAGAAAATACATACCACTAGCTGGAACATTCCTTAATAGTGTAGCAAATGCACCCCTCGCATACTGGGCGGACTCGACTTGGACTTTTTCGTGATGACTTAACGCTAGCAATCCCACAGCCTCAATAATCTGACCTCGGACTTGTGCGATCGCCAAGATCGCTGCTGATTGCGCAAACGACCAAAGGAACGCAACAACTTCCAGGACAACTCCACACGTTATCCCCTTTTTAGCTTTGCCACTCGCTTCCCGCTGGCAAACGCGTAAAACTGCTCTCGAGACTTGCTACTCCTTCGTTGCCACGTCTTTCAATAGCTGCCTGTCCCGTTGGATCTTCATTTCGTTTTTTTTTTGTTAAAGTCGTACCGAAATTCAAATTTGCCACTACATTTTACCTTCTGCGACTCTTGCTCACCATTTACTTTACTTTTATCAACACGTCCGTGCACCACGGCTCCTCGATTCACACTCCGTGCTCACACACACATATTCCACCCGCTCCCGTCGGATCATTTTTATGACCATATATGGCAATCCGATACTTTTGTCCAATCAGATGGGCGACCGCACCCAAAAAAAACGCTTCTCGCTCGATCACCTGAGCTCACCACATCAGAAACGCGTTTCTCACCTCTCACGAGAGACAGTGCAAGTGGTGGATTAGTAAATTGAGTTTGAGTACTGCCAATGGCGATTACTTGACAGTGTAATGATGAAATTTAAATTAATTATTGATTTGGTATAAAATAAAGAAAATTTTAATGAAATGATCCGCAACAGATTCTTACCGACGTTTGTGTGGCTAACCTTTGGATGGTAACTAGTTGTTCGGCGTTTTATGGTGTGTTCGAAGGTTTTATTCATACCGACTCACTAAAATTTTCACAAAAATTCCTTTAGGGGCGAACGTATGCTGGAAAATATTAGGCTTGTTAAAAGGGATATATTTGATAAGAAATATTAAATCCAATTCAGAAACCGGAGAAGTGATGCATTCGTGCAAATATTGAAGTTTAAATGATTATATGTTTCCGTTTATTTTGCTAGGAAACATATCTGAAAATATTTGTGTCATCCATCTGTTTAATATGACTTCAATGTAATTTTCGCAGATGTATAATTAACAATTTTACCGGTTTATCACAAAGAACGTACAAAGTATTAATCTTACATCTGAGTTCTCTCCCAGTCTGAACTTAGTTGGGAGTGCTGCTTCTCACTAAACACTGCCTTGATTTAACGTCGGTAGCTATGGAAAAGATAAATTCGATGAATATATGTTACAGTTGCTGGCAGCGGACCTTGACTGGGCATTGTCTACGGCCATCGGTGAACACATTTGAAGTGGGAGTCTGGTATTGGAAATGTGGCCGAGTAGATAGCTAGCTTAAACGTCTTAGATGCGTCGCATGCTCACATGCTCATTTTTTTGCTGGATAGTGTAAAAATTTAGCCCTACCTCTCAAATTTCGCGAAAGAATAGCTCGCGAAATTTCTTCAGGAATTTGAATTTAAAATATAACATTATTTCTAAACGTTATTTGAAGCATTTTGTATAAAGTTTCTTGCAAACTACCCATAATGCATTTATGAATGAATGCAATTTGTGTGGTATTAATACGCGGTAAACAATGTCGATAAAACAGAATTGATATCACCATCTATCCAACCCTAATTAAAAACAAGCCACTAGGTGCGATCCTTGAGGTCCACACGGTCAACTTCCCAGTAATATCTACAAAAATATTAAAAATATTAAACACAAAAATATTTATGAAAATACTACTACTTTAAATAATAATAACAGTAATTGAAGTGAGTTAATATCAATCAAATCATCTACTGGAGCGTCCATTAATTACGTAAGGCTTTTGGTGCATGGGGGTGGATTGGTTTGATTGAATATTCACGCGGATCTATTGGAGGGGGCAGGCTACGATGCCTTTTTTACGTTATTTGTTATTTTATATCGATGCTTGAACGACAAAAGAACGCTAGCAAAAATTTGTGCACTTTTTGCTATTACGTCCACTGAAGCGATTTTCTCGCGAGGTGGCTATTTTAATGAATTTTGTTCAAAATTGCCATGACTTCGGCATATTTATTGAATTTGAATTTTTTGCGATTTTAAATCAATGAGACTAATGGTTATATCTTATTTTCAGTTGATCTTGAAAAACATTGAATATGCAGTCAAAAGTCAGTTTAATTGCATTTAAAAAGTAAAATGTTTTACACATAATGATGCAGGAATTTATTGAAATCTAACGAACACTAAAGCATAAATCTACTAAAAACTACAATTTTTCATTTGATGAAAGCTTTTTAAAGCGTATGATCTTGCAAAGTATTGAATACAAACCATTTTACCATTCAAAGCGTTGATTACCACAAATGCAAATTTCACTGAAATTTTATTGGTTTTCAAAGTTTTAGCATTTTTTAAATAAAATTTAAAACCCTGTGAAACTATTGAAAATTTGCTCAATTTATGCAAATATTATAGCACTTTGGTTGACTTTACAACAAAGTCTTTAGAATAAAAGAATATAATAATATCATTCGTATGAACCCTTTTAACATGGTAACTTTGAATGATTTTTTATTTTTAATTTAGTTTTTTTCAGAATCATGGAATTTTTTTTGCTGGTTTCTCTTCAAAAACTGATAATAATGTATAAATTTCATAAACATTTATTACTGAGCTGTGCAAATCAGATTAAAAATTGATTTTTCAAGAAAAAAACCCTAATTTTCCGCATTTTCTTTTATTGAATTAAAAACGGCTGGAAAGATTTTTTTTATAAAGTTAAAAATATCACGTAAATATAAATACACGTCGATTGACATCTTAAATATCGTATTTGGCTCGTGAGATATAATGAATGATAAGAATGACCTTGAAAATCATGATGACTTTTCATGATTTTTTATTTTTAATTCAATTTTCTAGGTCAGCATGAGAAAAAGTTTTGCTTCGTTTTTACAAAAACTGTTTGGAGTATGTATATTTTATAAACATTGATTACTGCGTCTTGCAAATGAGGTTAAAAATTTAATGTTTATGGAAAAAACACTAATTTTTTGCACTTGTTTTAAATGTTGTAAATTTAAAAACGGCTCCATTAATTTTTTAAAAAATTCGACAGAATCACACAAATAATAATACGCGTCGATTGACACCTTTAAAATGTAATTCGTGTGTTTGATTCACGAGATAAAGGCCATGACAGAAATTACCTTCAAAGGATCAAAACAACAAACCCCCTGACCGAAGTGTCCCAAAAACTAATCAGCTCTTAAGATTGTAAAGACGCTTCGCTTGACACTTTAACGAATCGATAGAGCTTTGTTTACGTGAGTTATGTTCGTAGAAATAACTGTCCACGAAGGCACGTTCGTACGTACAAAAACACACATACATCTCTCTTTCTAGAAACATTTTATATATGTATATACTCTATAGACCTTAAAACGTGAAGAAATGTTGAAAATTTCAATTTCGATGTTCGAGGCGATTACAAGAACTTCCCATATACTGGTAAGTTGACAAGTCTTGGGATGTAACTTATGAGGTCCGCATGGACAGCTTTCCAGTAATATCTACATAAATATGAAAAATAAAAACGAAAATATTAATAACTCTAAATAATAATAATTATAATAATAATAATGACAACTGCTAATTACAGTTAATTTTTATGTAAATCCTTTTTTGCGATTAATTGTTATTATGTTTGATGAGAACTTTTTATGATGAGATACCATCCTACAAATGAAACAAGTGCCAATTAGATAGAAAAATATTTGTGGTTCTGTTTTTTAAACTGAAAACAGCCGAAACTTTTTGAATCATTTAAGCAAATTTTAATACGCTTTGATCAATATCACAGCCTCGTGATACGAATAGTTACTTATGCAGATAAATATTCAGTTTAATTCATTTTTGACTAACTAGTCATAGCATAAATAATCTTCTGGCTTTATTCATGAAATCATCATTAATAATTTTTTTCGATACACTGCTCATTTGATAAAGGTTAATTTCAAACAAATTTACAGTACTCTCATCTCAGACTATTACTCAAATTATTGGCTAACTAATAGCATTCTTTAAAAGTTATCCATTTAAATGTTAGAATATATTCTATATGTTTTTGGTGACTGTCATTTGGTATTTACCGAGCCCACCTCAATGGATGTAAAATTTTACCACACAGACACTTCTGTATATGCATGCAGTCTAAGCCTCTCATGTGAATCCGTCTATATATGAAAACATCAGTCTAACAAATGACAACAAAAGCTAGCTTCTGGCTGCGCTCCATTAGCAGACAGACATACATAATGCTAGCAACATTCTAGAATCCTTGTTTACTTGTGACATTCAGTTGCTTTTGTTGCCATTGCTTTCTTATTGTTGATGTAGTTACTGCTGATGCCAACGCAAATGCTTCTGCTATTTCAACAAATGCTTCTGCTAATACCCTTGCCATCGTACAATTCTGTATCCTATTATATTTCCAGGTTCTCACTGTAGTACTGTAGTCCCGTGCCAAGAGTATTTTATATAATTAACATTAGAAGTAGTGCAATTTGTTTAAGTTGCTTTTTAGTGACAGACTGAACTAGATGTGGCAGTACTGAAAAAGGAGACGAGAATGAATGCAAAAGCAAGTCTTTTGTTTGTACTCTGGTATCCTGCCAAGTCAAATTGATTAGGCACAATTATACACGTTAGAGATTCCGGTACTAGCTGTGCTTTTCCGCAGCTACTGTTGCTGCTGTTTTCTTTATTTGCGTGCAAGTTTCCCTTTGCTGATTTTAAAATTATGCACACGTTCCCTTTGAAGATGAAATAATATTGCAATTACTGCCTGTATTTAGTAGCACGTTGGGAGCCGTACTGTAACCTTGCTGATAAACGAAACATGGAAGCGAGTCATTGCGGAAAAGGAAACAGGATAAATCTAGCAGCACTTTTGATGTTGACGATGTTAGCTTATAGTTGAGACTATTTAACTTCAAATTGTAAACTTTCACTCATGCTAAACTGTAGTGAACATAAACTGCAATTACGCAACCTCCAAAAGCACTGAGTCATAAAATCCTCTGAATAATGTCGTTAGGGATAGCAGTATAAAAATTGTTGCTAGGTGTGATATAATATTCTACACTGTATACAAAATAACAAACTGTAAGGAAAATGCCAACTTTATTTATTACTTTCTCTAATTCCCAACCCATTTTTTTATAACTGCAGCATAAAACGTTCGATCTATTGGTCCCGCTCGAGACTCATTAAGTCTTATTTGCGAATACAGAATGTTGGCACAGCAGTCACGAAAAATTTATTTGGCCTCCTCTTCCACCCCCTGGATGGCGCAACAATGCCAGCTAACGCTCAGCGAGCGGGTGTGGTGAAGACCGTATTGATATATCCTAAAAATTTATTGAAAAAAAGTTAGGAGATGCGATAGAAATCGGAGTTGGGTGAGAGTGCTGACCCTGAGAAAAAAATAAATGAAACAATCATTCCGTAAAAAGTATACATGTATTCCAAAATAATCCAAATTAAAAATGGTAGACCAAAAATACTGAAGAAAAATCAATTCAAAGAAAAATAACCTTATTCGAAATGAAAAGTGCAATGAAAAGGAAAAGATAAGGCGAAGCGAGCAAAATAATTTAGAATATTTTCTTATAAACAAAACAATAAGGAATAAAAACAATCGAACCTACATTGATGATGATGAGTGCTCTTCATTGGCTTCGAACCTGTCCTGGAAAAAATATTCAAAAACTTTCTACCCACTTGATACTTTCTTTTCCTTGGTTTGGTATCAAAAAATGAAATGATCATTAGCGTTCCTGATGACTCTTTTCTTAGATTCGACGCCACCTCCCTTAGCAAGTATCAATTAAATAATTAACATAGCAGTCAGCTCAGCCGACACATACTACCATGGTCCCATTACATTTCTTACCACCCGCCTTGAATTCCAGCAATTTGCGCATAATTTCGTCCAACCATGTGAACCATGCTCGCATTCCCTACAGCCGCCATGCACACCAAATACAGCAACAATAAAAAGGACACTCCAATTTTCAAATCGATCTGCTAATCTGTGTTGGTCTTTTTTTGATCACTCCACAAACTCCAATTCTTTTTTACCAAAACGGATTCCCGTTCGTTATCGCCACGATCTTTCTGAGGTCCGGAATCTTCTACTTCCAACAATTGACTTATTTTTCACCAAAAAGGATTCCCGTTCGTTATCGTCGCAATTTTTTGAGAATCTTCTACTTCCAACAATCGACTCCCATACTATTGTTTGTCATCACCGTCATCAATTACCATATTTTGGGGCCGGGTGCAAAAGGTCTTGCTTCCTCTCAGTTGGTAGGGAATTTCTGGTTTCCCTAGTTGCCAAGTCGAGGAAAACCGCTACTTAACATTGAACTTTTCATCTACATTTCAACAGGGGAAAAAATATGGGTGAATCGGCCTTCATGTGGACGGGAGGCAGCGACGCTCCCTATAGGCTAATCAATTGCTGAGAGTTTTTGTAGCAAATTGTTGTAAGTAGATTCAGGTATGCATGTTGCAAAATATTCGCAACAACCTTAGTGTGTGAAACCTTTTCCGAGTATCTCTGAGTGCGTGAAACATTGTCCAAGTGATGCCGAGTGCGTGAAATGTTTTGCTGACTGTCAGTGCCACTGAATTCAATCCTTAAATCTACTTATGCGTGAAGTGGCTCAACACCCCTTTTTCCGTCCATACGCCACAAAAAATCGAATTCGCCATTCGTGCGTTTCGCAGCATGTCAAATTTCCGTGACGTGGACATGTGCTCTGATAACAGAAATCACTAAAGTTATGACGAAATCGTATAAAATGGTGATTGAGTGGTTTCACTGTGACGGCTGACATTATTTTCAGATAATTTCACATCAATTCTCCATATGGCAGTAAATAAGTTTTGGGCTATGCGTATTATTTTTCAAAGAACTTTTTTGAAACATGAGTGATCGTCACATCTTTGCATTTTTCTTTGATTTTCGAAAATCATTTTAGAAATAGAACACTTCGACGTTTATTCTCAGGTTATTTTTAAAAAGTTATAACAAGATTTATGCCGCAATGAAATCAGTATCGAAACATAAGAATCTATTTCTCATGACATCAGAAAATGTGTTATTGGCTTTCAGGAAATCCTATCAAAAAAACCACGGTTGCTTGCATAATTCGAAATAAATGAGAAAACTTGAGCACATCCAATCCATCCAATTCATCCCTCCAACGACAAGCAGATTATAGCAGCAAATATCGTTTTGATATTTTCCCCCGATATTTTTATATCGCATCGAAATATATACATAGCAAACACTACGCTATTTACGTACATAGGGTCAAGAAATAGTACAGATATCGCATCAGGTGTGCATTATCTTCCTAGAACCTCCACCAAAGAGATTATCATCATCAATTACTATCGCATTCAGTGGCATCTAAATTAATTACCACCCTAATGCTGCCAATAAATTCATAAATACAAATTAGTTACATAATCTTGCGAGTGCTGCGTGAGGTCCTGGAAAAATTGACTTTGATATGTGCGAATGGTAGTTGCGGCGTTGATAGTGATAGTGTTGGTGGAATGATGGAATCGCTGCTGGATGCGAAATAAAATTGCTGCAAACTGGTTGACATCGGTTATATCCTTTTATTTCTTTACATGAGTGTCGCTGTAATAAATTTCGGCATCACGGAAATTAGACTAAAAGCTCCATTTATCACGGGAGCAATTACGGCTCAATTTGTTTATGGAGCAAATCCGTTAGAGATAATCGTATTAGCACATTCAGTTCATTTCACTGTCAATACAGTGAAGTTTAAAGGATATGGAGTGGGAAAATTGAATGTGAGTTTTGCAAAATACACTAGGGATAAAAATTGAGGCACAATTAAATCTCATAAGGTTTCATGATACCAGCGACGTAAGAGATTACTGGTGGCAATGGTTAATAAAAAAGAAATTAAGTTATTGGAGATTTGCTGCTCAATATTTTGAAACTGTTTGCTTGAACTTATAACTGATAAAATTCAGTGCACATTCTCTATCTAGATTTATTGATTCACTCGTTCAGCACATACAATTTCCTGAAGTCACTGAAGCACTACTGTACGTAATTGTAAGCATGAGCATCACTTTTTGTGCTACGCTTATATTCCGTATCACCATGTGTCCTTTTTGCGAGCGCCAAAGCTGAGGTGTATCCTTCCCGACATGCAACTAATGCTACAATTTAAGCTCAAATCCACTTTGATCCCGACCGGATCCGTGGCGTGTTCTCTTCGTATCACATTATGCGAACGAACGGGTGGGTATCTACCGAGCGTTGGAGGATGGCGGTAACGGTTAGTTAGCATGCATCTATTAGATTAGTCGCTTTGATTATTCTGAATAATTGTAAGGCACGCCATTAATTAGCGAAATAATTAATAAACTTACATGGCACCGCCATGAGCTATATTCGCGTGACATGTTAATGAAGTGCTGGTGTACACGAAAAATTGTGGGCATACTGTTATTACGTACACCGATGAAAAGGATCAGAATGGAATGAATCTAACACTTTTTGCCCTTATTTAAGATGTTTTGAATTAACTATATCAAAGTCAAGATTCAATATCATTGAATCGATCTGATTTGATGAGATGGTATCAAAAGTTTTTCGAGTATTACAAATGGCTGATGATGATGATGAGTAGTGAAATTGATTTCAATTTTTCCTGCAAAACCGTTAAAGACTTTTTGAATGTTCTCTTGATTTCAAATAAATTATTTTAGTACTTTTGCAAAACTATTCAGAATAGTTTATAATGAAAAGAGATATTCAGTCTGTCGAAAATTGTATTCTTCTTGAATCTCAAAAGAGTTAAAGGGTTAGGTGGGTTTCAAAGGTTCAAAACAGGTATATTTTTACTAATTTTTTGTATATATCCCATTAAATATTTTATTCAAACAGTTTACCATATAAAAGATACACATTTGATAAGTAGTTTGTGAGAGTTGTATTGAAATTTTTTGAAAATTCAGTTATTGGGACCTCATCTCCTGTGACACTTAAAAAAAGTTATTTTGCCGTAGTCAGGATAACTCATGACAGGTTAATCTGAAATTAAAAAAACCAAAAACTTTCCGTTAGAAGATGATTATAACTCATGCTTGAACGAAGGAAAAAAATAAAGTAAAATTTGCATTTTTGACGGAGTTGTAAACCAAAAATTCCATTTTTTTAGTAAAATTTGCACACTGTATGACTTTCAAAAATTACTTAAAATAGAGACGAAATAGATCTAGAAGAAGAAATAGAAATAGAAGAAGTGTGCAAAATTTGAAGAAGATCGGCACACAAATTTTTGAGAAATTGTGACTACCGGTTACAAAAATAGAGTTTCGAGAAAAAAGCGATTAAATTTTTACATAAGAATGACACTGGGCCTGGTGGGCAAAATTTAATTTTACTCGGATCATTTTAAAATTTTGGGAGAATATTCTAGACATATTGTACTATTAAATAAGCAAAAAAAATAAAAATTGTTTTTTTTTGAAATTTTGAAACCTACCTAACCCCTTAAATTAACCAATTTATCTGGCATAGGTAGCTATTAAATTCACATTAATAATGAATGGTATGTTAAAAATCAAAATTTAAAAGACTTCTATCTTCATGACATCAAGGACGTTTCTGGAATTGAAACTTGCATTAAGGGGCTACATAGGTCTTGTATTTTCAAAAAATCCATCGAATTTTTTAAATTCCATATCAAAGTATAGTATTTCAAGAGTATGCACACAAAAATTCAACTAAATTTGAGTAATATTACCGGATTTATAGAGATTTGAATACCGCGTGGTCGGTGCGTGTGCTCAGCCTTACCTATCGTATTATACGCATGCAGCGCGGTGCCACCGCGTAAAATCAGCTCCTTTCTATTTCATCATACATCACAACATCAAAAGGATGCTCTGAACATTGCGAATGAGGTGAACGAACAACTGTTTGGTCCTGGAATCGACGACTCGATGTAAGTCACTAAAAATAACTTTAATTCATAAAGTCGCGGTTCAAAAAACAACTTTAAACGCATTTTCTCCAAACTTTGTTTTCCCGTGAGGTAGGCACGATTTCTCCAGAATGAATCAACCGATTTTGCTGAAACTTTGCACAGTTCCTCTTTATAGTATTGACTCGTGCTTCAACGAAGAGATTTTCATTCGGTCAACTCGTTTTTGTTTTATACGAAAAAAAAAAATATTTTAAAAACAATGAGAATTGGAAAAATGCTAAAAAAAATTGAGACGAAAATTCATTCAAATCCATCTTAAATCTTTAGATTTCATTTTTTTTAATTCCTTCGTTCAAGCATGAGCCAAGAACATAAACTATAAGAAATTTTTTGAATTTTTGATTTAGGATGAACCTGCACCGAAATATTCTGCCTACCGCAAAAAAAAAGTTGGACGAGAAAAACTGCAGGGAAATTGATAATTTGCAATGTTTTTAGCTGAATTTTTTTTAAAACTTTTTGAAATGCTAAACTTTTATGAGTGTAAATTTTGAACAAAATAGATTTTTGGTTTTTAAAATACACATTTTTGAAAACAATAACTGCATTCCTTAAACCATAATAATTTTATAAATGGTTAAATTCGAGCAACTGTAAACACGGTAAAAGAAAATTTACATAATTTAGCCTATAAAGGTACGATACAGAAATTATTTACTCGAACAAGTTTTCGTCAGAAATTTTTTTTCAAATTGTTGAAAGCCTAAACTCAAATGTTTTTTGTTCAATCATGTTTAAATTTGGCACAAATTTTTTCTATAATATTAATTCTTAGATAAATTTCAGAGTTTCATAAGATTTATTTAAAAAAAAATTCTGAGTGAAAATAATTTAATAACAGGTTTTTAACTCAGAAATATTTTTTAAAAGTGTCTCAATTTACGATTTGTTTTTTAAAAACTTTTTTCAGTTCATCCAACGAAAAATTTCATATGTTTCAGTCCATTAAACAAAATCTAGAAATTTCACCAATGGTCAGCTCAAACCGTGACGAAAGATTGGGTCATAATTATGCTTTTTCAGTTAAAATGGAAAGTATAAATAAAACAAATGTTATGTTTAAAAACAGAAAACTAGTTTTTCATTAATTTTTTTTTATGAAATCTGGTGGAAATATTACCTTCAGTGGTTATAGCACTTTAGCGATCGGAAATTATAGGTATGGTAATAAAAATTTATTTTGGCGCAGTTGTCAGGTATATAAAATAGTGATTATCCAGCACAAATATCAAATCAATAAAACATTCAAAAATTATGAGCCGTCAAAAAAGACCCTTTTTAAAAATCCTCACCAATTATGGATATTTTTTTCTGCCAGTCACCGTTTCACAAATACATTGCAAAGTGAACAACAGCTGTGTTGGGAGCACTGCGATATTGTTTTGAGTTTTCAAATAGGAAGCTGTCACCATATAATACTTCTTCTATGTACACTACCGCTCATATATATTTGCCCACCCTGAAAAACTGGAGTATTCGGGATCAGGAAATAAAATTAAAACTTTTGATGAGTTTGTTCTTTATTTAATTCTTATCATAAATTAGGAAAGAAGATACAAAATAATGTCATTTCCATTTAATTTTAACTTACTTTTAGTTACAGCTTCACATCATTTAATTTTTTAATTTTTTAATTTTTATTCTGATTGTAAAAGATGCTACAAATGTTCGGTAAACGCTAGACAAACATATCGGACGTTTCTATCCAGTTCATCCCATAAGAGCTCAATTGGGTTGAGATCAGGAGACTGTGGTGGTCAAACCAGTACATTAAGCAGTCCGTCTGCTGAAAGCTTTTTCAAGTAGTCCTTGCAAAGCTTGGGGGTATGATTCGGGTCATTGTCGTGCGGAAATGTGAATTTACTTCGATAAATGCGCAGTCTAGATGGCAACATTTCAGTTTCAAGTAATTCCCGATAGTGCTCCTTTCTCATTACGCCTTGGATTCGGCAAATGTTACCAATCCTACCTCCACCAAAACAACCCGATACCATAACAGAGCCACTCCCATGTTGGATGGTAGGCACTAAACATTGATCTAATGTTCGTTCTTCTGCTGACCTCCGCACAAAGACTTTGCGTCTGGAGCCAAAAAATTTGAATTTCGATTCGTCACTCCAGAACATCGATTTTTGGGCTGTTTCGCCCATTCTTTTTATTTCTTCACTTTAGCGGCTATTTATGGATCAGAAAGACGTCTGTTATGTTTGCTGACAATCACTATTTTCCTATCTTCAGCTGCAGTTGTGGTCCTGGATCTTTCACACTGTTTTTTTTTATATTTCTGACAATTCCAGAGGTCTTAAATTTATTCACGTCGTAGTCTACTGTTCTCTGCATCATTAATGATGCGCAAATATCGTAGCGCGTATTTCAGTCGAAAAACTATGGGTGATGTCCTATTTTTTCTTCATTAAGTTTTTTTAAAACTCAGTTGCCTAGCAGATAAATCAGTGGTAATATCGAAGCTTGAAGAAATTCTAATTAAAACAAATTGATGTTCTTTCATCCCTCAGCAGAGTAAAATACCAAATATATCGTAAAATAAACCATTTCCACCTCAAAGAATGTTTTTGCATCCAAAAGAATTCTATTGATAGTTTCCAACAACATCAATGCAATGCATTTAATCGGGAACGCAACCAGAGGAATCAATTACTGAAGGATCAATGAAAGATGAAATTCAACAAAAGCTATCGTTTTCCTTCCTCATACTCTTGCACTAAATCAACGGGACATAGCCGACATTTCATATTCATCTAAAAGAGAAGTGTAGTAGTTACTGGTTGCAGCCGAAAGGATCTATAGTCTAAACGTAAAAGCTGTTGTTGATGGTCGTTCGGGGGTGGTGGGGTTATCCATTGCGTATTTTAATCAAATTAAATCTTCCGGTCCAGCAGGCATTGTGTCCTCGCTCCACAACAGTCGCCAACACGTTAAAAGTTCAAAGTGGCGACATTCACATTGACGTGCAATGCTGTCCTGTCCAATTCTGCTTGCTTCGGTTGCAATTCGTTGTTATGCTTTGCAAAAATTTATCCACCGTGTTCGGTCCATTTCAGGATATTTGCTATTTGTACGGTAAGCGAACAAAAAAAAATTTGTAATATGTTTTTAGGACTCATAGCGTCCATTGATGCAATGAGCTGATGGTAGTGTAAGGAAGGTGGTAGAAGCCACTGCATATCTGGAGCATTGAGACAGCAACTGCTTCTTTTTAATAGGCATTGGATAGGTGAAATGGACACGCAATTGCTTTTGACCGGTTTAACATCAAGTGTGTAAGTGAACCTTTAGTGTCTGTGGTAAATCAATCTAGGAAGCCAAGTAACGAAGATTGAAAAAGTTGAAGGGGAGAATGGAAAATAAATGGATAAATTCTTCCGATTGACAGCTTCTATAAATTGCATTACTCTAGTCTCAGTTTGACAAAATCATTTTTTAAAATTAACTGATACCAATTTAGTTACATACACTATGGAAATAATAGCACATCCTTTATTTTTCATTGTAGTGGTAGTCGTAAATATTTTCTTTACCTCCTTCAGCTCATCCCTCATTATCATACAGTTGGTGCAACTCAATTTCAAGAAACCTAGTTGCTTCTTGTTTACAATTTTTCTTCCACAAGGAGGAAGACTTAAAGGGGGAAAATCACATTAGACGGTTCAAAAATTGACTTTTTTGTCAAAAGTTCAGCTATTCAAAAGTGTGCTCAAAAAGTTTGAGACCGATATTCGAAGTCCTTCTTATATTTCCGGGGCAATAATCGAAGCGCGCTCGAGTATATCTCACGACGAATGGAGCGATCGCAGACAAGCTGGGTGGGGCCACGCAGCTGTCTTGCTTTGAATCTATTTTACTTTGTATATATTGGGGCAGGTGTAACAAGCAAGAAGATGTATTTTTCTGGTATCCCTGTGTATATCGAAGTACTACACAAATCACTTTGATATTCAGTTTTTTACTTGAAACGCGTTTTTCCGGCTTGCGTGCATTGTATCTTAGAAAATTTTGACCGATTTGCAAAACCCAAAAAAGATGGGTTCTTAAAAAATTTGCATATAATTTAACTTGAAATAGGGATAAAAAATTTCGATTTAGAGTTTTCTCATGACAAAAGCATAAGCAAAATTTCAATTTCATTTTTAAACGCGTCACAAATTTGCAATTCTCCAAATTTTCACTCAAAATCTGGTTAATCGAGAAATTATACAAACAGATAATATAGAAAATTCCCATGGATTCCTTACACAATAAAATTGTGGACTCCAGCATGCACGGCAATGAGAGACTCGGACGATGGACCACCATGAATAACAGCTTCTAATTTGTCGAAAAAGCGTAAAAATAGGACTCCTAATGTGATTTCTTCCTTACGTAAGGCTTGGTTAGGGATCGTACTTTATGTAACACTATTCAAATCTTAGGGTTCTTAGTTGGATAATCAAATAGGCAATCTAACGTCAAGGTAGTCTGTAGAGATTGTAACTTGCATCAGCATTTCGCAACGTTCAATGTTTACTAAAATATTAGCGACAATGTCTACCTATTGATATTCTTTAATGAATTGCTTACAAAAAGGAAGTCTTACATTTCGCTTATCGTCCTATTCAATTTAATACAATAAATAATCGATTTGTTTTGCAACGCTAAAAACATCAACAGCATTTTATTAACAGGACAAATGAGAAGTTTTATAATAACGAAATAAATATACGGCATGCAATATGTTTGAACATGAAATACAAAAACTCTATGTTAAAAAATGAGCCATTTCATTTAAATCAGGTCCTTTTGCCACGCCAACTATTCCATATAGGTCATTGAATATGGCCAGTATCCTCATACATATATTTACACGTGTCAATAGTTGCGTTTGTCTGCCTATCATGGTCCTGTTGGCGTCAAATTTGTATCCTTCTGGTGTGTTAACTTTTAATGTGAGCACGCGTTCAACCATAAAAATCCATCCTGACAATAAAAAGAAAAAAATATACATTTTAATGTTGAAGAGCGTTGAAAATGGTTTTCGGGCACCTACTGGACTCTATACGTTAGCATAATACATTAATATTCGAATAATGCGTTGTAATGGATTTTGGTTTGGCCCATTCAAAGGATATTCAGTATTTTAGTTGAGATCTGAATGAAGTGAAAGGTGTCACTGTGCAAAGCTTTACAAAATATCAGACCTTTTGTTGTTAGTTTTTATATTGGTTGACACTGACGAGGTGAATCAGCATTCGAAATAGTTTTTCTGCAAAAACGGGAACATGCAATCCTCAATCTTTTAAATAATTACAACAGAGCCTTAGATTTGATCAACAGGGAATTGTGCGAAGTGTTTGTTTACTTATGTCGGTCGGAAGTTAGCATAACTAGGCACAACGAAACTCGACCAACTTAAAGTTGAAGGTGACAACAATAGTGAAATGGAATCTGGAAACGAGATTATGGGTACAAAGCCAAAAGAAGATGCTTTTACTTTTTTGTAAATATTTTTAGTGATTTTTGTCGAATGGCTAATAGAGCTGCAACATTGATTGGATTTTTAAATTTACCGTTGCGCAGAGTTTTGTGTCCCATCAAAGAGTTAACAACTACCGCAGCTTCTGCTATGGTTTACTGTTTTACACAAAAGATCGAAAATGAATCGATGAATATGAAAATTTTGCCATAGCTTTGAATTGAAAACAACGCAAATGTAATAGATAATACAGGTTCTATTTTTTGAGCTTCATTTTTTATATCTGTTCTAGATATTCAAGCATAACCGACAGTATGCGTGTTCTTTCATAAGGTAATTTCTTTTTTCATTCATATAATAAGCTTGCTTTCAAGTGAGTTTCAACTATATGTCTATTGGCTCATTGGCTAAATCATTCATTGCATGTTACTTTAGATTATCTTTTAAAATACAATTATAACCATTCCAGAATTCACATCATGCGTTGATGACTAGAAAAACTTGTAAATATCAACAGATATTGAAAATCATCGACCAAATATAGTTTAAAACTCATTTATCTCAACCATCCACAGTAAACTATCCACCATTCAACTAATCACCTTCAAGTGGTTGTGTTTTTCTTTGAAAATAAGCTGTTAATGTGATTTGAACGTGAAAAATGGAAAGTCATTAACTTCTTGAACTTGCGTCCTTCATCAAAACGAAAGCTATTTTGCCAAAAAGGCTTCGTCACAACTCAAATACGCCCATCCTTCATCAGCAACTAAAGACGTTCCATTCACCAGTGCTTGACTATTCGTATATCCTATTTAAGGATATGTATGGACAGGAAGAGGATATCATCACTTGCAAATGTTTACAAGACATCACATGTCGACTATTACTGACCTTTATCCTCGACCTTAGGTTCGAGGCCAACCAGCCAACTTACCCTAGATTGCTAGCTAGCTTTGGTCTGCGTAGAGTCATTCGGCCGCCATCAATCATAGGTCTCCTTTTCGCTACACTAAAATCTAAGCCACAACGCTTGTTTTGTGGCATTTATTTACGCTAATGGGTTTAGTGTGTTAAAACCATATATGATTGGTAGTCCAAAGAAACTTTAGTGTAGTAAAATATCCTATTTTCAGGACAGCAGTCAGAGATCGAGAAATTGGAGACAGGATGATGAAACGATGTGTACCTCGTTCATATTTGAAGTTGACCTTACGAAATGGTTTTTTTTATAAATTTGCGTTCTCAATTTCGAACGAAGAAGATTGCATTAGTGATGAACGAAGAACGACAAGTATTTACAAAACATCTTGGCATCCAAAATATAGGAAGAGAAAATGACAATATTTTGGAGATTAACTACAAGCATAATATTTAGGGTTTTTTTCTAAAATAATGCGGTGTTTTTAATCAATATGCTATAAGGACTAAAAGCAACATACGTATCACTGTGGTAACATATCAATTAAACCATACATTCATTTACTTCCATCTCCCCATCGTTCAGCAATGTCGGCTTCCTGTTCCATCCTAATGAGATGCTCCGTTAATAGTTATAATGCATTTCAATTAAAATCCTGTCACCTGGAAAATTGAATGAGGACACTTAATTATCACGGGTTATTTCACCTTTTCTCTTGTCAACGGAACAAAGCAACCGTTTCAGAATCGCTCACAGGTTAAATCTAGGGATGTAATGTCTGTGAACATGTCTTTTGCACGGAACACACTCCATAATCCATTTTCCAAGAAGATCTAATTGATGCTGTTGTACGAAAATCCAGGATGTATATTCATACCTCACTTGCAGATAAATTTCTAAGTGAAATTGGAAGTACGTTAGGATGTAGATTTTCGTCCTTAAAACACTGACATGCATTAGCCTTTGTAATATTATTATGAGAGTACAATCAACTGATTACTAGAAAATATCCTTGGAGAAAAGCAAGTCCTTTACAATGCATTGAAGTCTTAATGTAATTAAGCAAGAACTGAAGGAGCTTAGTGGTTCGTCTCAGCTGTATTGAATGGAGGCGAGATTCGTAGTATAGGTTGTAGTAAATGGTGTTTTCCAATCGTTACTATTTGAAGGAGTTGGTTTTGATTGGATAATCATTTACATTTGTGCTTTTGCTGGTAGATTGAAACTAGAATTGAGTCAAAGATGCTGATCTTTCACTTGCATTAGTTTAGATTGTTATATACATGGTACTGAAATACTGAGTATGTAAGAAGAAGAGTAATGAATCTTACAGGTATTCAGGATGAGTTACTAGTTTTGGGGATTCAATATTTAATTCGAGTGTATAGAAGTGGTGATGCTTGAGTTTTAAATATGAAAGCCATTGTTCTTTAAAATTGTCCACAATCTTATCTACCACACATTGAGCTTTAAATCAAATTTCACTGAGAAATGTTTTTTAAGCAGTACTTCATTAGGGAACATATCCTTCAATTTTTGTTCGAACAACTTGAATTGTATTGGATCAGTAATTTTATAGCTTGTACAAAGATTTAGTTTACTGTTGTTTTCGTTTGGATCTTTCAATCATACCTTTGTCTTCTAGGCAGTGATCTGTTATATATAGCAAAAATGAAAGTATCTAATATTTCTGCCATGTTTTGAAACCCTTGGAGACTTACATTCAGGACAAAAACAAGTTACACATTGGGAAAGTCTACTTTGAGTCATCTAGCCATTTAAATTTATTTTCATGTTAGCGGAAAGTCTACTTGCACTAATAATGCATCACTAATTTTTTGGATAGCCAAGATAGACATGTCATGATACAGAGTGTCGTGAGTGCTTAACGTGACTGCCTATCAGGGCGATTTGAAGTCACGGTCCGCGGTCGGACAACGGGCAGCTACCATGCGGCTGCCAACGCCCTCCCACCACCACTTAGAAGTACCAGTTTGCCTACTGAGTGCAGGCTCAGTGACCTTACTGGTGGAAGCGAGGCCGTCCTAATCCTTTGCCGATCTCTCGGTCTCGGCACCGTGTTACCTCGTAATTTCACGCCGAGCCCCCACAGTTGCTGCAGAAGTCTTCATGCTCAGAAGCATGAAGGCTTTTAAGCGCATTTAGGGAGGCTCCACGCGCATATGGGTCTTAACCACAGCTACCACGTTCGTACCCCCCTATAGGGGGTCCTCATCGCGACCCGTGGTACCAGATTGACCCCTGGTAAGGCTTCGTGGACTTGAGCCCCTCTCAAGCCCACTTCGGTTGTGTTCGACTGCAGGCACTGAACTCCGAAGGCTGTGCTGGACAGGATATGATACAGAGTGGCCATTGTTTGTTTCGAGTGCTATACAAGATGGTCCTTTTTGGAAAGCAGCCAGCTATTCACAATTGAACTAGCATACACAAGTACATATACTCTTCTTGTAGATGATCTCATGTATTTTCTAATTATTTGACAAGTAATGAATTCAGACACAGATTCTTCTTCTGCTTTATAGAAATTTACAAAAATTAAAGACAAAAATTCAAAGCAAAGCACAAATGACTCAAATATTGGCGTAAAAAGAGAATAGTTCGGAATTTTAATTATCTAAATACGCATAAATTATTAACAACTACTTGAAATCAAAGGATGCTATTTATCCGAGCCTTCTTGAACTGATAAATTCATTTAGAGACAAATGCAAGGAAAAATACTATTGCAAGCATTTTTAAAATACTACTGATTTCTATTTGAATTCTCATAATTTTCAGTGATCGCTTTGGTGGCATTGCTTTATATATTTCACAATTAAACGCAATTCTTTTTGTAGTATTAATTTTAGCGTTGGTCATCTGGACTTTACTGAACGTGCTTGTTCTATTCAATAAACACGGTTGCGTGTAATAGAAAGAAAAATGCAGTCAGCAATCAAGACAACAATAAAAAAGGACAAAGCCATTGTTTCGTTATAAATAATTGAAATGAAGTCGCTTGTTTCCATTTTCGTCAAGAAGAAAATAGTTCTTCCAGAGAAAACAATGGCTTCCCATAAAGCTAGGTTGCAATACAACTATCTATTTGACTTTCATCTCGTGCATGCAAGTGACATGATACCTTGGAATCTAGTTTTCTCGGTAAAAGGCTTTTACAGATTCCACAAAATTGAGTACCCGACAAAGCAAACATATTGGAATACGTGTCCTTTCGACATCACTTGCTATCAGCACGGAATCAGCATTCCAGGAGGTTCCCATCTCATCGACAATTGGATGCTCTCCACCAATCCTCAGCGCCGAGTTTATTTGCTTCCGATCCCTGGCTAGGAAACGGAAGGTTGGGGGTTCGATAAATAAATGTGTTCGTCACAAGCATCACGGAAACGAATTTTATATGTAAACAACACTGAAAACGAAGCAATGTAATGTAGAGAGCAAGATGCGTTACGAACAATTTCTGTGTATATCCTGGCAATATCCTGCATGCCGAATGAGCTGCTAATGCGATAATTTATAACTGATTCTACCGAAAATTACAAATAGAGTTTCTAATTCATTAAGCTCGTGATTTATGTATGATGTGGATACATACTGATTCAGAACGGACAAACATTGAGACTTGTCCTCGTCAGGGCGCGGAGAGGGTTAATTGGAGAGCTAGTGCGACTGTAGGACGCATATGGTATTCAATTTGAATATCTCGGGGCGTACTTAGTAGTTACAATCCCAACTACAACATTGTACACAAACAATACAATTCAACTGAAAAATAATTCGCTCCAACCATCATGTCCTTGTTGTTGTATTTCAGCTTGTCCACACATTCAGCTTGTGGGATTAGTAGAATCTCGAAAATGATGCCAAAACTATGGTAACTTGTCGTGCTGGCAAGCATATATTAGAGCTGTTTGCAGGATTATATTTTACACTCCGTGATATGTTGGAAGGTTTCATGTGCGCTGGACAAAAATATGGATGGAAGATTAGATAAAAGTACAAGTAATTTTTCCATGCTTGATAAGAGTAGTTGAATGTGGTTTAAATGCAGGATACACATGTAATTCTAGTCATCTCAATTCGAAGGTTCCCATCAAAGTATCCATTGAAAAAGTGTCCGCCAACTTGCATTATCGTTTCAGTCTAGTCAAACAACCAACGACTGTAGAAGCGCCGATAGGTTAACATTCACACCCCTTCTCAACATTTGCAACGTATAACAATATCCTTCGGGATGTGTCATTTCTACAGATGAAATAGAATAGCGAAAACCTCCCTCTCATTGCTTTGGTTACTGAACATGACCTTCTATTAAGCGTGTGCTCTAACTTCTCATCCTTCTTGTGTGCGGACGAAACGGGACAAATGAGATGATTTATCTGACTCGGTCGGTAAATAATGCGGTGTCGTCGATTATTTGGGCCAGGACTTTATTTTGATGTATTGTCGACTTTTTGTGCGATTAGTCGCTACATGATCCGTGGCATCAAAGTTGATGGATATGGAGAATCATCAATTTTTACCGCTAATGGAAATCTAATGACCCTTGGCATGCTAAATTTTTGACTAAGCCCCCCACAAAAAGAGACGTGGCACCAGGACATTGAGAAAGGGAGGCGTGCCAAATTGCTGAACGCTACAATTCATTATGGAGGATGAGAAAGCCTGAGAAGACAATTTGCCTGTTCTGTTTGTGCTTGGATTATTAGCAATTTAGACTAAATTAGATGGCTACAAAATTGTAATATACATAAATTATTGTCGTTGGGGCGGAAAATTTATGAGACAAGCCATCGAGTTCCATTGAATTTACAGAACAATGAAATTGACAATGTAATTTGGGTAGGATACTAATGGGAGGCATTTATTGAAGGAAGCATTGCTGGGTCGTCACTGCTCTCCAGTCGTATGTGGAATGGTGTTTAACTTATAATGATGAATGTTGTTTATGAGGTACAGTGGTAGGCGTTCTGTGAATGCTGGATGACGTTGCGAATTTCTTTTTTTGTAATATGAAAATAATTCGATAGCTTCATTTAAGTGTAATAGAAGCAATCATCTCAAATTTGTGTCACTCGTTTATTGAATCAGGCTTATTTCGGTATAGAAAGTACAAATTTTGGTTTTGATTGAATGAGTTGAGAGGCATATCCTGTGATGCTGCTGCCGACCGTTTTTACAACATTCTAGAAGTAATCCTTCCACAATTTGTTCCTGTATCTTCATCTTCTTCTTCTGATCTAATTTGGTTTACTACTGAAATCCGTCGCTTGCTTCATCTAAAAGAATCTTCCCGCCTTAGATACAAACGTCATGATATCAAAGATGACTTAGCTTAATACAAATAACTTCGTACTATGACCAAACTTAAAATAAATCAGGCTCGTCTCTCATACTATGAGAATGTTGAAAACTCTATTAGAGCAGGCAACGTGAAGGTTTTTTGGTCACATGTCAAAAATATTCGCAGCTCTCGCGCAACTCCTTCAGCCTCCATGTATTTTGGTATTTCACATGCCAATCTACCCCAGACTTGCTGTAACCTACTTGCACAACACTTTCAATCCATTTTCTTATCGCCTAAACCGATTGCCAGTCCCAATATAAGATTTAGGCACTTCTTCACTGTAATATCACCGCCCTACACATCATCATTTCTTGTTGAATCTCTGATAGAAAATCTTGACCAAAATGTAAGAGCTGGTTCTGATGGTCTTCCTACCCTTTTTTTAAAGCGAACAAAAGATGTTATAAGCCTTCCGCTGAGCATAATCTTTAATAAAAGCATCACTGCCGGAACATTCCCAAACTATTGGAAAGATGCTCTTCTTGTCCCAATACATAAAGATGGCCCCGCTAATTTAGCGTCAAACTACCGACCAATTTCCCTACTTTCGGTCTGCTCCAAGCTACTGGAAAAACATATTAATAACTTTATTCTCTATTACTTTGGTCATCTGATTGCAAAAGAGCAACATGGTTTCCGTTCCCTTCACTCCACGTCTTCTAATCTTGTTGGTTTTACAAACTTTGTTGCAAATTCTTTCGAGTCCAGGCATTTGATATAGTGTCTTATGATATTCTCTTAAATAAATTAGTCACCCTTGGCTTCGCAGACTTCCTTTTGGGTTGGCTATCTTCTTATCTTACTTACCGAAGCTGCCTAGTAGTTTTCAATGGCTGCACTACGTGTTCGTTTTTTCCAAATTCGGGTGTCCCCCAGGGCTCAATTCTTGGACCGCTTCTCTTTCAACTTTTCATAAAGTACCTGCCTTATCGCTTCTCTTGTGAATGTCTTTTATACGCCAACGATCTTAAGCTTTTCGCTCGGATAAAAAACTATAGTGATTGCCTCAACCTGCAAGCTAACATCAACATCTTGTCTAGCTGGTGTTTAGAAGATGACCTAACGCTTAACGTAGACAAATGCTTTATGATGTGTTATTCTTTGAAAAAAAACACCATTTGACGCCATCTACCATATTAGAAACAGTGAATTGAAAAGAGTTAACACTATCAAAGACCTTGGAGTTATTTTCGATGAGAAACTTTGCTTTAATTTTCACTATTCCGACTTAGTAAATCGTGCATCACGTATGTCTGGTTTCGTACTTCGAACTTCCCAACACTTCTCCTCTATCGAAAGCTCCCTCACACTTTATCAAACCCTGGTGAGAAACATTCTCGAGTATGCTTCGGTTGTTTGGTCGTCTTATCATGCTTGTGATCGTACACTGCTTGAGTCCGTTCAACGTAAGTTTACACGATCTTTGTTTTATAAATTCGGCCTACCGTATACGAAGTATCCTGATAGGTTGAGAATTTTGAAACTTCCCTCACTTCTGGATCCCAGAGTACTTCTCGATCAAGGTTTTTTGTATAATTTATATGTCATCATGTGTCCTGCATCCGAAAGCATAGCACTTCGCGTTCCTTCCCATAACACCAGGAGTTTCAACTTTTTTACCCCACCATTGCTGAATTAGCAGTATACTTTAACTCTCCTTTGCAGAGAATAACGAGACAGCATGATGCACTTCCACTTGGTCCTATGTCTTCATATTTTTATTCTTTTTATTCTTTCAAACGTATTTTAACTTCAAAACTTGAAACACTGTAATTTTAATGTGTAATTAGATCTAATCTGTTCATTGAATTTTCCTAAATAAAATAAATAAAAATAAAAAAATCACGAAATATTAGTGGAATCATTATTGACACCTTAGGAGTCATTCCTATTTTTCAGAAATAGGAAAAGGTATTAAGAAGAATGGATGGTGGAGGGATTTCAAATTGTATTTGGCTTAATTTAACCGGCATGAACGAATCATCTTAGAAATGCAAGAATTCTTCACATGCTCTAATTAATAGTTGGTACACGCAATCTTGGGTGAAGCGTGAAAATGGTTAGGAAATTCCAAATATTTTTTCATCGATGTATATAAAATAAAATGTACGGTTTCTAGAAGTTCCAGTAGGATGCGTTCATAATTCCGTTCATAATTGTTCGGGGATAATTCAAGACATAAAGAAATTGCAGTCTATCAAAAAATAAAGTTTCGCTTAAAAATGCCCACGTTGTTATGTACTTTAAAAATGAATTTTTACACTTTTATTTAACTCTTGACTTCAAAGAATTCGATGAGAAATAGTTAATTTTTTAAATTAATATTAATCTAGTTGATGTAAGTCCGAAATAAACTGCATTAATACCAACTTTACCCATTGAAAACGTTTGTTTGGAACAAACTCAATTTAACAAATTTCGCTTGCCACTTATTTAAGACAGCAGCATAATAAGGTCGTAACCATTAATGATGCGCAAAAAAAACTTGACTCACTCGAGCTTGAAAACTATTAAAAATAAATCATCCAAACATGAAATACGCGCGAAACTTTTAAACATACTCGAAACTCCTTAAATGTTTTCCCGAGAAAAGTGTAGCCTTCAATTTTCCCCATTGCCTGCATGTAGAGTACTTCGTTGTTCAACAACGTGTCTCTCCACTTCCTGCCTGCCTTCCTGCCATCGTTTGCTTCGTCCTTTTTGGCCCAATTTATCTTGTGTTGCACAGTTTCATGTCGTCAAGGACGAAATCGTATCATGCGAACATTGTCAAAGTGCAATTGAAAAAGTTGGACGAGTGAAAAACCCATAAATACTTCAGGTGGAAAAGTGAAAAGAATTAAAATCAATTGGCAAGCCGTCAAGGATGATAAAGGATTACCTTCGCTCCATAGGTCTAGTAAAGAATAAAACGAAGACTTCAAGCACGAACGGGAGTTGAAACAAAGTACGCGAGTGAGAATGGTGTCGGCGCTCAGGATGTGATAAAGGTGGCAGCAAGGTGTTCAGGAGGCAATGCCAGTACCACAGGAAGTGTCTTACTTCCACCTGTTTTTTTACAGTGCCGAAGCAGCAAAAAGTTGAGAGCAGCCCGAGTGATTCAAGCTCACCTTCGCAATATTTCTTGGGAAAGTTCTTGTGAAAGTTGTTCAACTTTGTTCTTTGTCGCTCGTTTACCGAATGAAAATGCAGGCTGCATGCCATCGTCCACGAGACATTTCTTATTGCCATCTTAATCTCTTCAACACGATGTCTTTCGAAAAGAATGTCCGCTGACGCCACGTCGTGCCGATGGCTGGCGTCATCTCAGCCATTCGCAATAATCTGGTGTTGCAGCAGTTGTTACAGCCCAGGCTGAACAAAACCAAGGGAAAGATTTGTGAAAGGAAAGGATACTGTCGTCTTTTTGCTGGATATTTGCTGAATGCAATTTATTTGTAATTTGACAACTAGTTTGGGATTTCGTTTGAGTGAAACGTTGAGCCTTGGGAATTTCAACTGACATATTCTGAGGTGGTAAAAAAATTTGGCACGTATTCAAGTGAATTCTTACGTTTGTGGTGTCAATATTCCAAGGAGTTTGGACTCCTTTGTCAGAGAAAATGGAGAGAAATTAGTTTTCTATTTTTATTTTCAGGTACAATAGCTGAGCAGGATGAGGGCAGCAACTATAAATCTGAAATGTTTGCGATGGTTGATTGGTTGTAGTGGCAGCCCTCTTTATCAAAAGATGGCTCACTTAGGCCACAGAAGGCCCATTGTGATGCCACAGAAGATTGAAACGGCACTAGAACCTATCTTTGGGATGGTGTGAACCATTTCGATTCTCGTTTGAAGCCGCCTACTTCCGTGGGCTGGAAGGGTGAGCCTAAGATTTTCATGCGTTTCCTGGACAGTGCTGGGCATCCGCACAGTGAATGTTGGATTGTCTCACTTCACTATCCTGAATAAACGTTGCGCGCGAAGCGAAAATTCTGCATACAAGTTAAGGAAACTGTCTTTGGAAGCGTAACAAATACAGGACAATTAATTTCGATGTGATTATTCTCGGAGTATATCGACAATCGACTTGAATTTATAAATCTGTTAAATTTATAATTTACGGGCAACAATATGACCGGACGCTGCACAGACCCAACCTTGCAAAAATGAACTTAAGACCATTTAACTTACTGTTACAGATTAATATGCATTATCGGAGAAAAGAATGCAGATATTGGGACGGTTAAGAAACGTATGAATTGTGTTTGGGGAATGGGAAGTAATTAAAGGCAAAGGAATATCCCTGAATGTGTTTACTTGCATGGGATCATCTTTTCTAACTCATAATACCAACAATCTTTTTTTTTGAGTCAGTGTTTCAGAAACGTTCTAAATAAAATAACTCACTGCTCCTTATCTTTTTACTGAGCCAAATTTAAATTTTTTAATCTTAATAAAGATATGTTTTTCCACCTCTAATTTAGCCCACTAAACTTAAACAAATTTTTGAAATTGCCAATAACATTATTTTTGAATTGGTTGTCTGTTTGAGCTTTTTGATCGTGAACATATCCCTGAAGAAGGCTACAAGTAGTAGCTGAAATATATAATTGAAAAGTCGAAAATAAAATTTGGTAAAAGAAAAACTCACGACTTTTATTATTATTATTATTTTTGAATTGATTAGATGTAATACCACCCAAACCAACACCGCGAGTTGCTTTACTCTGTCAACACAGTAATAATGTTCCGGCCTGCAACAATGCAGACGAAAACAGACGAAGAAGATTGACCGTTTTGATAACTCCGCTCTCCTTATGAGAACTGTCCCAAACCAGTGTAAAGGAGGAGTGATTCTGACCGATCCTCAGAACAACATCATTACAACAGGATGCTGAGGTAAAGGTGTGATGAAAAATAGGGTGGCATATAGATAAATGATGATAAGCCCTAAAATACGGCGATCAATCCGGAGCTTTGCAATGGGGTTTATTGAAAAGATTGTGTCTGTGCTTTCTTGGAACCCCACCAGGGGTATATTGGTACCAAGGGATCCAGGGCCTCAGGGATTTGTCCCTGCCGATGTCGCTGAGGAACCTGTGGAGGTTAAAACTTGTGGGGTTGTATACCCTTTAGCCCGTAATTTCATTTCTAATACAGTTTGGGAACGGATTAATTCGGCAACCCTTTTTTATTGTGGTGCATTGGCGTGCTGTTGTGTCGTCGACAGGGGTGTCGTTACCTAAAAAGCAGCAAGGATGTTGATAGATGCAAATGCTGACCAAGGATTATGAAGAAGTCCAGGAAAGATTTGGATGAGATCTGCAACCCATACTCGGAAAAGCAGTACTTATACTTTGTTATGAGCTACAGACTAGTACGTTTATGGAGGTTTTGGTGCGAGCTAACTTCGTAACCCTGGCTTAAGAGGCCCGTGTTTTAATGATTCGGGGAAATTACATTAAATCAGGACTTAATCTGACCGTTTTGATGAAGAAGTCGGCTGCTTTTCCAGCAAAGGCTTCCACATGAAACGAATAAGGATCACAGTTACGAATAGCATAGTGTTGAAACTAAACTATTGGAGGAAAAGGAGAGCAGTAAATCGAAGCATACCGATGATTGGGACTGCTTCAATTACAGTGTCCACATAAGCCACACGAGCCATATCCAATGCATCTTGTCCACGATGTCTTTTAAGGTGGGCCTTTACAAATGAATAACCCTTCTCAAGAAGGGACGGCTGTCAATACTGATATGCAGACCCAGCCATCCATATTTTCCTAAATACTCCTTGGATACCTAAAATATTACCATTTCCAAGCCAGAAGTTTTGCGGGTAAACTTGCATCAATACATTTTTTAGGGGAATTCAACTGAATCCTACTTGGGAAATACAGCTTTGCATATACCAAATCCATTATTAACAAATAAGGCATGACTCAAGGATATATAGATTATAGACACGATTTTATGCTACTTGAGCTGAAAAAAATCAGTCAGGTGGCAAGTGTCTGACCTACATGTGAGACTAGATCGCTAAGCTAATCACACATGGAAAGGGGGCGTCCAATTGTCCTTTTTTGCGGTAGACAACACTACAGATTTGGTGGAAAATTGGATCGTTGTAAAATAGGATGATACCGAGACTATCTAAGCAAATAATATCGGAATGAAAGTCAAAATCATAAAGGATCGAATTGCCTGATCGATCAGGTCAGTAGCAGTACTTTGGAAAATAAACAACAGTAAAATCGGTCGAATCGAAAATTATTTGACGTTCGAAGACCTCATTTGAGTCACAAATTATTGAGTAAATAGTAAAAGTTTCTTTTCTTATATTGTAATGATACGCGTTGTCTTCTAAGCTGGTACTCTTCTAAGGTGATGGTCTTCACTCTTCTAGGATATGAGCTTGTCAATAGAGAAAAGTTTAAAAAATATTTGTTATCCCTTGGGTTGCCACATATTTGGCGCAGTCCGAGTAGACAGGCAGCCGATATTTCTAAAATGAATTGCCAATGTATGAGGCAATTTGCTGTCTGCCAAATTGTAAAGGCAGACGAGTTGCCGAATAGAAGGCAACGTTTATTAATGACAACCAACTTGTTGTATTAGGAGATCACTATTGTTCCGAGCCTCAGCTCAGTCAGTTCTTTTATTTTAAAATTTCGCTTACTGTTATGTACATTTAAAATTGCTTATCATATAAAAATCCCTACTCTAGTCTTAAATCTATTTACCCCAACCAATCGATCGCGATTCAAATTAATTCTCACGGAATTCGTTTACTTGCAATATTGCTTACACCAATGCACTTTGCATTGCCCCAATTATATTTTTGTTTACTCTAGGTTCAGTGATCCTCTAGAGTTTCACACGGTTATGAAAAAGGGAATTTTTAGACTACTTACCAATGTAGGTAGTATGGAGGTTGAGATCTTTGCTAAGGAATTAATTTGAGGTTGAGATCTTTGCTAAGGGATTAGTTTGAGGATGTGCCGTGGGAAATTATTTTTGGGAACTTCTGGGGGAGCTTAGTTGTGTATAGGCTAGTTCCAGGTTTGGAACTAGGAATACACTACAATTTAAAAACATTTGAAACCTTGAGGTGTTGCATGATTTAGTCTTCTTTTTCCTCTTTCCTGTAGATATTGGCACCAAAACAAAGTGATTGTGGGACCTCATCGAGGCTATACGTTGTAGCTGTAAAATTTAATGTCTGAACCCTTTCCTTTTGTAAAGGATAGTATTGGTTTACAAATCAAGTTGTGCGTACCCAAAAATGTTTCCCTAGTTCTCTTCGCAGTTAATCACCGGGAGAGAATGTCCGATCCGTGATCAAAGTTGGCATCGGATCCAAAAATTCCCGTAACAGTATTTCTAAGTTTTTATTTAAGCTTCTTTCATAAAAGCAAGTCACTGACGGCGTTTTCATCAGTGTTGTAAGGCATTCATAAAATATTGAGTGTTTTAAAACTTGCATTGAATAAATCTTTTGAAATCATGAGCTGCAAATAAAATTTCAGTCCATAGATTTCATTATCCTTACCATGCCTGCAGGTCTTTCTAACATCCGATAACTTTGCTCTACTCTTTCAGTTTCATATTCAAAGCACATACAAATCATATGCCAGACATAAAGCACCCTACAGGTCATGATTCAAACATTATTATCCCAATAAACCCAATCAGGCCCTGTCCCTAATAAATATTACCATGATTATCCTTTGGAATGCTTCTACCCCAAATCATGAACCATAAAAAGAGCTGGCATTCCCCACGGCAGTGAAATGCCATTTGAGTATTTGGGCGGCGATAATTCGACAGCCTTTTTGTGAAAATCCTTGAGCCCATTATCTGTCTATCATGCTTTTCATTGGCGCTTTCCCCGTCGCCTCCACAGCTGTTTATTAAATTATAAACCAAAATGAGTTTTATTTCGTTGCCTATTTTCAAAACACTCGAGCACTTTCCAAGTTGTTTGTATTTCAAAAGGATGTCACCTTTTCGAAGAAAATCTCGACGTGTTCGCTACGCGCGCGGTCTCCCCAGGCTGAAAGCGAACTTCCATTTCCGTATATTCAATCTATTTTCCCATTGCCATCTCTTCGCCTGGCTTTCCTTCAGCTATTCATACGCAGACCCTTCATAGAGGTCCTTATTGGCACTTACCTTAATTTTATGTTGTGAAAGGTACTCTAGACCTGTCTAACGAAAATAATTTCGTTATCGGGTTGTTTTTTCGTTTTCAGTGCTTTTCCACTCCTTCGAGAGCTCTCATGCGGAGAATGAGTTGCGAGATGAGAACGTTTGATGATTTTCAAAGGTGCGTTCCTCGTTCCTGATCCGGTTGATGTGGGATGGAAAAGGTGCTCTTCTGGATGGTGTCGTAAGGTGACTCGTCGTAACCCTGAGATTATGGCACTCTTATGGGAAGAACTCGGAACGTTGGGACCGAATTCCCTTTGAGCGTGTGGCAGAGGCGTTAAACTGCCTACGGATGAAAACAACCCCATTGCCGCAAAGCGTTGGCGGGAGGGTTTGGGTCGAGGAAGCAATACAAGAAAAAGTAAACACAGCCGAGAAAAATAGCAGCCAAAGAAAAAAAAGATAGATCGACTGAGATATGAAATATTTGCGGCAAAGACATATTATGCAAATCAGTATCATGCGGAAGAGATAGTTAAGCTGTAACTAGGTGATGAAAGGCGTGCGATAATACGCCTTACCTGCCCTTCTCCTTTTTCCTTTACTGATGCCAGCGGCTCAAATCCATCCGCAGATACAGAGCCGACTGGGATGTGCGTGGAGTAAAAATTATCTGGCGGGATGTTGAAAAATTCAATTTGCTTTTCGATAAATTCTCTGCATTTCATTCTTCAGAAGGTTGGCGGAAAAATGTTTTCAGAAAATTTAAACACTTTTTTTATTTATTGTTCGGCGTAAGGATACAAGTGGAAGTGCGAGTGCTGAGTTTGGAATGTAAGCAATTCATATTCCCCTAAGATTTACTGCTAATAAGGCTGCACAAATTGTCGTTGCCACCGTTGTGCGTATGTGGTGTTTGTATGCAATGTCGCTCCAATTTGTCAGGATATGGAAACAATTTTATGGAATTGAGGAAATTTAGAATGAATTCATGAAATGAATTCCTACTATGAATGTATAAGTTGTTCGAGGAAGAGTATTTTTGAATTTCGACTCAGTGAAGAAGTTGTATCAGAACTGTTGGTGGGTTAATAGAATGTGATTGGATATTCGATGCTCAAGAACCTCTGTTCTTATGGTAATGGAATCAATCTAGAAATTTATAAGCTATGTAGTATACATAGGCTGTATGGCTGCAAAACTTTTCAAGAAGACTTGCAACAACCAATTTAGGTATTCTCGACGACAAGACAGCATCGCCATTCTGACAAATTCAATTCAGCCTTTCGTCTGAAAAACAATCTGTGCATCCAAACCAATTGGATACTCTTCTACATCAAACAAAGATACGAAGATACTATTAGCGAAGCCAACAATCCATGGCGCTTATCATCTCCTTGTCGCTGTCTGCGTCATCTGGCAAACTTGTTGTCTTCAATACTTTGACTGCGTACTTCGTCGAGTGCAATTTCGTTTGCATATTTTCGCAAACAAGAAAGATTTTCATCTATTTATATTTGCACTCGATGCTCCTTTTGCAATGACGTCAATTTAGGGTTGTTATCTAGAATGCATCTCTTGGTATGATTTCATTTGTTTGTGGCGTGTGTGTGGCTTCTTGATTCTCCTCAGCTTGGTGGAGTCTTGACTTTCTTTTCTGTTTTGTTGGCATGTGGATGCGACATGTCGGTTGTTTGGAGAAGTAAGGAAAAGTAAAAAAAGAGAGCTAACGTTCATTTTTAAGTTTTCACAAGAGCCAAGAAACAAATGGGTGGCAATGTGGCGAAGTCGAAAGGTGGCATCCATATTCATCGTGGATGATGAGGTTTTCACCGACGAGTCGTGAATATTTTCAAGCTTGTGTGATGGTTTTTGACCTGAAAAGTGATTGCTTAAAATAACACAATTGACCACTTAAATGTAACTCGCTTAAAATACTTTTCAAACTTGTCACCACAAAGTGGTAGAGTTGAGGAAAAGTTTTGATTCATGTTGCGAATTATTGTAAACGATTCTTTCATATTTCTGAAAAACAGACTCATTATGTCCATCAATAATTCATGCATTTTTAACTATAAGTGGTGAATGTATTGCAAAGTAATTTGCGAGTGATAGTTTGAGGCACAAGTCAAGAGAACTGATAAATGAGCCCTCTGGCTCATATTTTAAGATAATTTGGACTGAAAACAACAAAAACAAGCCGTGAGGTGCGAGCCATAAGGTCCACACGGTCAACTTCCCAGTAATATCTAATAAGATATACAAAAAATTAAACACAATAATAATTATGGAAATAGTACTACTTCAAATAATAAAAATGTACTTCTCGTAAGAGTAACATCTACGCGAGCGTCAATTGTTTCGTAAGGATTTTGGTGCATTGATTTGATTGATTATTCGCGTGGATCAATCAGAGGGGGACAGGTTACAAATCAGTTTTTTCATTAAAGTTAAAACATGATGTTGTGGAGACTATTGAAAATCTGCTCAAATTTAGCAAATATTAATAAACTATGATTGACTTTACAACAATCTCTTTAGAATAAGAGATTTAAGGTATTATGATTCGCATGAACCCTTTTTACATGGTGACTTTGAATGATTTTTTATTTTTAATTTAATTTTTTTTTGTTATGAGAAAAGTTTTTGCTGGTTTCTCTACAAAAATTGATAAAATTTTATAAATTCTACAAACATTTATTATTACGATGTGCAAATCAGGTTAAAAATGATTCTTTTTATGAACAAGCTGCGAGGTGCGACCCTTGAGGTCCACACGGTCAACTTTCCAGTAATATCTACATGAACATCAACAACATTACAACAATGAGAGGTATTCATAGCAGTAACAGGAATGAGTTAATATGAATCACATCGTCTACGGGAGGGTCCATTGATTACGTAAGGTTTTTGGTCGATGAATATTCACGCGGATCAATTGGTGGGGGCCTTTTTGATCTTGAAATTTTTGTTGGTTTTCAAAATTTAAGCATTTTTTTTAATTAAAAGACTACAAAAACTATTGAAAAGCTGCTCAATTATGCAATTTTTTTAAAACTTTGAATGAATTTACAACATTTTTTTTAAAATAAAGGATATAAAGTAATAGCATTCGTATGAACCCTCTTTACATGGTAGGTAGGTAGGTAGGTTGAAGGGTGCTAAGCCGCACGGCTTCCGCTTCACTTAGGCCCCGTTGGCCCATTGTGCCCTGAAGACATGGAAAAACTACCATATTACTCCATGAACCACCCCGATTCCTTGAGAAAATCCAGGAACTGGTCCATTCTCATAACACTAAGCTCACTTAGCTTCACGAAAAAGAAAGCACCTAAGTGTTTTTTCCTATTATTCGCTAGAGCCGGACAACTGCAGAGAAGATGCTCTACAGATTCTGTCTCCTCTTCATCACCGCAGCTTCGACACAGGTCGTTCGCTGGGAGCCCGATTCTTCTTGCATGTTCACCAAAAGCCACATGACCCGTCAGTATACCCACAAGGTTTCTTATTGCACCTCTGTCTAGGGATAACAAGCCCAGAGTGCGCTTTTTGTTATAATTTGGCCACATCTGTCTAGCGGTACAGCATGTGCCTAAATTTCTCCAGCGCCTCAATGCTAGCTCGTAGGCTGATACCTTTATATCCTGCCTAAGAACTTTCATTGAGACCCCTACCCCCAATTCCCCCCTTCCCTTCCCTTCCCTTCCCTTCCCTTCTTAACATGGTAACTTTGAATGATTTTTTTATTTTAAATTTAGTTTTTCTCATAATCATGGAAGAAAATTTTGCCGGTGTCGCTTCAAAAACTAATGAGAATGTATAAATTTTATAAACTGGTATCACTGTGCGGTGTAAATCAGGTTAAAAAATATTTTTTATAAAAAAAAACATAATTTTTCGCATTTTCTTCTATTAAATTAAAAAAACGGCTGAAACGAATTTTTATATTGTTGAAAACTTCACAAATATGTTAATACACGTCAACTGACACCTTAATGATGCAAATATTATATCTGGTTCGTGAGATATAGTGAATGATAAAAATGACCTTGAAAATCATGATGACTTTTAATGATTTTTTATTTTTAATTTAATTTTTTACGTTATCATGAGAAAAAGTTTTGATGATATTTTTACAAACATTATTTGCAATATATGAATTTTATAAAGATTGATTACTATTTTTCGCAAATCAGCTTAAAAATTTATAGTTTATGAAAAAAACCTAATTTTTTGCAGTTTTTTTCTTAAATTGAAAAAAGGGCTCCAAAGATTTTTTTAAAAATGCGACAGATTTACAAAAATATTAATATGCGTACAATGACACCTAAACTATGCAAATACTATGTTTGATTCGCGAGATATAACGCATGACAGAAATGACCTTGAAGAGCATGATGACTGTTAATGATTTTTTATTTTTTATTTGACTTTTTTTGTAATCATGAGTAAAAATTTTGATGACATTTTTATAAAAACTGTTTGGAGTATGTAAATTATATAAACATTGATTACTTGGACTTGACAATTAGGTTAAAAATTTATTGTTTTTGAAAAAACACAATTTTTTGCACTTTTTTTTTTTAAATTAAAAAACGCTTCCAGCGAATTATTTTAAAACTTAACAGAATCACAAAAAATGTTAATACGCGTCGATTGACACCTTGATCAAGAAAATCGTATGTTTGGTTCGCGAGATATAACGCATGACAGAAATAACCTTCAAACGGGCAAAACAGCAAACCCCCCCGACCGAAGTTTTCCAAAAACTAATCAGCTCTTAAAATTCCAAAGACGCTTCGATTGACACCTTAACGAAGTCGATACGACTTTGTTTACGTGAGTTATGCTCGTAGAAAAAAGTGTCCACGAACGTACGTACGTACATACACACACACACATACATCTCTCTTTCTAAAAACACTTTATATATACTCTTTACACCTCAAAACGTACAGAAATGTTGAAAATTTCAATTTTGATTTTCGAGGCGATTACAAGAACTTCCCATGTACTGGGAAGTTAAAAATGAAGTGGGGAAGTGTGGTTTCGGGGTGATGGACGGCATCCTCTTCAGGTGCTGTCATTTACCATCCGCCACCAGACAGCACGACCACGATTAGACTTATTGATGGATTAAGCTCATCATACTTCAACTAATTTTTATAATTATTTGTATCCGCGAAGTATAATGACTGTCAATTTTTAGTTCGTATGTGCCTACGTCGCTATTGTATACATTAGTACACACTAGTAGGCGAAAAATGTCGGCTAGACTAGGAGGTTCAAATCTTTACTAACCCTACATCCCTTAAGATTGCAAAGACGCTTTGTTTGACACCTTGAAAAGGTTGATAAAACTGTGTCTACGTGACTTATGCTCGTAGAAAAAACTGTCCACGAACGCACGTACGTACGTACATACTCGCATATATCTCTTTTTCTAAAAACTATTTAAAGATACTCTAATGACCTCAAAACGTGAAGAAAAGTCGAAAATGTCAACTCGATTTTCGAGGCGATTACAAGAACCTCCCATGTACTGGCAAGTTAACAAAAAAATCATCAAATTGTTGCTATGAATGCTGAAAATAAAGAAGAAATGACTTATTTTGTGTTAAATTTAATTTATCAGTCATTTGAAATTTTTGTTAAAATTCACAATCTCATCATCTTTGTAGTTATATGATCAAAGGAAGTGAAACATTTGTTTTTAAACCTATTGATCAGATCAGTTGATAACAAGGTCTATGTTAATTTTGAGGGTCTTTTAAATTTTGCTCGTTACAAAATACAAGTTCGTTCTAAGTAAAGTTCTCGCTGAAATACCACACGAAACTTTTGAAATCTTATTAATTGTTTTAATTTAATTTGCTCCACTTGTCCTATTGCAAGAAGAAACAAAAGTTAACATCAATTTCCTTGCTTACTGCGGAAATAGCTCTACTTCCAAATGAGAAAGATATTTTCCAATTTTATGTGAAACTCAACAAAGCATGTAAATTCTTGGCTGATTAAGGTTCTCGGAAAATTCGTTTTCACTCGGTGCATCAAAATTAATAAGCAGCAAAACATACGCCAACCACAAACAACAAACCATGTAAAGAAAATGCTCTTTGAAAATAATGTATATTAAACTTTCAATTTTCCATTCCACGTTTTTGGGATGACAAAAAAAACTTTGTTGTATGCTGTCAGGACTTTCACGGTACAATGTATGTAATCAGAAGCGAGTGTTTCATGTTAAAGAATGTGAAAGCTGTACCTAGTGTTCCTGCTCTTCATTCCTTATGTTTTCTATATCCTTTTTCATGTCATTATTTTCATGCGGTTTTGTTAATTATTCTTAAATCATATTACGATGTCGAATTTCATCAAAGCGAATTTGTCGTTTTTTCAGAGTTTTCGAATAATTGGAGTGTAAATGGGGTTAACACTTATTTCAATGGAATTATAAAGAAAAATTTAGAAACCCTTTTGAAATACCATCCCCAGTAGAATTCATAATTTTTATTTGATCTTCTTTGATCTTTATTTTTTAAAAATGGCTATTTCAATAATTTATCCGTGTTTTATTTGTTGAAAAAGTTCTATGCCTCGAAAAAACTAACTAGAAATCCCTTTTTGTACCTGCAAATTGGAAAATGTCTTGCGATCCGATCTGAAAATAATTTTTTTTTTATTGGTAGGAGTAACTTTCACACTAAGAAAAGGCTATCTTATACGAGATTTTCTTAGGCTAGATAAATTTACAATATGCTTACCGGAAGCAGGCTAAGAACCACATCATATAGTGCATACTTTAATCTGCATCTTCACTGGTCGCTAGTGGACGTTTTGATTGTTGCGGGGAAGGAATCGCAGACATTACTTCATGTCGCTTCATGCAGTGTATTAAAAACATTCAAGAGACCTTGCAAAAAACCAATTTTTGATACTTTTGACTTTGAAAAAAAATTGGCAATGCAGCACTTTAAAAAAATTAATAAATATGTTCCAAGAGTCTTTGCTTACTATCAGATTACTGCAAAATTTCCGTACCTTTAGAGTTTTTTTGAATCTATTTGGAATTTTTGAAAGCGTGATAAACAGTTTTGCTTTTTTTCAAAAGAAATCTTATTGTATTTATAAAATTATCGACAGAATGCTGCTTTTTTGTTTGGAATATTGTCTCATGTATATTTAAAAAAATGTTGTGCTTCTGATTGTCCTTAAGAATACTTGGCAGGTTCAGTTTACCCCGAAGCCTGTACTATATTTTCAGGGACTTGCCTCTTACTGCTTTCACCTTGAAGATTCTTCATATCTTGATGTTCTATCAATTAAATATTTTATCATTTAACATTCTTTCAGTTTATTGGGAAGATAATACGAACCATATTTCGAATATTTGCAAACTCACTTTGTCCCACAGCTCCTATGAGGTTTGAAAGCCCTTGATCAATTTTTGTTTGAATTTTACAGGTGTGGAAATCATTTCTATTGAGTATTTTCATTTTGAACTTCTTGTCACCTTTGTTAAAATTTTGTGATAAAACCTTTTTGTTATTCTTTTTCCTTATAACTCCAGCCTTATTTTTATTCAAACAAGTGGCGCCTGCGAAAAGTTGTCCCCTAATACTAATATTTAACCACGCTCATGTTATAGCTCCAAATAAGTGTTGCATACATGACAAACTCTATAGACTATGATCTTCGAGCTTTCTAAAATATCTTCGCAATTAATACAAACAAAAAAAACGACAATTGCAAACTGAATTTATGCATATGTATGTAAAACAACAACCTACTATATGATTTTAATCAAATTTAGTCAAGCAACCTATCAATCGCTTTTTGATTTATCTTCACATTCCTAAAAACGCACAGACATCAACCAACGCTACTTTTATCTTGTCCTGAAGCATTCATCATCCATCAACATCTACAAACAACTTGGAACATTCATATCATTCTCCTTGAAGGAACTCGAAAAAAAAATATTTATACAACAACACGGCAAACATTATACTTAAATCTTTTGGAATTTATTTCACGACCATAAAATATGAGCGAAATTTCTATTCAAATTTATGATTTGCACCGTCAAAATTAAATTTACAGGAAAAAGTATTATGCGAAATATTTCGCGGTTGATTTATTGCTGAAATAATTTGAGTATGACACCTTGGGGAATCTTTTTTTTGGTGTCGGTACATTCGTAGATCGATATATGATACGATGATGGTATTGAATTGATGATTGGTAAGGGAAGAGCTGTTCGAATGGGTGTGGGTCAGGAATTGAAAAAATATACTCCTAGAAACTACGTATGACGTCAAGGACAGTAGACTTTCGGAATGGTGGAAAATAGGTTTATTACAGAATTTTATTTGATTCTCAGCAGACCATGCAACAAGAAATCTTAACCATATTGTAATGGTCTGAGCTTTGAGAGCTCCATGTTTCACGCCGTTTATAAGTTTCTGGAAACATTTTAACCTTGAATTCAATTAAAAATATCTACTCGTGACAACATGGATTTGAACCCAATTAATTCAATCAATTAAACTTATCCATTTATTGAAACCCGAATCGGAAAAATAAAACTCATATCAAAAAGGAACAGCAGAAATATTTTCTAACAGGATCCATTCCATTCGTAAGCTATAGAAAACGAATTTTTTCCAAACATCGACATTTTTTCACAGATTCCAGACATTTGGACAATGCTGATGGTGAATATTTTTTTATTGTATTTTATACAAACCCTCACTCGATTTTACATCGCACCTATTTCAGCACATGATGGAGTACCTAGTCAAGTTTTCAGAACAGCAAGCTTAGCTTGCATGCCGTTGATGTTACAACATAGCATGGAACAGCAAAGCATAAGGATTGTTCCATAGCATGATTCGATCACACCTAAAAAAAACACCACCATGGAATATTCAATGAATTCGATTTATTATACGACGATAACAATTTTGCGGTCTTTTTACAATTTATTGTAATGCGTATGAGAATAGACCTGTATCAATCATGAGATTTTTTTTGCGCAAGGACTTTGGGTGTAACGTCCTTGCAAGGTGAAGATGATAAGAAAGTTTGGATATTTTATGGCATTTTTTGTTGTAGCTCGGCAGAATATATTGGGTAGATATTATTTAAAATTTATTCGACAGGTGTTGTAATGTGTCTTTTTTGGAAAGTACATAAAAAATTCAATGTATGTCTGTTATTTTTGCAGACAGCACAAACTTTGTCTTGCCGATGGAAATAAATTGCAAATTTTTGATTAAAATTTGTTAGATTTTCAACTGAACAAGGAATGTGATCTACACTTTTTTTTTAAAAAATTTCAGTAGTACATTCGATTTAAGTTTTTTGATATACAATTAAAGTTGGTTTAATGATATCCAAAACTAAATAAGAAGAAAGTTTGTATTGAATCAAAATTGATACTTAGAATTCGAAGAGACTTCCGTTTCAAAGATTCGAAAGGTTTTGTCAAGAGATAAGGCAACAAATGCCAAGGGCTTTTCACATTTGCTCCTTGAATCAGCTCAGTTTGGCAGATACATAATTATAGCTCATTTTGCTCTTTGCTATGCACATGTTTTATTTCGTGAGATTCAATAACCTATTACAAAAATTTAAAAAACGAGAAAAAAACAAAATCTTCACAATCATAACAGTTCGAGCCTATTCTTCCTACGTTACTTGCACGTGTCCTCACACACAGACCAACTTTACGGTCACGACATAAGACTCTCATGAAGATTCATACACTTTATGAAAAGATTATCTAATAAAATTTGAAAACAGGACGAACAAATTAATTTCGTTACGATAATCCTACACGTTGGCTGGTATGCTCGGCACGCACTGATGATGTCACGTGGGTCTACCTTTTATTAGCCTAACGAGTTTTCTACCGCATAATAAGCGTGGCTAGGCCCTCAAAACACCTACAGGGGTGGCGTCCGCTAACTATTAACAATGTGAATAGGAAAAAATTCTCATAAGTTACAGTTTATACCATATTATATATTTAAACATTTGCCTCTCTCTCTCAGCCACAAAAATGGGCACAGTAGTCTAAATGAAATCTGTGAATAAATCAATCGAGCCGTTCAAAATTTTTTTCAACATCTGAAGTTTCAAATCTCTGTATTTCATTTCAAAATTGAAAAAAAAATTCAGTCGATTCTAATTCCACTGAACAACTCATTCATTCGTTTGTCTTGTCGAACTTTTTTGAAAGTATAGGAAGGAGTTTTGTTAGAGTTAACATTTAATATCTAATTCGTTATTTTGAATATTCTATTGAAGCATGATTTTTACAAACTTTGTGGAGTTGTTGCTACAGAATTGTGTGCAACATTTTTGCTAACGGGTGTATTTGTGTGCGGGTTCGCGCCAAGTATTCAAGAATTCATATTATATTTTTCTGCATTAATGTTACCATGAACTACAAAAAATTCACCAGGAATTAGGTGAAATATAATTTCCTTGTATACTTTTTTTAACGTTGGGAGGTGGAAATCTTCAAAAGATACTGATCAGCTCCTGCCTCTCGGCATGCCGGATTTCTACCGACTAAAACCACCTCCGTTTCTTTCAATCACTCTCTCCATCAAAATTAGTAATTCTTCGTATTTAAAATTTTAGGACATAGTACTTCCCAGACGATAAGAATCGGTATAAGGGATAGTACCAAATCTGTAGGTTTGAGTGTCCTTTTAGTTAGATTAATAGTTCAGACTATATGTTTATGAATTATTTCCTGTTGATTACATGTTTGATTTTGATTTTAGTGGAGCTGATTGTACTTGTAACTTACATAGAAAGTTGGTCCTGAAGGAGATATTTTTTTATTGTCGTTTTAAAGGATATTGGGTTTGCTATGTTTTTCATTTTGTCCGAAAGTGTATTGTAAAAGTTAGCTGCTTTGTTGAAGGGGTCTTTTTTTAGCCGATCAGTAACAGGAACCTAAATTGACAAGCTGAGGGGTACCAATTTATGCAAACGTATTTGCCAATGATAAGGTATTATTTCTTAACTTATGATCTGGGTTATGAAAATAACATACGCTTAAAGCTTGAAATTAGATTCATAAAAAATAATGATTTTGTAAAAGAACGTTAATTAAAAAACAATTAGTCTTCCATTGGACGCATCCAAACGACCACAATTCAACAGAAACTTTACTATTTGAGCACTTGAACCATAACTTGCCGCTTGATTTACCTTTGCGAGGAGAAGGACTACAGTCAGTTTACCGATCACATGTCTGGAGAGCGAAGGTGGTGGGAGCTCTTCTGCCGTTGCAAATAAGAATTTTATAGGTGGCAAATGCTTTTAGTTTTTTCTATTCAACATCATTTTGGTTCCCTTTTTCATGAACAGAACAGTCCGTTAACACAGCCGCTTGACATTCATTCACAAATGAAATATTCTGATTGTTTGACTTTGTTACGAATGTTGTCATGTGCAGAATACTACAGAATGATCACTGACAATGGATATTTTGTGTGCCGCATTGAACTGATTGTAGTCCAAGACCAGCACGACACGTTTCATCATCATTTGTATTGATGGTCTTCCTTGCGATGACTATCTACGACTTCCAGGCTAAGATTCGAAAGTCGATGAATATGGCCGTACCACCATCAAGTACCCTTACCGGTAACTATATCAATGGAGGCGTGTCCACACGTTCTGCACAATTTTGCCGAGACTGTAGCACCGTTTTTTAAATATTCGAATAAAAATGCTAAATGTTTTGTAGGATGATAGCTACATTTAGCGGTCCTTCTTGTAAGATCCAAGCTAAATTTTTTTTAAGCGCATATACTAAAATTAGAAAATTCTTTTGCAGTTCGTCTGGTCTGACTGTTAATTTTTAAGTCTTTCAAGGCGTATCTGAGGGCTCTGGCAGCAGCTTATTGGGAAGCTAGAGTTTTTTATTTTCATTCTGACTACCCCGAAATATTTTATAGAAGCTCGTCAATTTTTGTATTGTAGTCACAACTTCCAAACCTGAGATTGTGCTTATTATTCCTAACTGAATTTGAATAAAATAAAAATAAGAAGTAGTTTATCGCTAGTCAAAATTTTAAGGTTGAATTCGCCAACTAAATCCTGTCGTGTATTAATGTAACATAGTTTGTCACATATGCAGCACAGTTTTTCAAAATGACGCCAATTTTTTACTCAGATCAACTACCTTCAACAAATTACATGCCTAATTTTTAATTACTTCGCGTTAGCTTCAAAATGAGGAAAATATTGATAAATTTAAGAACATGGTAATCAGAAAATAATTGAAAAACCATGAATTCTGTTGAATTTTTTTTACTTCTTCATCGTATTTAATATCAAAAATACACACACTAATCATACCAAACATATTTTCAAAGGTCGGCGCTGTTGGTTTTCTTCGAAAGCAAATGATTAAACGTAATAGTCTTTGACTTAATATCCTTTGGTTCCACGAGTCTTGTCCTGATTGAGTATAATACCTCAAGAAACCTGCGCTTCTAAAATTCAAGATTGATGCGTTTGAGTAATCATTTACGTTTTCATTTAAACAACCATGTCACAATCTAAATGAACCGCTTAAAGGGATTCAATCAATGAGAAAGACTCTAACTTGTGTTCCAGCAAGCTCCGGCTTTCGCCTGTTGACGTAACATTTAATTATGTGCCCGCCTTTCCGCACAATCTGTTTGATACCATCTCCAATTTAACTGTCATCTGCCAGTCACCAAAAACGCTATCAAATCGTTTAGCCAAACACATTCAGGATTCGATCTGATTCCTTTGACGGAAAGGAGTTGAAAAGCTCCAATGGGGCTGGCCGGTTGCCTCGCAAAGCGTCAATGCTGGTATGAGTGCAACAGAATGTTTGTCCAAGGAAGTACAGCAGGCATTGAAGATCTGTTGAAGCTCAGTCGCGAAGTGTTTGGTATCGTTGCCTGCTAGTGAGGCTTACCGAAATGTCCTTCCGCTTGCACTTGGCTAAGTGTCGGCGAGACTAAAATGCATAGTGATAGCAGTTTGTTCCAAGATATATCCACACAACTGAAGAAATACCTTAGTATCCTGAAGAGGAGACGCCTGTAAAAGTTTAGTAAACGAGAGAGCTATACAAGAGGACGTAAAGCCAAGTTTCATGGAAAAGCGCCTGCGTCTATTCTCTTTACCGCAGGAGATACAAAAAGAGATGCCATTTTTGATAAAAAAGTTTGAATTTTTTGAAAAACTCGAATGTAGAGCTTATTCAGTTTTTCAGCTAGTTTTTCGACGTGAGCTCTTTAAACTAGGATATTTTAAATACTGGAAAATTCACAAATTCGGGAAAAAGATTAGACTGCACGTACTAGCAATAATTTCATATATAATAATTTTGGAGAAGATACACTTGGCATCAGATTTGTCATCATTTCAAATTTCTTTTAACTGTTTTAAAAATGTCTTAAAACATGAAAATATTATATACTATAAAGGAGGCAACATATAAGAGCCTTTAGAATTTTGAAAAAAAAAACAATTAAAGTTGAAAACATGAAAATTACACGAATTAATCACTCTTTCTTGAAACCGCAGTGAGTAATCAGGCAATTCCAGTATAGCAGAATTTTTGACTATAAAAAGGTGTCTTTAATGTCTACCATTTTGTTGAAACAATTTCATGTCTCCCAATGGTACCTCTAGCACGATTTGCTTGCCACACTACTGATTCGAAAAGAGTCCTTAGACGTGCGACGTCCCGATTCAGAGTCATCTCTCTGAACATTGGTAACGAGCACTGACAAAACATACCCCAAGAACAATCGCGATAACATGCATGGGGATGATGCTCCATCAAACATTCCTTAGCTTCTCGGATGCTGCAGCGCAATCTAACACTTGAGGACCATTCAAGGCAAACTTTGTTTTCAGTATCTCGATGCTGACCAGTCATAGCGGTTCGGTTCTTCGCTCTGTATCAGCTGCATGACTGCCGGAACGTGAGCTCGGTCGAATATTACTAGACTCCTGTGATTGTTCAAGGCACTCGTGTGCCAAGGATATCTGAGCAGTGTATCCTTTTCACGTTGTAAACGGAAAAAAGCCCCGATGAATACATGACACCTTGGCCTCCTTCGTAGTCCGAATGACGAATGGTGGAAAAATTGAAATATTTGATAGCACCTACAGTGAAAGGATAACACCAACGTTACTGGGACCATTCGTTACTCGGTTTGTGGCCATCCGCTGTTGAATTTTTGTGCTATCCTTGCTTTTCGCGGTTTTATCTCGTCAATAGGGTTGAGGTGAGGGATTTATTCAGTTTTGGCAAAGCGTTCAGGAGACTCGCGCTATTATCTCTGTTGACCACAAAAGCTGATAGACGTATAGCAGATGAGAACGGAATAATTTAAGAAGCTCGTGATAACAGTTGGCATGTGAATAACTTTAAAGATAACCATTAGATTATAGTGAGGGATCATCGAGTGGTGAAATCCAAGGTTTCAGTTGTCGTTGATATTCAGTTGTGAAGGAGATTCGTTATTGTGTGCCCATTTCGGTGTAAAGAGCGATGCATTGGCTCAAAACTTAATATAAAATATATTGTGCGCTAACAACACACCCAGCCCCTTATTGCAAATAAAACAAATGATTCATTTATGCAAAATCTAATATACCTTGCATGTGTGCGCTGCAGCGATATCAAACACTAGTACTCCGGCGTAAAACATCATCACAATTTCATCAACTGGATTATCCCTTTTTCGACACTTCGTCCTGGTATTAAATGTAAGTTTTTTTTCATTTGGTCCGTTCTTTGTAATTATGGTCTCGTAAAGGGTGTTGTGTTTTGGACATTTCTGCTAGTAATTACGTTAAGGACGCTATGAATTTTAATTTGTGCGAAGGGAAAAACACAAAAATACACTCGAATCGTAATTGGCTGGGACCAGATGATAATATAGTCAGTGAGATGATCCTGCGGCAGGATGAAAACAGTAATTGAGCCGAACGTACGACAAGCTCTTGGTTGGGTGTGAATATTTATTAAAACGTTCATTACGCACTGTAATTAATTCATGAGCGGCACAGTGTTATTCATGATGGTTTATTAAGTGTCCTGCAGTATTTTTCGGTGCCTGTTTTACGGAGGTCAATATACCAATCATGAGAAATGAATCAATGCCGGACAATCGGCTCTGGTGAAAACAAAATTGATGAAAAACAATTTTTTTGCAACCTTTACTAGAGATAAATTGGCTGGAAAATCAAATTGTAAATTCTGATTCAGAGAAATACACATATATACTGGTGGTCAAAATAATAAATACACGCACGCCTCCATTTTTTTGGAAAACACCTATTTTTCCAGCTTTCAATACCTTGTAAGTTAAGCCAGTCTATTGAAACGAAATGTTGAAATGTGTGAAACATATTAGTAGCATTATTAGTTAAGGGTTTTTAATATATTCCGATTTGGGTTCATTATCCTAATAATAGAGTGGACAAAAAAATAAATACACTAAGAGAAATTTTATTGAAAAATTTAATTCTTTTCAAGAGAAGTTTTCAGTTTTTTTTTATAATATTAACTCAGTAATTTATTGCGTGACCGTTATTTGAAGAACCCAGTAAATGTTCACAGCTTTGTTTTGAAATCAGGTGCCACTCTTTTTTTACTGCAGTCCACAATTCCAACTTATTTCTGAGTTTATGTACATAAACCCAATCCTTGACTTGTTTCCACAAGTTCTCAATAGGATTACAGTCCGGTGACAGAGCTGGCCCATCGAAGCGGCATGTCTTCCTCTACAAATGGCTGCAGTATGTCCAAATAAGTTTCTTTGGTCATATTCCAGTCAATCAACGGAATTGGGCCTACACAATATAAAAAAATTGTTGCCCACACCATTATGTTACCTCCGCCGTGCTTAATGTTTTTTTTTGGTATATTCTGGATCAAATGGTTTCTTGGGAGCATACATAACATATTCTTTTCCGTCTGATCCGAAAATGTTGAACTTGTATTCGTCACTCCACAGAATATTTCGCCATTTTCTCATGCTTTCTTTTCCACTCCAATCTAAATAGGCCCTTGGAAAATTGAGTGATGTTTTTTTTACTTAGGAGAGGCACTTTTCTTGGTTATCGGGCTGGTAAATCTGCGTCCAATGATCTTCTACGAATTGTTCTATCCCTCACGTTAACATTTCTTTCCCACAAAATTATCGAAGACGCGAAAAGGTTCTTTTTAGAGACGCGCACAATTTTTCGATCCAATGATGGAGTGGTTTTCCGTGGCCAAACGCGATTTTCTTTATCATTCTTCTCCTTCATGACGTTCTGGACCATTCCCAAAGAACAATGAGAAATTTGTGCAATCTCTCGAAGAAAGTAGCCGTCGTCTTCGTTAGGCGTTGAGTTTGGAACCTCTTTTCTCGGGAACAGTGCTTATTTCAATCCATGTTTGAACTAAAGCATTATTACGAAATCAGATAATTTGAACTTATTAGAAAAGTTTTCACTAAACTTACTCAAAAGAAAACAAATTTGAAAAAAATTAAAAAGTGGCCCGAAATTACGTATTTGAAAACACTGTATTTATTATTTTGTCTATTGTGAAAATATTCCTTTGACTATCAAATTCAATTTGACATGTGCGAAAATATCATATGAACAGGCTTGCTACATACAAAATTGTCCTCCCAATCTAATGATTCATTGTAGCTGGTTGAGTCACTTGAAAAGCATTGCAAGCTGAAAAAATCCATGTTTTACAAGAAACTTTGGGGTGTATTTATTATTTTGACCACCAGTGTTCCAGTATGTATGTTTGGGTATTGATCTTTGAAAATTCAAGGAAAATATAAAATGATTGTTTACATCACTGTCATATGATTCTAAGAGTCAAATCAGATCTTTAATGTTTCTTAGTCCAAGATCCTAGAACTGTTTTTTAAATCTTTGTTCTGCTAATATTTTTTTCACGGTTGGATAATTTTTAATGAGAGTCACTGCCGGGAAAGTTTAACATTAGAAAATATGTTATACTCGTGCTACTTGATAAAAATAAGCATTGTATGATAGACGATTTGGAGTGAAACTTCAAAATCATTATTTATAACTATTTTTTGATCATTAAACGTTATAAATTTTAGAAAAAAACTCTACAAAAACTAATTTGGAAATAGGTTAATGAAACATATAATAACATTCAAAACAAACTAAGTCTGAGTTCACTTGGTTTTTTCTGACTCACAAATTTTTATTAAAACGACGGTGATAGTGATTGGAAGTGATTCCAAATCCTTCAACCATTCCAATTCCTTCAAGCATTAATTATTCAAGAATAAAACCAGGAGATAATTGTAAACTGTATGTAACCTTAAGATGATCTAAAAATCTGTGAGTCAAAAAAAACAAGTGTTTAATTTTCTAAAGATTTTAAATTTTTTCTGTTTAAATTTTCCTTAAATGATTACTTTACCTTATTTTTTAGATAAAAACTAACAATTCTAGATAAAAACTGTTCAAAATGCTTTATAAAATATTTCCATTATGTTGGCATGCATTTTGGGCTGCAGTTATTTAGCAAAAGAAAATTATCCCATGAAAGTTTATGCAGTGGACATTTTAGTTACCTGTAACTTTTTGTTCACATTTTAAATGTGCTTTTTCGTGAAAATCTCACACGTTCGTGAAAGCAAGGTCTTGTTTTAGAAAAAATGTTATTTATTCACTGATCGGACATGATTGACTCTGGATGTTCATTTTTACTCAATATTTTTCAACGTTTATTCCTGAAAATCTCGCGAATCAATTTTGGATGAAATTTCAGTCTGTTATTCAAAAATTTGTTGATATTTTTGAAAATGCTTTCCTTAATTCTGGTCTATGGTTTTTCTATATTTTATTTATCCTATGTAATTGGTGATTTTTATCCTAGATACTGCTTGCATGAAAATTTAAAAAGTTTTATGAAAAATTTTACATAACAAATTTTGCTATGGAATGTAAAGTATTGGTTGAAAAATTCCATGGAATCACGCCTCGGACGAATTAGTTATCTAATTTCCTTCATGGTCTTTTTTTGAATATGTAGATATTTCCAATGAGCAAAATTCTTTATTGTTAAGGGAATAAACGTGCATAACATTTCACTTTAAAGGATATTTCCAAAAATATTCCTTGTTTTCTTGACATACAATAAATTTGTAATCAATTTACATAATTTAAGTTGTGATGATTTTCGATATTTTATTGGTTGTTTTAGGATGAATTTGAATTATTCAAATCTAATAAATGTTTATGTAGGGATCTAATTCAAATAGACTGAGATAATATATAAATTCTCACTACTGTGTTGAAAAACTCGATCTATGGGAATTTTCGGAAACTGCCTTATAAATTAAGGCGTCATTTTATTAAAGCTAAAGAAGCATAATAGTTTCAATTATTGAATTTCTTTGTTAAATTCAAATAAATTTTTAAACATAGTTCAAAGTCTAATCAAAAGTATAAGAGAGCAAGAAGTTTGGCTACAAGATTATAAGGAAAACGCAAATATATCGCACATAATTTTTAGTTTCGAGTAGACACACACTTTTCATTGCATAATTTTTGCCATGATAGTATAATAATTTCAAGTAAAAGTATTAAATTTTTACTTAGTTTTAAATCTTATAGTTTTAACTCACCGTGTGCATCTTGATGACTTCGATATTTTTCTTCCAGCACAAACTTTACTTAAATTTTTTCAGCAGGAAAGATTCTCACAATTGAAAATATATTTTTGTTAACGTCATCATTTGTGATTTTAAAATCATTCCCAATTCATACAAGATATCGTAACATAACATTGCCGTGTCGGCATTTACTTCAATTTGATATTAAAACTCAAGAGAGCTTCAATGAAGGCATAAAACGAAAATGGGGATTCTGTTTGTCGGTATTGTCGTTAAAATGATGCGAGGCATAAACAAGAATCTAGTTCGGGGACCCGTTTACAACCGACAGCACATTTTATTCGTAATTAAGTTGCTCCTGGAATACAGCTTGAGTGTTGTTTCATATTCTCAAACAAATAGCACATTGTTTTACCACTTCCACCTTGTTTGCTTTTCTGGCAAGATACGAAGGACTGCAGGCGAAATACATACATACATACTCAACGTTTCCCTAGTTTTTATGGCTCCACTTCCGACCACAGGAGCTAATCTACATGAAGGTTATCGCTAAGTAAGCCGAAGTACATAAGCGCAAGCACTAGATACGCTCCACATACGCTTTAAGTCCATGCTAAGATTGACTGCACACCACTGAATATCCTTGGAGCTAATGTGTTTATTTAATTTTCATATTCAAATTTTCGAGAGAAACAAATCATCTTAATTTCATCAATTGCACCGCTTACACGCTCCAATGTGGCTAGAAAGCTAGAAACGCTGATGGAATCCGATCTGGATGGTGAGTTTGCATACGAGGTGGTGTCATATAAGCAGTGAAAACAGCGCCCAACGTGGGCTATTTCCAAGTAGAGTGTCCTTTTTGCTGGTAGCCGGCTCGCGTTGAAGCCAAAACAGAAATGGGTGGCGAGATAATATGCTAACCAGGTTACGGTCTAGCACCCAGTTTGTTTGCTTATGCGCTTGTTTGTATCGTGAACATAAACTGGCAGTTCACTTCGTGTCCTTGCTGCCGTCGTTCAGATTTGAATTGTAATTTTATCGGGTGGAACAGTTCCATCCATGTTCACAATGTTGAGTCGCCCTGTACCCGTTTCATCGTAATGATTGCAAACGTGCAAAAGGACGGAAAGTGCAAGCAACACATAAATTATTATTCAGTGGTTCGTGTTCAGTGGAAAACTGAATTGAGAGACATTACAGCGAAAAGGATATGCCATGGAAAAATATGGTTTAGATCATATTTGGTCGTTGGGTGGCTGTGTGAAAATAAAAGATGCATTTTCGTGTCATCGCTGTTATCGTATCTGATTAAATGCTTATTAGTTTTCTCTTTCTCGGATTGAAGTTTTTCAGAGTGACTTTACACACATTAAAAACTATTTTTTAGTTTAGTTTCATTGAAAATCACGAGATGATTTCTTAAACGATGATCAAACTTGATGGGGATACATAATTGATGAAAGGACTGAAACTCACCGTTATATTGCAAACAGAGAACGATTGAAGTAAACAACTCTAAATAAAAAAGTTTATTAAACCAAATAAAGTCAATGATTGAAAATTCAGGAGCTGCTATGCTGATTGAAAATGTAACGTATCAGTGATATCAAAGTATCATTTGCACCAGAATCTATTTAAAAGGATCTCAGCAAAACTCTTATAACTATTGACAGGCCTAGCATTCACAGCAAGCTTCAATTTGCACTGTGTTCTGAGTATCTATAGTAAAGTAACAAGACTAGCTCTGATGGCAGGAATTAATTCAAATTCAAAGTATTCTATGTAAATTTGCAGAATTGCTGAACAAAAAATAATCAGATGTAGCTTATAATCATTGTCAACTGTAAATTACTGTCGGAAAATATTTAAACCAAATCATAGCAGCTTGTAGAATCCTCGCTGAGATGTAAAGAAGATGAAGCATAATGAAAAAATGAACGAAAGCTTGATCCTGGCAATCTCATTACCAAACACTTCAGCATTTCTTCCGTCCGTTTACCTTGCTACTATGCCCTCGACTGCTAAATACCAGGCACGAAGCGTTCGCACAATACTATTCTATAGCTAAACTACCGAATCCTTTATCCAACACTATGACATGAATACTAAGTACATGCAATATTAAAGAATATGAGTACTTCGTTCTTGGTTCTGGTCCTGGTGGCATCTACAACCATTCGTATGACAATGGTGTGTAGTGGCGTTGCAAAGTAAACAATATCGCAAATTTAGTCATCGTTTACATCTAGCTGAAATGATCCGCAAAACCTGCTTTCTTGCAATGGGCTTCTCGAACCTTTCTCCAGGACGCCTTGAAAATGGTCCGCCCGAGGACACAATGCCTTTTTCTATCAATACGCTAGCAGCTTGTTGGTAAGACTCTGTTCAAATGCTATCCCATTTGGTCCTGTTCTATTTGCTTCCCTGTCCTTTCTTGCTACCACTCATTGAGGTTTCAATGCTCGAGGATGATAGCTGTGAGTGCAGGGGAGAGCTGTTGTCACTGACTTTGCCAGCGGTAATGTAAACAAATGGCGAACAAAGTGGAATCCTAAAATTTTCACCACCTTAAGTTTGTCGTGTCGAGTGTTAAATAGAGCTCCATTATGTTTGCTTTGCGAGCGTCGTTTTTTCTGTAAATTATAATCTTTGAATAAGTATTTACAGTCACGGCGAATTCTATTTATATGCAGTGGAAATAAGCAATCGGGATGAGAATGGCAATGGGTCGCTGATGTCCTTTTCGGATTTTGATGATTTATTCGTTTTTCGGTAGAAGTTTCTATATCATTCAAATTATTACTTAGTACTTCTGAGTATTCTTGGATAGTATGCATGAGTACTTTTCTATAATGATTTATGGTTGAATAAATAATGTTCTCGTTTCTCTAGTAATAACTGAAATTTTTCAGTAAGAGTCGAGGCTCAAAATATTCGTTTTCACACTTTGCATCTTTTACACGGCTCATACTTTCCAGAAGAGAATTACTACAGCTCAGATATTTTCAGGATTGTAGGTTTACCTATTTCAAGATGACTTAAATACGTTCCACAATAATTTCTTGATTAATTATAAGAAAATTTAAATCATGAAATGATATAATACAACATCTAAGTAGTTTTTGGAGTGAATTTCAGGAAAGTATGAAGAAAAAATCGTTTTTGCGATAATCTTGCTTCCAAGTTTATAGAAAATAATATCTCAGTATAATAAAATTGAACTCTTATCCTGATATTTTTTTCATACAATTTTAATTCATTTCGAAAACCAGTTTTTCATGTAAATAAAACTATTCAAAATAAATTATAGTTAAAATTCAATGAATTGAAATTGAATTGAGAACACTTTTTGTTGATTAGACTAGGACGGATCTGTTTTCAGTTGGCCGTTGAGGGAGGGCACACTGATTTTTGCAATAACTCGCATAACAATAATTGTCTTATGCTTCCTCTTTAAAAAAAAGTCGGGAACATTAAAAAAAATCGAACTGTTAGATTTTTTAAAAATAATTCGTTTTCTTCTACTTTTCTCATTCCTAACTTTAAAACGGTTCATTTTAGGTCAAATTTGAGTGAAAATAAAAGTTGCGTAATAAAATTTTCCATAAGATAGGAATAGTTAAAAATATTGCCGAAAAATTGCAATAAATATTTTAAAATAACAGGGAGAAAAAAGCCTTTTTTTAATTAATTTTTTTACCACTTAAAATGCATTCAGACCTTTCATATTTTGCCTGAAAAATCTTTACAATACCATAAAATAGCAAACAAATTTACATTAAAATCAATTCAGTAGATTGCCCATAAAAATTGTGTAATCTGAATTTCTTTAAAAAAAGATCAAATTTTTTAAAAGCTTTCAAGTCAAAAATTAAGGAAGCCGCCATTTTGTTTTTTAAAGTTCTGAAAAAATTCAAAAAGATGTCAAATACTTGTACAATATAGATCTTTTTACCAAATTTCGATATTTTGTTTGGTTTTTGAGAAACAAATTCCCTTTTTTACCTCTACGGTGGCGTTCCCCGTTAAGAGTTCATTAGCAAGTTTAGCAAAAAATACTGAGGCTGCCATTATAATCTGATTTTAATTTTGTAAAATGCATGTAATAGGTGAAGATTTGTTTTACATGTGAAAAAATTTAAACTTTTATAAGCTTAAGTTTCTGACTAGCTTTCAAAATTTTCGATTTTTTTAATTAAATTTAGATTGCAAAGTTATTATGGGCAATCTACTTAATAAATTTTTATCAAAATTTGTTATATTTATTGCAGTTTTGCGGCAAGGTTTAAATACATTAGTAAGGATTTGAATCTTCTAGTCTAGTCGACAACTTTCGCCTACTATTGTGCTTTTTTGGTTAGCAACTTGCTAACACTATGCTTGCACATTGATGAAGGTTCATTTACTTCCAGATTAAAGGCTGGTTCCATAATTTAATTAAGTGGGGAAGTGTGGTTTCGGAGTGACGGACAGCACCTGAAGATGATGCCGTCCGTCACCTCGAAACCACACTTCCCCACTCGATTAAGGTTTAAATGTTTTAAGATTTTTAACCAAACCTATCTTACAGAAAATTTTATTACGCAACTTTTATTGCCACACAAATTTGACCTAAAGCGAACCGTTTTAACGTTATGAGTGAGAAAAGTTGAATGAATTTTGGCTAGTTTCATAGATTCTCTTCAGAATTATGCGCCGATGTGTGCTTCGGGAGCTTAGGGAGTTAATGTTTGATTATCCTAAAATATGTTGACAAAACACGTGCGAAAATGGAGTAAATATTTAATTTATTCACTCTTGAGAACAAATCTTGAACCAATCATGAAAAACTTACTTCTCATTACTCCGTTAAGTTTGTCCATGCAATAGCAAAATAATTATAACATAGAATGGCTTATAAAGATCATTTAAAGAAATAAAGAGAAGTAAGTTTTACTTAAGAGTTTTCGTTAAAAAATTCGAGAAACTCGACAAACATGATCAAACCTATTAGTTATTTAGCATAGATTAGAACCTCCTAGTCTAATCGACAACTTCGCAATCTAGTGTGCTTTTTGGTTAGCAAGCCACTAACACTATTATTGCACATTGGTGGAGCGAAGTCATGGATATAATATTCTATCGTTGCTTCTCAAAATCATATTAAGCGATGTCAGTTAAGCCTTTCGTAGCAATCACGTTTTGCTTTTCGTTTCTCAGTATTTCTATTCACTCAAAAGTACATCTACGGTCTCTAAAAATATGACCATTCCTCGAAAATTCCTTTATCAAGATTTCTCGAAACTAGTTTATAGATAATATAATTTAATTTTTACATTATTTCCGATATTCAAATGTTCTTTGAAAGCTATTAGAGTTATAATTTTTTACCTTTATTCGGAATGTGGATCAACCGAAAATCCAGAAAAGATCGAAAGATGAAAATAAATATCAACGCTGAGATATCAGTTATGGCTACTCTGATTGGAGGGTTGGTGCTCGTTACATAAAGAAAATCGATTTATCTTAATTCATGATAAAATGTGACCCGGTGTTTAGTTGCTACAAATAGATGGATTCATCCATTTTCAAGCTAATACAAAAATAAAAGTATAAAGTGCAAACCAAAAGAAAAAAATTAAAGCCAAAGAGAACTCGAGAAGGCTTTTAACAAATTTGATTTCTCAGTTGCTTTGAAAATGTAAGGTAAGGAACATCTGCCCAAAAGAATACATGTTTTCGCTAAAAAGTATTTTTCGGTTAAAAAATTTATTTTCATATTGTAAACAGCTCCAGGATTCACAAGTATTTTTTTCGAGAGAAAATACACCTATTTAGCAATAAAAAGGTATAGGTTAAGCCTTTATAAATGAACAAAGATAATACGTACAGCACGAAAAATTATTCATATTTTTAATTGATGTGACCACAAAAATGTTTAGAAATCAAAACGGACACTACGCACAAGATATCCAATTTTATTCTTAAATGCGCAACGTTTTGAAGTGGATTATATCCAACACATATCCTTCAAACTTTTTTTTGCACTGAGAGGGTTTTTTGTCTTTTTTTGATTTTCAATTTAATATCTAGATAACCAATAAATTGAATGGCCCTTATACTCTGATTTCCTTACAAATTGGCTTCAATTTAAAAGCTTTCCAGGAAAAATCTTCAGCTTTTCCACTCAAAGTAAAGCACTTTCAAAAAAACCCTTCTCATGACATTCGTATGAAAATTTACTATACACTTCTCAACTCAATGTCAATTCGGTCACGTGTAAAGTGTGCAAAAGTTTTTCACAATATTCGATACATCAGGAAAAAAAATTAATCTCGTTACGCACTTATATCCTTTTACTACTTTATTGATAGTTGTCGTTCGTTGTTCTTCAATCAAAGCGCTTAATGCCTCTTGTTGACAGTCCTATATTGATGTCCTCTCCAACCATAGCTTGTTGCTCCAGTGACAACATAAGCTTAAGGACTCGTAGCTTAACGTCCTTGTTCTACGATAAGTGCTCTCATGTTTAAAACCTCTTGTTTGCAGCACCTTTTCGTTAGCTTCATCGAAACTTAATTCGCTAGCAGCTCTTTATAGATCTATGACGGATTATCCTTTGATTTTGCCCAAGGATTTGAACATCTCGTGTGTACTTTCTCTTGAGGCTTGTTCGTTTTTCCAGAGTTGACTAGTTGTTGTGCAGTATTTGAGGACGGAAATTTGGATGGTGAAGCTGCAACGACAAAAAAGGGAAAACCATAAGAAATCTCGTTACGATGAATGATTGACTTTGTGTGTTCTGTATGCTCCTGATTAATGGTGGAAATGTAAAAGTGTCACCCGAGGATATGATTAATTGCCATGTTTGGGTGGTTGAATGTAGAAATAACAACTGACGACTACACATAAGATGGGGATGAGGAAAAAGTTGTAAGGACAAATTTCGATTACTGTGAAGCAACGGGACCAAATGTCTTACCGTCAGAAAAAAACATTCGATTCCCATCAACTTCGGTTCGATTTCTCCAAAATGATTTTCCCTTCGATTTCAGTTTCTTCGTCATTATTTCGTGTAATCCCTTGGAGACTAAACCTTTCGCTTCCATCATCTGCCGGCCTCTAAATGGTGGAAACATCAGCCAAATTGAAGCGACAAAATGTCGTGTGGCTGCGGAAATACAACAACTTGCAAGGCCAGCTCCGATTTGTTTCCTTCAGGCAGACCTTCATTCAGTCTGCTTTTCTGCCTTACGCTTCCGATTCAACTCATTTTTTTATGGATTTTCTTCATTTTCCTGAACATGATTTTCCACCAAACCACTGTACGCTTGGAGGCTGACGCAAAGATGGCGTTGTAATGTATTTTTAGCAACTGTTACAAAGCCAATAATGAAATTTTCCAAAGCAATGTCTAGAATCCTTCGAATACCAGAGAAGATTTTTGATTTATGATCGAAATAATGTGTGAACAAAATTTTCATCTTAATAGCCATGAGCATTTTCTGGATTGGTGCGTATGGCGTGACGGCCCCCTCAGGCCGTCACAATGGCGGATGAAGGGAGTGTTCATGTGATGCTGAAATGGGGATGGAAAAAGATCTGGTGCGGCTTTTATGCTATTTTATTGTAAATTAAATTCGGAATATAATTTAAGGACGTTTGGTCAAAATATTCATGGTTTCAGCGGAACCTAGAAGGGTTCTATTGTTTTGTTTGAAACAGAAGAGTCGAAAAGACAGAAACATCAAATTGTGTTTTCCAGCAAACCAAAAATGCATCAATTGGGATTAAACTTTGCTTCTGTAAATGCATACTATATTTAAAACCTCCTGACTAGTTTTTTTATAATGCAATTACAATATTGCTTTAGGCTGTGCATAGTTTGTGTGTCACCATTATTTTATTTATAGAGGTTCAAACACGTTTTACCTCCTTGTAGAAGGCAAATTACCAAATCAAAAGACATTACTCAAAAAAATAAATCTGTAAAAACGATGCGATGAAAAGAAATCAATAACAATTGAAGCACAAATTCATCATCACTGGTGTGTTTGAAATAAAATTCAAGTCTTTCACTAACTCAATCGAATTTTTGCTTAAAGTGCACTTTTGAAAACATCCTGAACTCACAAAAATGTCCAGGTTATATATCTCCAACCACCGATTTGTAGAAAATTAAATTGAATGATAATGGACGATATACCAATTAGCTAGTGAAAGTACAATTCAATATATTATGTCACTTTAAAAATAGTTTTTTTCTGATTCTTGCGGCAATCTCCTCATTTTTCAGAATAGAAAATATCTTGAATGTTGACCCAAGAAAAACGTTATCACCATTTTAAGTATTTAAAAATTCTGCTTATTGGTATTTATGAGCTGCGTGCATGGACAGTCAGGCAAGCAAATAATCCTGAAATGGTCTTTTTAGTTTCTCCTGTTTCCAAATAGTATCTGACTATATTTTTCTTATAATGATTCAATGTACAGACGTTGATCTCTTTCCAATTTTATTTAGTACAAATTGATGGGAAGCACCATTTTTTTACTTTCTGTGGAAACTAAAGATTAAACTCTTAGCCATTCGTCATTTTAGTAATATCAGGAATTTATAACAACAGCCGTTAGCAAGCATCAATTCATTTGTCTCGCGACTCTACTCAAATTTTTCATTCCGAAAATCATGCCAGACATCCTTCCAAAAACAAATATTTCTTACAGGTGAGCTGCTGCGGCTATACAGATTGTCTCAACCGTCAGCTACGTCTTTATGTACCTTCTATTTATACACTTCCATCCACTAAGATCATGGTAAGAAATTTATTAAGCGACCAGTTTGAATTTATTCTTTTTCTCATTGGTGTTACTTTCCCAAAATGAAATACTGGAACGGCAATATCGATAATTTTCACCCCTCATAAGCCAGCCTATTGACCAACAAACAATAATAGCATTCCGAAAACTTTCCCTATTGACCTAAGACTGAGACTCGACGTCACGAAACCTCATAATGGATATATCCTTCGTCCTTCGAAACGGGCCAAAAATAATCGCCATAAACCGATAAAGTCACGTCAACCAGAATGTACTTACCAACTCCTATGATTACGTTTTACGTGCTGGAAAAAAGGGACACAAATAAAGTATGGACGGGAGCCATATTGTCAATGAGTGGAAAGATTTCATGGCTCATATCTCTATATTTGATATTTGATTCATCCTTGGTAAGCATCAGTTTGTCACATCACTTGATTGCAATGGTTTTCAGGTGAGAATTAGGTAATGTGTGAGAATGAGTTTGCATAAAGTGAGCACTGTAATCTTTGCCGCGTTTGTTGTTGATCATGAAATAATGAAAAAATATTAATTAATAGTTTCGACTTGGACGAGAATTTTTATCACGCTATGGTCTGATGGATTAGATCTTTGTGGTTGGTGGCAAAACCTCAGACTAAAAAAATGATATAAATATGATTGATACTTTTAAACATTACTATTGTGACAAGCGTTCATATTTATGGTTTTCTCTCTCTATGAAATCAGTTAAAAAATTAATATGACTGACTGAGTTATCTTTAACTTCACAACTTTGTGAATGTTTCAAAGCTTTATTCGTTTTCTCAACTTTGTGCATGTTTTAAAGGTCTTTGTTTGGTTTCAATTTCAAAAATGTAAATTCAGCCAAATAAATAATTTCATTAAGTTCAGTAGGTATTAGTAGGTGCATCTTTAAATAACCAAAAGGTCAGTAAAAAATTCAGCTTCATTTATACTATTCGACAATTGAAAACTCACCAAAACATCTTTTCGTTGGTGAAATAGATCTAATTGCCACGTTTCTAGGTGTTTCATTGATATTGTTCAAGGGGGCGGGTAAGGTTTGACAACTGTTTTTTTTTTCATTCAAACCGATTGTTTTGAAATTGTGTACACATTTGCCACATATACGAGGTGTGTTCAAAAAATAACGGGAATTTCAAAATTTCGCGGGTTTGGAGAGTCTAATTGCCAAATTTTTTTTAATATGTTGGCATACATGTTTCTGAGGTATGATAAAATTTTCAGCTGTATTCATTGCTCACTTTGTCTGTGGCAGCCGCTAAGGTTATACGTGTTTTTGAGAGCTCGGTGATTTTCGTTTGTTAAAAGAAATGGATGAAAGAATTTGCATCAAATTTTGCGTAAAAAATGAAATACAGTGTAACCAACCGTGTGAAATGTTAAAAAGGCCTATGGTAAGTCTGTTATGAGTAAAACAAGAGTTTAAGAGTGGTATAAGCGTTTCCAAGATGGCCGTGAAGACATTGAAGATGATGAACGCCCCGGACGCCCTAGCACATCAACAACCGATGAAAACGTGGAAAAAGTGAAAGCAATGGTTATGAATTATCGCCGAATCACAATAAGAGAAGTCGCTGATGATATTGGCATGTCGATTGGCTCATGCCAAGAATTTTTTTCGAATGTATTGGGTATGAAACGCGTGGCAGCAAAATTTGTTCCAAAATTGTTGAATTTTGAACAAAATCAGCGACGAAAAATCGAGTTTGAGAAGTGTTTCGACGATTGGCACAAGTGCATAATATCGAATGGGAACTACTTATTTTGAAGGCGACAATATTAATGAAGACAAATAAATAAATATTTTTTTCACAAAACGAAAATTCTCGTTATTTTTTGAACACAGTTCGTATATAGCTCTCTTGTTACGTTGAGTTTTTAAAACAATAACAAATAGGTCGACTTTTTCATCAAAAATCTTTATTTTGGCTTCAAAATGGTGCCAAAAATTAAAAAATTGAATAATTAAAAAAACTTGACGAGACTGGAGAGATACAGTAATAAACTGAAAAAAGAATTTTGATTTTTAACTTCCCAGTATATGGGAAGTTCTTGTAATCGCCTCGAAAATCGAAATTGAAAATTTCAACATATCTTTACGTTTTGAGGTCTTTAGAGTATATTTTAAGTGTTTTTAGAAAGAAGTATGTATGTGTGTGTGTGTACGTACGTACGTATGTGCGTTCGTGGACAGTTTTTTCAAAGAGCGCAACTCACGTAAACAAACTCGTATCGACTTCGTTAAGGTGTCAATCGAAGCGTCTTTGCAATTTTAAGAGCTGATTAGTTTTTAGTACACTTAGGTCGGGGGGGGGGGGGTTGTTGTTTTGACCCTTTGAAGGTCATTTCTGTCATGCGCTATATCTCGCGAACCAAACGTAAAATTTGCTTGATCAAGGTGTCAATCGACGTGTATTAACATTTATGTGATTCTATCAAGTTTTTAAAAAAATTCTTGGAGCCGTTTTTTAATTTTTAAAAAAAAGTGCAAAAAATTAGGTTTTTTTTTCAAAAACACAAAATTTTTAACTTGATTTTCGAATTGAAGTAACCAATATTTATATAATTTATATACTCCAAATAGTTCTTGTGAAAAAAACAGCAAAAGTTTTTTTCATGAATACGAAAAAAGTTAAATTAAAAATAAAAATTCATTAAACGTTCACGGTCATTTACGTCATTCATTATATCTCGAGATTTAAATATAATCTTTGCATCATTAAGGTGTCAATCGATGCGTATCAACATTTTTAAGATATTTTAATATTTGAAAAGAATCGTTAAAGCGTTTTTTTTTAATTTAATAAATTTTTTATTGTAAAAGTAGTGTTTTTTATAAAAAAAATCATTTTTAACCTGATTTGCACATCGTAATAATAAATGTTTAAAGCATTTATAAATTTTTATAAATCTTTGTAGAGAAAGCAGCAAAACAATTTCTTCGGATTACAAAATAAATTAAATTAATTAAATAAAAAATAAAAAAATCATTCAAAGTCACCATGTAAAAAGGGTTCATTCGAATCATAATACCTTAAATCTCTGATTCTAAACACATTGTTGTAAAGTCAATCAAAGTTCATTAATATTTGCAACATTTGAGTAGATTTTCAATAGTCTCCGCAGCACCATGTTTTAACTGTAATGGAAAAACTGCTTTGTAACCTGTCCTGCCTCCGATTGATCCGCGTGAATAATCAATCAAACCAATGCACCAAAATCCTTTCGTAATCAATTGACGCTCGCGTAGATGTAACGATTATTATTAAGTCATTCCAATAACTTTTATGAGAAGTACATTTTTATTATTTGAAGTAATATTATTTCCATAATTATTATTGTGTTTAATATTTTTAATATCTATGTAGATATTACTGGGAAGTTGACCGTGTGGACCTCATGGGTCGCACCTCACGGCTTGTTTGGTTTCAGATGATCCAGTGATACTGTAGGCTGGTCAACGCACAAAATTTTTTTTCTAGGCGCTTGTGGAGATCTACAATAAATCCGTTATTTCTCTCTATTTTTGAACAAAATTTTTTCTAAATATTCTTCACATGTTGTACTTTTATATAATAAAATGTAAAATAAACCTACAGTCATAATTTTTCTAAAAAAAAATCATGAAAAAAGGTATTTTTTAGACGAAACAAACCTTACCCTCCCCTTAAGTTTAGTTAAAATAATTCAATGGAAGTCCGCCGCTAAATTGTACAGTTTACATTTTAAGAAAATGAGTTCACTAGTTTCATATCATGAATTTCTTTTTAACTAGAACCTATGCGGCGGTCACTATACTTCTGATAAAACCTGTTCAGTAACATTAAATGCATTGAAACCAAACACTTTTTATCTATAATGGGAATTTCCAAAGTCGACAATGAAACCAATGCAAAGCTTTTCAATATTTTCTATCTATCATGTTCAGGACATCCAAGTCTGGCTGAGAGCTATCAACTATGCTAGCACTCTCAAACCGATGGTGAAATCCTCTTAGATAATGGAATTATTCAGATTGAAAAGACCAAATATTTGTTGGTAACGGCACTTGAACATCATGTTATGGGACGTTAGGTACAACACTTCATACACACGCACACGGAACGATATCCAAACATTATCTACTAACTTGTGATTTCTCTCTAAAACACTTTACCAGAAACATCTCAAATCGTCTTTTCAATTTTGCATTTCATTAAGTGTCAAGGCATGCCATCAAAATTTCATACGTTCTGTTAGCCAGCACAAGAGGCCCTGAAGAAACCATCCTTCACAAGCATATGCAAAAGAGTTGATGCGTTGTCGTCCTGATGATGATGATGTCTCTGATATCTCCTCTCATTCGACTGGCGTAATAGTGAAGTTATCTAAAAGCATTAATTAGAGCCAAGATTGTCACTACCTACCAAACATCCTGTTCTTTTAGCCATCAACCCTTGATAGTATCGTCACTGTGCCAGAATATATCCCACAGAGGTTGGAATTATGGCCATTTCATACCCGCAGCCAAGAACAGTTGGTCTACCCTTTCCATTGGTTTCAATCAGCATCTTTGGCTCTTGCTGCCAACAACTTCATGAATGAGTTAAGACGTTGTTCTTAGCATATAATTCGATAATGTAGAATTTGCATTAAACATGGTATTTTGCGTTTGAATGGGGGCTGATATGTTTACAGATTATTGGATTAGCAAATGTTGTTGTTGCAGATGGTGTTGGTGCGATAGCTTTGTTTTACACCCATGATTATAGTGCGGCGCTGAAAGGATGTGCATTTGGCAATTGTCGAAACTCTGCAATTTGATTGCTTTGCGTAAAGATGTACATTGGAAACAGAAGGGATTGGGAATTGTATTTGAGATTGCTACAATGAAGCTCAGAAGAAATTATTGTTTGAGGCAGTGCAGAAGATTGATTCTAGTGTTGTGGGTTAATTGCAGGCAAGCTGACCCAAATTTTCAAAATCCTTGAGTATAAGACAGTTCGGTCGTTACACATTTCAAATTGTTCCTCTAACATGCGATCTGGAATGCTATTCTTTGAACTTTTTCTAATAGCAGCGTTTCTCGATGATATCAATATTAGGACAGATCCCTTTCTCATACACACCCAATAGTAATATGGCTCATGGACGAAAAAACTGCCAGAATATTTTGACTTGAAAACGGAGAAGTTGTTTCGATGGCTTGGTTCTCGCCTCGTCAAATATTTGGCCACAACGTAAAGTGCACTGAAAAGCAATCTAAAAACTTACATAGCAATCGCGTATTTTGTGCTTTCATGCATGTTGTTGAGTTCGCCACGAAACGTGGTCGACTCAAAACCCATAAGGGCAAAATGGGGGTCTGCCCTGTTCTTGAAGACCCTAAACCACCGTGCGGGTAAACGCTGTTTTTTAAAGAATTGATAATGTTACGTTCGCCACTTCACACAATCAAGCCATTTAATGAATTATATTGTTATTAATGAATTATATTGTTACTAATGAACTAGATGGTTATTAATGAATTAGATTGTAGGGAGTAAAAGTTTGAATTTTCTAAATATAGAGGAGATGCACGTAGGTTAAGGATGCTGGATTATATAGCTAAGTAGGTAATAAGTTTTTATGGAGAGTGATCAACTGCAAAATGCATTACAGTCAACGTCACAGACCGTGCAGATAAGTTGTCAGCAATCACGGCAACAAACAACGCTCACCCAATCGCCCCAACAGATTCAAATCCAGGCTCCGCCCGGTCTACGATACGCCATTGGAGCCCCCTATGCGTTTGTGATAGCCACGACCATTGGTGCTTGTAATTCATCATGGTTAAAGACCACCACGATTATTTCACCAGCACAAGCAGCAGTCACAGCATTCCCCCCGCACCGAGGTGCAACGGTCTGGCCAAACCAACGAAGCTTCAATCGCCGGCTGCTGTGCGTCGCCAAAACCGATCCCAAAGTTAGAAGGCTTTGATGAGGTCAACAAACTCGTGGACGTTGACCATCGAGGTAGCAACGGGATTAGGGTTTCGAATAAATAGGATTGCGGGAGCAGCTGACGGCTCTTTGTTCGGTGCGAAGCTGCGTCTTGGGTGTCGATCTCTTTGTTCGTTGCAAAGCTTGAACGGTGTGCGTTTTACCGAGTTCAGATCTTCCAGTAATAATAGTGCGGGGTGAGCTGTCGTGACCGCGCAAATCTTACCGTGAAAACTTTTCTACAGTAATTTCGCTGTATTGGGTTATGAAAATATATCGAAAGTGTAAGGACGAATGTTATACACATTCAGATGAAGTGAACTGTTCAAGAATTGAATGTATTTCCGAGAGTTTTGAGTGGATTAAAAGGATACTTTGAAAGTCAGCAGTTTGTGGAAAAATACTAAATGCCAAAAGAACGCTCAGATAGTATCAGTGAAAGGGAGTTTCCTGCAAAATAGTGTGTTCGCGTGTCTCCAGCAGCGATACGAGCAGCCAGACGATGTATTCAACGAGTGCTTATAGACCAGGAGTCAGAAAGCAGTCACCGGAGTAGAATAAGGAAGAATTGTGAGTAAAATTAAGTATGTAGATAGAAGTAGATAGGTAGGTTTAGAAGAAAAAGTATAAAATAGGTAGTGCTCGGATTAGATTGGTAATTTTGAGTGTAGTGGCGAAGCAGAAATTGCGCGCCGGCATTTGGGTCCTTTTGTTTCAGATCACCTTTGTTGGTGGTTTTGAGTCGTCGCGGATCCTATTCCCGCTTCAGGATTCGCGGACAGGGCATTCCCGGCGCAGAAACGAATGGCACCCTTTTTAGAAAAATATATTCACACACCCCTCTTTGCGGGTTTAAGCCGGGTGGGATTGCCCAAACCGTGGCCAGGGTCGGCTGCGATGTAGTGGAAAACGTTGCGCAAAATATAGCCGTAACAATGTGAAACATGCAGCTGAACGGATATTTTGAAGTTCCGAAGTTTAAGATGTATTTCTGTGCCCACGAAGTATTGGCGAGGCGATCAAATGCGTTATAACCATGATTTTTATGCCATATTTTTAATAAGTAGTCACCAGTGGTATCAAATTCAAAAAAGTTGTGCATACTTTACAGGGTTTTGTATAAAGATAATGGGAGAAATGCCAGAGACTATAAAAGATGGAATATTGACAGTAATGCACCACCACAACCTGAGAAACTACAACATTGAAAGGACTCGGTGGATGCAGATATCAAATCATTACGTTCTCCAGTTTGCGGTTCTTATTGGATCAAAACAGCCAAATGCAGTTTTCTTTAGGAGATCCAGGCTTGATTTGGGATCGCATGCCACAAATGCTGATTTCAAAAGCAATTGTGGAATGAACAGGGTTGAATCATGGTTTACTATGCAACAGCTGTAAAAAGAAAATCATACCAGAAAAACAATTACAACAGGTGCAGTTGTAGTCTTAATCATGTTAAATTTTTTTCTAGTCAGAACTCGTAAGAAACCAAATGCAAAAATTTCAATTTTAGAAATGGTTTCACCAAAATTTACATATATATCACCCAACTAAAACAGATATTGTCACAATTGCGTTTAATATCAGCTTCACCACCAGTCAACGGAAGAGTTTTTCATCAAGATTGCAAATCACTATTCTTCCAATTTTCTGGTATTCCAGCAAATCTCGAATTTGTTAGATATTCAAAACGAACGGATGAACGAGCAAGAACCAAATCGTTGAAGTGAAAAGTTATATAAAGTTTCCACTTGTAGCCGACCAACAGAAAGTTATTGGCAACCTTTTTCACCGGCATCACCGCAATAAAATCAGAGTCCTTCGATGTCATAAAGCAATCAGAAGTTCATTCATTTCGTAAAAGTCTTGCAAGCAAGGCAAGAGAGATATAAAAAAAAACTTTTCAAAAGATGAGATTGCGTAATTTTCTCATAGTCACGGATTTAGTTGCGGTTGCCGTCCTAGAAACTATCAGGCAAGTCCAAGCGAAATGTGCTTGAGGTGTTTGACGTCGGTGGTGAAGGATTTAGATGGGAATATGTATGATTGAATAACAAATCCTTGAAAGTTTCTCTTTAATCAAGCAACGGATGATATTGAAGTGCTCAAAATACTCTTGAAACATTTCAGATTCTATGAAACAAGTGCTTTTGCACAGTTGTGTTCGCAATAGCATGAGAATGTACATAAAAGATAAAAATAGTCCTTGAAACGAAGGCATTTGCTTGGGCCGGCAATGTTTAGGTTTGCATCAAAATCCTGTGAGATTTTCCCACACAGCGATTCTGGGTTTCCTTTTTCTTGAATTCGGCAGATAATGCCGCACTCGACTGGATCTCTTACAAATCAAAACGAGCGTGAAGAGGAAAACTGGAAGAATCCTTGAAGCTGGCTGAAGAAGTGGTTGCAGCAGCAGCTGCGGCGAAAAGCAAAAACCAGTGCGGTGATATTCTTTTGCATGGAAGGCTTCTTGTGAAAAGCAGTACAAGTACCTTCCAGTTTTCTACTTTCACTCGCTGTTGGCTGTTGTCAGCGAGATGAGTTGTGATTTTTTGCTGCTGCTCTGAGCACGAAAACATGGACTTCCACCGAGAAAAACTCGGCAAGATGTCGCTTTTGTCTAAAAATATCTCTTGATTTCTGTAGATTTGCATTAAAGGATTCTTCCGAGATTTTTTTCCATTCACGGCTGAATTTTATTTTCTAGCGCACTTCCTCTTAGTCTGTTTTTTTTTATTTTGTTTATGTGCTTGTTTGTTTGTTGAGAAGTTGTTTAATTTCATTTGTATCAAAGAAAGCCCATTGTGTGGAATTCGAGTAGGTGTACGGCCTTCCCTGTTGAGGGATTAAAAAGCAGCTGGGGAATATTTTTGCAATAAAATTGATGATTTTAGTGTTTTCGTATTGTAAGCGCGGTAAAGTAGGATTCCCATTTTCTGCTAAAATTAACATATTGCTTTTGTGTTGAATCTAATTAGGTTTTGATTGAAATTCTTCTTTATTTTGAAACAGGGTTCTTGGACGAGAGATTTGTTTCAACAATCTACTTTTTGTGGTTGAGGATATTTCTTCAAGTGGAATCTGTAAAATTACATAAAACAAGAAGTAGCCACACGTAGCATTTTCCAAGAAAACAAATTCGCAAAGCTTGACAAAACAACTTCAACAAGAATAAATTGGATGAACACTACGCAACATCGTTTCCGATAAAATTTCATTTATTTTCTACTTATTAAGTGGATAAGAAGATACAATGGGCGGTAAACGTATCGATAAAAATTTTTGAATAAAATATTGCCAACACAAATCGTTGAAATGTCTTGACGATATTTTTAACAATTAATCCGTATGTATTTCATATCAACTCTCTTTTCAACAAATACAAAAACAAGCCGCGAGGTGCAAATCTTAAGGTCCACACGGTCAACTTCCCAGTAATATCTAAATTATTATTAAAAACACTAAACACACTAATAATTATGAAAATAATACTAATTTAAATAATAAAAATGTACCTCTCATAAAAGTTATTGGAATGACTTAATATTAATCGTAACATCTACGGGAGTATCCATTGATTTCGTAAGGCTTTTGGCGGATGGGGGTAGCTTGATTTGATAAATCAATCGGTGGGGACCTTTTCTACGTTTTTTGTTGTTTCACATCGATGATTGAAGGACGAAAGAACGCCAGCATTTTGAATAGTTGCGTTCAAAATTGCCATGACTTCAGCATAATCACTGAATTTACTCGTATATTTTTTCACGATTTTACATCAATGAGATTATTAATTACTTTATATTTTCTTTTGGTCTTGAAATTTTTTGAATATGCAGTCAAAAATAGGTTCAACTGCATGTAAAAAGTAAAATGTATTACAAATGATGATGGAGCAAGTAATTGAAATCTTACGATTACTAAAGAATCAATTTACTAAAACATCAATTTTTTATTTTTTGAGAGCTTTTTAAAGCATATGATCTTGTAAAGTATTGACTATAAAACATTTTACCATTCAAAGCGTTGATTACCACAAATGCAAATTTGATTGAAATTTTGATGATTTTGAAAATTTAAGAGGTTTTTTAATTAAAAGACTATAAAAACTATTAAAAATACGCTCAATTTATGCAAATATTTTAAAGCTTTGATTGAATTTACAACAATTTATTTAGAATAAAAGATATAAAGTAATATCATTCGTATGAACTCTCTTTACATGGTTTGAATGTTTTTTTAATTTTTTTTCATAACCATGGAAAAAAGTTTTGTCGGTTTTTTCAAAAACTGATAAAAATGTATTAATTTTGTAAACATTTATTACTGTGTTGTGCAAATCAGGTAAAAAAATATTTTTTATGAAAAAAACCCAAATTTTTTGTATTTTCTTCTATTAAATTGAAGAAAGAAAAAACGGCTGGAACGAATTTTAATTATGTTAAAAAAATCACAAAGATGTTATTACACGTCGATTCACACCTAAATGATGCGAATATTATATCTAGTTCGTGAGATACAGTGAATGACAGAAATGACCTTGAAGATAATGATGACTGTTAATGATTTTTTATTTTTTATTTAATTTTTTTTTGTGATCATAAGAGAAAAGTTGGATGAAATTTTTACAAGCATTGCTAAATTTTATAAAAATTGAATACTGTCTTTCGTAAATCAGGTTAAAAATTAATTGTTTATGAAAAAAACCTAATTTTTTTGCACTTTTTTTTCTTAATTTAAAAACGGCTCCAAATTTGATAGATTCACAAAAATGTTGATACGCGTCGATTGACACTTAAGCGATGCAAGTCGCATGCTTGGTTCAGAAGACAGAAATGACCTTCAAAGGGGGAAAACACTCCGACCGAATTTTCTGAAAAACTAATCAGCTCTTAAGATTGCAAAGACGCTTCGATTGACACCTTAAGGAAATCGATACGACTTTGTTTACGTGAGTTATGCTCGTAGAAAAAAGTGTACACGAACGTACGTACGTACATACAGACACACATACATCTCCCTTTCTAAAAACACTTTATATATACTCTATAGACCTGAAAACGTAAAGAAATGTTGAAAATTTCAATTTCGATTTTCGAGGCGATTACAAGAACTTCCCATATACTGGCAAGTTAATAAGGCGTTTCTGGAGAGATGCTAGGGAGCCACCATTTTGTTTTTTTAGTTCTGAAAAAATTCAAAGAGGATGTCAAATACTTGTACAATATAGATCTTTTTACCAAATTTCGATATGTTGTTTGGTTTTTGAGGAAAAAAATTCCCAAAAAATGACTTTTTTTCTACCTCCACAGTAGTGTTCCCCTTTAACTCTGTTTTTTGTTACTTTGCCCAGTTATTAGGCCTCTAACTCTTAAACGAAATAGGTTATCGACCTAAAATTCTAAGCCATAGCTTAAGCCCAATAAAAATCTGATACAAAGTATGCCAAATCTTTATTTAGAACGGGTGCAAACAGAGAAAGATTTATTTAAAACCTACATATATGCTTATGGGAATAACTTTACTAGCAAAGCAAAACTGTATTTTTAAAATCTATTTTGACTAAAATTAAGTTGATTTATCTAATTAAAACTACATTTAATTTAATTGAATTAATTATTTATGCCACATTTTGAAGCAATACTCTTAACGGAGTTAGCACCTAATTTTCTCTGAGGCGTTGGTAGCTTCATTTTGTAGTGAATTTTTTTGAAATTGCTTTGAAGTTTTCCTTTATATAATATCTGATCATGATTAAAACTTCTTTCTGAATATTTTTTGAAGGTTTTCATAGTAAGGAACTCATAGTGCGCTAGTCCAGCTCTAAATTCCCTATTATTAATTTATTTGTCAGTGAACTTGTCACAGAAATCTCTTGAATTTTATAAGGAAGTTCACTAATAAGAAATCAACTTAGAATATATGATTGCAGGATGTTTTTTGTAAAAATTTTTGTTCAATTTATTTAGAATGTTTGACAATTTTATAAAATAAATGAATTGCATGTATTGAGTTTGAATTTTTCGGCACTCCTTTCCAAAGGAGTATTTTCTCTTAGCATGTATTATTCAATTTAATTTTGTATGAACGTTTGAATATCATGAGGCATTTTTCTATGAATGATTTTGATTAATGCATCAATTTTTATTGTTGAAATATTTTTGAAGATATTTTTGATACCAATTTTATGCGGTGGTTACAGAAATTTGACAACAGCAATGTGCATTTGCGGGAAATGAGTTGATTTAAGTTCAAAAATAGAGTGATTAAATTTTCTACTCGTATCTCCTTTTTTCATGAGTTTCAAACTATCTTTGATATTCATATTTAAATTAGGATCGGCAGGAAAACTTCTGTTTAAACTTATAAAATTTTCGTTAAACTGACAAACGCTAAAAAAAATTTAAAATCTCAATCTAATAATTTCATCTACCTAAATTTTGCGTACTCAAATTTCCTGAAAAATACCATTGAGATATGAAATTTAATTAAAGTTTTTAATGAGAAAAATTTAAATTTTCCATGATTATCGCCTCTCGGCGTTGAATTTTCTCTTATCTTTGTGCAACAAAATGGGCAATCATCGAGTTAGGATCTACTGCAGCTTGAAGCAACTGTGGATTTAAGCTGAAGTGCTTTGATGTGATATCGGATGATTGGAGTGATGAATTGCACAGGGTATATTTTCACCTACTAGGATATTTTGGTTGAGGTGAACGAATGAGAAGCTGATTGTTTTTTCGTGAGAAATTTATTATTCCATAGGTTTCTTGAATGGCTTTGCATCTAAAATAAGTAATATTGTCGGTTTTTTTAAATTTCCAAGAAATTTTTTTAATCTATTTGCGGCTTTCAACTTTCTTTAAAATTTCTTCATTCAATTTGAAATAGAAGCTGAAACCGTAGAAATGCATAACGTAAAAATTTAGTTGATGAATAAATCCATCTGATACCTTCCGAAACGCTGAAAATATTCGGTTTGGAACAGAGTTGTTCGTGAACAAAAAAGAACCTACTCTGTAAACTTTCACGTGGAAAAAATAGCTTCTCTAAAAAATTTCTTATACCTTCACGCATCATATTGTCACGATGGTTATTGCTTTTCCTTTATATTTGTTTTACAGGCTTCTAAATGCAAAGCATCGGCAGAGGAAAATAAAAGCAAGTGGTGTACAATCGAATCCACAGGGCAAAAATAGTTGTGCTATTAAATGTTGAATTCAAAAGTTAATTAAAATTTTTGAAAGTAATAACCAGGATAATGTCTAAGCAGATACGGCGTTGAGTATTTGTATTTCAAGAAGTGAAAATAAACTAAAGCTGTGAGTTAGAGATGAAAATACGTTTTCTGAAGAAACCTTACAGTTTGGATGCCTTATTTATTTGACAAAGGTGGTGTTCTTTTGCTTGATTGCTCTTCATTATTACGAACGAAACGAAATTTATGATATTTTTTGTCTCATTCAAAATGAATCCTCAGGGGTCAACAGGTTTCTTAAAATAAACATTCGGACATACTTTAGTCTGGAAACATGTACTACATATTCTTTGCTGCATCTGATTTGCTGTGATTACTTTTTAGATTCCCTATGCATTCCAAAGTAATGCATAGGGAATCTGAAATTTCCTTTGGAATGCATTCCATTTTCTGACATAAGCATCGATGAAATCATGCATTACCAAAGAATTGATTCCAAAAAGTCCGACTGGGTTGTAGCATGAAAATAGATACGGGTGAATACGAAACCAATATCCCTAAAAAAGCACGAAAAGTTCAAAAATGTAAATGTACGTGAAACGCTTTCAAATTTACGTGGATGATGGTACAGTTATGATTCCAGCTGGGAAATTGTCGATTCTAAAAGTGAATTTTTGTAATAAGTCATGTATGCTTGATTGTTATGTATTGTCTGGCAGGGGCCCACCGCTTTCAGGACGCGAATGGCTTGCAGCATTCGGATGCTGACTAATGCAAAAAATGATAAATCAACGGTAAAGAAAATTGACATTAAAAATGTACCAGATTACATTATCAAAAAATATATTGTATCGAATTGCCTAGTAACTCTACGGTTTGCTATAATAAAAGCAAAGCTAAAATTCACTTGAAAGGTGGCACTAAGCCTATTACATTTAAATGTGGTCATGTCGCACTTGCCTTAAAGCCGCTAATTGAAAAAGAAATCGATCGTTTGGTCTGACTGGATCACTTAGAGCCAGTTGAGGTTAGTGAATGGGCTATCCCGATAGTGCCCATGTTTAAGAGTAATGGTAATATACGTATATGCGGCGATTTTAAAATTACAGTAAATCCACAACACACAATTTTAAGGTGTGATATTTATCCGCTGCACACAATTGACGATATCTTTTCTGCTGTGCAAGGCGGTTCAACTTACACAGAGTTAGATCTACGGCACGCATATATGCAGTTCGAAGTAGACGAAAACTGCCGAGATCCGCTAACAATTATTACACATAAAGGTTCTTTTCGGTAAAAGATAATACCAGAAAGTATAGCGCCGCCCCCGGCCGATGTACGGAAGAAAATGGATGAATAATATAACAATATCGTACATTGACAATATTTGTGTAACAGGTCGTACAAACAAATAGCATATTAAAAATTTAGAAGCTGTATGGTTCCGACTTGAAGCCTGCGGTCTTCGCATCATCATTGTTAAAAGTAAATTCATGCAAAAGATAGCTTGCAGATGGGTCAAGAATGAATTAAAATCACCGCGAGCCTTACGATCTGAATGAACAAATTGTATTGGCCTGTAATGCTTCACAATATGGGCGATCCGCGATCTTATGGCATAAATAGAAAAATGGCACAGAGTGGCCAATTGCATATGCTTTACATACAATACCAAAAAAATTACAAATTAGGACGATACTTGATAAAGAAGCAATGCTATAGTTTTTGGATTTAAACGTTAGAGGCATTCCTGATAAGGAATGAAGGCTGATAATAAATTTCAAGGATAAGCTTCAGCTGCTAACGCGTTTACCGGTAAAAGCAGACGTTGACTTATCCAATCTTGCTCTTGGTTTTCAAACGAATATTTTTTTAGCGAAGGTATCGCAACTTTTGATCATAAAATGCTGGCTTGCGAAAGTTTGAAAGACGAAATAATAAGTAAAATAATAAAATTTACTCAAAGTGAATGGCCAAAATTAAACGAACTACCAGATGAATTGAAAACATTTCACAGAAACAAATAGAATTAACAGTAGATCCAAACTGCTTATATTGGAAATTACGCGCTATTATTCCGAATAACATGAAACCGTTAATTTTACCCTTCACATCTTAGAATTATAAAAATCAAAATGTTTGCACGCTCCTATGATTGGTGGCCAGAAATTGATCATAACATTGAATTTACAGTAAATAATTGCAAAAACTGCATAATTGAAAGGTAAGGCCTAGCAAAAACTCCGTTAACTACTTGGCCTTGGTCTGATCGCGCAGGGAGTTGAATTCATAGTGATTTCTTTGGGCCGTTTTGTGGCAACATGTATCTTCTAGTTATTTTTGCTCATTCAAAATGGCAAGAAGTTGTAAATTTCAAAAATAGTACAAAAGCTTACAGATTGATCGAAGATTTTAAAACTATGTTTGCGCAATTCAGTTTACCCTTACACGTAGTAACCGATGGTGGATCGCAATTTCGCAGTTCGGAATTTCTCAATTTTTTTTTTAAAAAGGAATGGCATTAACCACAGTTTTTCATCACCGTATCACGTAAAGAAAAGTCGAAAATTTCAATTTCGATTTTCGAGGCGATTACAAGAACTTCCCATTTACTGCGAAGTTAACAACTATGAAACTGTGAAAGATTACCCAAATAAAAAGTTGATAATTGACGGAAAAGATATTTCGCTGTATTTTTCGTTCGAAGAAGAGAAATACAGCGAAAATACTACTTTTTTCCTTAACAAATAATCTGAAAGAGAGCCATGTAAGGATCCTCTTAATATGATTCGAATCGATCATTTAAATTCCGAAGAAGTTGAAAAATTGATAATAACTCTTCGTAATTACAAGTTTTTTTTTATCAAGAAAATTCTGACCTCAGTTTCACAAATAGTATAAAGCATGAGATCAAAACTAAAAATAACTCACCGGTCTATAGCAAATTGTACAGATATCCTGAAGTTCACAAACATAAAGTGAACACACAAATACAAGAGATGATTGACCAGAAAATTATACGGCCAAATTGCTCACCTTTTTCTTCGCCTATTTGGGTTGTACCCAAAAAAGAAGATGCATCTAGAAGGGGAAAAATGAAGAAAAGTTGTAGATTATAGGAAGTTAAACGACATTACAGTGGATGATTAACATACAATTCCCGTAATTGATGACATTTTCGATAACCTAGGAAGATCAATGTACTTTACTACGCTGGACCTTGCAAAAGGCTTCTATCGAATTGAAATTGCAGAGTCTGATATTCCAAAAACTGCATTTTCTACAGCAAGTGATCATTACTAACTCCTGCGAATGCCTTTTGGATTAAAAAATGCTCCAGCTACTTTCCAGAGACTCATGAACAACATTTTGCGGCCATGTATTGGAAAAATTTTCTATGTTTATTTAGATGACATAATTATCTACAGTACAAGCATTGAAGAACACGTTCAATCCCTTGATACACTATTTGAAGTTTTGAAACAGGCAAACTTCAAAGTCCAGTTAATTTAAAGTGAATTGCTAAAAAAGAAGACGAAGTTCTTGGGGCACATAATTTTTACAGAAGGAGTCAAACTTAACAAAAATAATACAAACTATTGTGGGTTTAAAATTTCTTAAACAGCCAAGCAAATTAAACAGTTTCTTGGACTGGTTGGCTTCTACAGGAAGTTTATGAAAGATTTTTCGAAAACAAAATCGCTAAACCTCTCACATTGCGTATGAAAAATAATATAAAGATCAACCATCAGGATTAAATCTTCGTTGAATCATTTGAGAAACTTAAACTTCTAATCAACAGTGAACCTATACAAGCATACGCAGATTTAAAAAAAATCACTCTAATCACACATGCGTCTAATTATGCCATTGGGTCGGTGCTTTCACAGGATGGTCATCCTATTTCTTTTGCCAGTAGGACTTTGAACCAACATGAGACTTATTATTCAACTGTCGAAAAAGAACTGCTAGAGATTGTTTGGTCAACAAAGTACTTTCGACCATATCTTTACGGCAACAAGTTCGCCATTAGATCAGATCACAGACCCTGTACCTGGATTTCAACACTAAAAGAACTAATTTCTAAACTCCAGAGGTGGAAATGGCAGCTGGAAGAATAAAATTATGACATAGAGTACATAAAAGGTAAAGATTATGCCATCGCTGATGCTCTATCACGGCCGAAAGTTTACTTAAACGAATGATTCTATCGGCGCCACAATTCATAGCGCCCAAGAAGGTAGCTCCCAATACATCCAAATTTAAAAACCACTTAACGTTTACAGACATCAGATTATCATTAAAAAGAGTAATACTAACTCGATCATGAAACTAAAATTCTCGGTAGGAACAAAATTTCATTTTGAAGTCGTAAAACAGATGAAAAATTTATGAGCTACATTCTAAAAAACCATATGCTAGAAAAAAGAATGGTCGGAGTCTACATTCCAGACATCGAAATTTTCAATATATTTCAAAACGAATATTTGAAATGGAGAAGCCCTCACTCTAAAGTCCGAATTGTAAAGTGTCCGCATTCACTATATGACTGTGAAAACTTGTGTGACATCCAGGAAAAAAATCATAGAGAACATCTTCGAAACAACCATAGAGGAATTGATGAAGTCTATCGGGAAACTAAAAACAAATATTATTACCACAATCTTAAAACTGAAGTAACGAAGGTCATAATCAATTGTAACACATGCAATATTGCAAAATTTGAAAGAACCCCGTACAATCCTCCGTTTTTCAATACAACCATTCTAGATAAACCAAATGAAAAAGTCCATATGGACATTTGGTTCAAAGATAGGAACTCAATGTTTTTGCAACTTATCGACAAATTTTCGAATTCTGCACAAGCTATACCAATTAAAAGCAGAACTTGGCCTGATATTAGAACCGATTTAAACACATACTTTGCATCCTTTTCAACACCGAAGATAGTCGTCACGGACAACGAACGTTTTCATGGGTTAAACGAAGAAATGAAAAATAAACCCGATAACTACGTCTGTATGCAGGAAGCTATTAGATATTAAAATCGTACCCACCACAAAACTACAGGAGAAAGACCGATTGAAATCCACAAAGGAACAATATCTTTTGTAAAATCCCCAAGTATCAAGAAACGAATAGACGTAGTCGTACAGGCAAAGCGATACCATAACAAAGACAGAAAAAGAATTTATCTTAATCCAGATTTTATCAAAAATGTGTATAGAAATAAAAGGCTAGAACCCCACTTCAAATATAAGCCAAAACTTAAAAGACCCGTTCATAAGAAAATCCTCATGAAAGAAAAAAAAAAGTCTAACAGGATCTCATTTCAGGAATCGTCATCCTGCTCGCCTTGTATCTCTCCATCCCACTTGTAATATCTTGGTAAAATCTTCCGAAGAATTCAAGTTACTTGAACAAATTAAAAAGAGTTTAGAACTAGCTTGAATGCTTTATCAAAAATTGAAGACACTACTATGGCAAGTAAAGAATAATGAGCAGAAGCATTTCAAATAATAACGAAATTAGCATCCATAAAATAAATATAAGCAAACTGAAAAATATTAGAGGATCATTGGCACTGGAAAATAGATTAATATTTATTGTACTTCGAATTCCTAGCTTCACGTCTGAACGTTACTTTAAAGCAACAATAGTGCCAATTCCAAACAAAGATAAAAATTTAGAACTTTATGCATCATATACTGAAGTAATCATAAATAATTTATCCGTATTTGAACATTCAACGGTAAACCCTTGGCCCTTTTTTGGCCAAGTATTGTGGTGGGGGATTCATCACCGTTTGTTTGTGTCTCTATTTCTATTGATGCTTTCTTTAAGTATGCCAGTTTTTATGAGTCGTAGGAGAAGCACTTGTTAGCACTTATAGTGCAGATCATATCAAAACCACTTGGTAATTTCTAGCAGCGAAGGCTTCACAGTACATATTAATTTGTTTATATGTCATGGGAATCACTTTTTTTGGACCATTATAGAGTAAAGTAGGAGGTATAGCCTCAACTTAGAGAATGATGTTTGTTTGGATTTTTTAACTTCCCAGTATATGGAAAGTTCTTGTAATCGCCTCGAAAATCGAAATTGAAATTTTCAACATATCTTTACGTTTTGAGGTCTTAAGAGTATATTTTAAGTGTTTTTAGAAAGAAATATGTATGTGTGTGTGTATGTACGTACGTACGTATGTGCGTTCTTGGACAGTTTTCTCGCGTAAACAAAGTCCTATCGACTTCGTTGAGGTGTCAATCGAAGTTTCTTTGCAATTTTAAGAGCTGATTAGTTTTTGGGATACTTCGGTCGGGGGGGTTTGTTGTTTTGCCCGTTTGAAGTACATTTCTGTCATGCGTTATATCTTGCGAACCAAACAAACGATTTGCATTGTTAAGGTGTCAATCAACGTGTATTAACAATTGTGTGAATCTATCAAATTTCGAAAATAATCGGTAGAGCCGTTTTTTTAATTTAAGGAAAAAAAGTGCAAAAAATTAGGGTTTTTTCCTAAACAATAAATTTTTAACCTGATTTACGAGACATAGTACTCAATGTTTACAAAATTTATACACTCCAAACAGTTTGTGTAAAAAAACTGGAAAATTTTTTTCCCATGATTACAAAAAAAAACTAAATTAAAAATAAAAAATCATTAAAAGTCATCATGATTTTTAAGGTCATTTGTGTCATGCACTATATCTCACGAACCAAACATAAGATATGCTTTGCTAAGGTGTCAATCGACGCGTATTGACATTGGTATGATTCTTGAAAGTTTTTGAACGAATTATTGGAGCCGTTTTTTTAATTTAAGGAAAAAAAGTGCAAAAAATTAGGGTTTTTTCATAAACAATAAATTTTTAACCTGATTTACAAAACACAGTAATCAATCTTTATAAAAATAATACACTTCAAACAGTTTTTGTAAAAAAATGTGCAAAACTTTTTCTCATGTCTACAAAAAAAATTAAATAAAAAATAAAAGATCATTTAAAGTTGCCATGTAAAAAGTCTTCATATGAATGATATTACCTTATATCTTTTATTTTAGAGACTGTTGTTAAGATAATCAAAGTTTATTATTGTGATATTTTTGTGGATAGAATTTGTAAATCGGCCAATTTAGATGGCTGAATCTCTCAAAAATGATATTCGGGACATGCTACATAAACGTACCCACGACGTTACGCGCCGAACTGAGTTGGCCTGCCAGCAGCCATCGAATCTCTAGCCAGGTAGAGGCTGGACCCGAATTCATCAGAAGGGTTCGTTGCTTCGTCCTGGGGACTTCACGTCCGTCAGCTCAACAGGTACAAACCTGTTTGCCCTGAAATTTTGAAGCGATACCGTTCGACAACCAGTTTACTTTTCCTCATTTTTCATTACACAATGCTGAAAAAACACGTACCTCGGGAAACAACAGCTAATATCCCACTCCATTTAATTATTTACCATATTACAGCAATCTTCAAGTTTTATTTGCGAATTTTCTATTTAGGAAATTCGAAATATCGTACATAAGATACTTACCATAATTTAATAAATTCTCTTATATCATGGTATTATACCATACTACTACTATTTTCTTAAAGTTTTAGTTATTCCATTTTTAACCGCACCGCTTCAAACGACCTCAGCCTAATTTCATCTCTTAAAAAGATGGCTTTGAAATTATCCCCTCAAACCATATACACATGAAATGTATGTCTTTGACTACATCAACTTTTGAGATTCTCAAGCACTTATTGTCCGCTTTTATCCTATTCGCTTCTTTGTATTAGCACTCGGGACCATGTTATCATGCTCGTGATGGTATTGTTCCATCATTGTCTTACCACCATAAAGCCACCATATGTGTAAATAAACAACAAATGTAACGATGCGTATACGAATTGCTTATATACATATCTAAACACTATTAAATGTCAATGATAATAAATCTGACCCCTTAAATCCTTGCTTGATTACAAAAGCTTTAGCTCGAAGGAGTTCTTTCTCTTTTCCTTTCCCTTTCCTGTTCCCTTTTTGGCATTATAAAATTGTCGTGTTGATGTTGTTCTTGTTCTTTGTTGTTGTAGTTGTTGTTTTTGTGTAGCTACGGTTGGTGTTTGTCGCCTGTTTGGTTTGCATCCGAATAAGGGTTAACTGATAGAATAAATAGTTTGCTACAAACATTTCAGCCTCCCTAATACTTAATGGGTCTGCTAGAGAGGAGTTTAGATCCTTGAATACTATTAGTTCGTGTATCAAATAGAAATGGTACATATGCTAGGCTCATGTTGATTTGTGTAATTGGGTGGTGTTGTCGGTTGCAGAGTATTCACTTCGAATTTCGATGGTAAGTTAATTCAGACCTTTTTGAAAGTTTTGTATAACATTTTCAAAGATGTATACGTTTCACTTGGGAATCCTTCTCAGAATGCTTGGATTGATTCTTTGAAAATCAAACTAATGAGAGGGTTAAGGAAAGTTAGTTACTTTTAGTTTATGTAGTAATACATGAAGAGGTGGGTTGATTTGAATGTAGCACAAAATTAAATTTTTGTGGCCATTTATATGATGATTGGGTCCTTCCGATAATGAAAATCAGCAAAATACTTCGAAGAAACAAACCAAATGTTTTTTCAAAGGATCAGGCATCCAATCAATCAGGCTAGGCATTGTAAACATGGACTGAATTCAAAGACCTCCGAAAAAAACTGTAACATAAGAGAAATTCCAAAGTGCCACAGATACATCACTCGTTCAAAATAACTTTATTTCCACAGCTGTTCCTTTTTTTCTTTTTGTACTTTAAATTTGTTATAAACTGCAATAAGTATTTACTCAAGATCTATCTGTATTGAGCTTCACTTGCAACAGAAACTCGAGTCAATCATTCATCAATAAGGACAGAAGACTGTTCCATGTTGACTCGTCAGCTCATAAACGTATTCTACTTGGGAATGACCACGTTTGCCTGAATCATATAATACAAACAAGCATAGTGGTAGTAATACGCTTACTAGTGTTACCTGATGCTGCTTTTCAGTCAGTGTCACACTTAACACTGTTTGTTCACCATGTGTGATATAAACCACATCAATGGATGTTAAGCACATAATTGTGTGGAATTAAGATAGGAAATAAGTGTTGGCAAGCTTAGTTTCTACGAACAGATTAACACGATGGTGGTCGTGCAAAGTCAAACAATTAACGACTTTTTACCGGGTAATTAGTAGAAACAAACAATTCATCGACGTTTCGATTAGTAAGTTAATGTTAAGATTTCTAAACTAGGGTGTAAACCCTTTATTACTTTCAATACTGCCGACGTCTTTCTGGATACAATACAGCCAACTATTACGCGGTACTCTCAGAACGCGGTTTCCATATAACGCGGAGCTGAAATTGCGACAGCCCTCCTATAACGCGGTACTCTTCCATACAAGGCGGTAGACGGTTTCCATAGAACGCGCTACGTATTAGGCTGGTTTGTACGGTTAAATCCGAGTTTCTTATAGCGCGGTTTCCATATAACGCGGTTCGCACTCACCGCGTTATAGGAGGGCTGCCAAGCCCAAATCATATGAAGTCATTCCCGTTGCCAACTACATTTTAAGTGCTATTTTTTACCTAAGTTATGCCATTTCTTGGTGAAAGCTCATAAATTTATCATATATTATCAATTACAAAGACAAGTATAATCTGAAAATGGGAAGGAAACAGACCTCAATACTCTTTTCCGTATAATTGCATATTTTTTTCAGGAAAGTAGGACGAGTATACTCGCCTCGGCAATGCATAACACCCCGCCAAAGACGAGTATACTCGTCCTTGGCACTGAATGGGTTTATCGCAAATTTGTATTTGTTATGAAGATCATTCCTATGACCACGAACCTGGCTTCATCCAAAATATTTCAGAAGACACTGCACTACCATTCTATGATCTTTAATTACGTCATCCGCAGCGGTGGGCGTGGCCAAACATACCCATGTGGAATTTCATTCACACTTCGAATGAAGCCAATTTTTTTCCGACTGGAAATGGAGTTCTTGCGAATATGACATCAAACTGACTATCAAAATGAAGCCCCTTCAACTTTATGGCATGTGGTTTTAAGACTAACTCTGGCATGTAACATTTATCATCGCTTTTATATCATTTGTGAAATATATAATGAGGTGAACGGGACTGTCCAAATATTTTCCAATCTATTTTTGAAACAGGATGGCAGCACTACTGGGCGTGTCTGTGCGATATTACGTCACTCGAAGTGGGATCGATCAACTGAAAATCATACCTGGTCTGGATTATATACCTTGCTGTGCACTCTTAACGCTTTGAAACAAAAGACTCACCTAAATTTTTAACTTCCCAGTATATGGGAAGTTCTTGTAATCGCCTCGAAAATCGAAATTGAAATTTTTAACATTTCTTTACGTTTTGAGGTCTATAGAGTATACATAAAGTGTTTTTAGAAAGGGAGATGTATGTGTGTGTGTGTATGTGTGTATGTACGTACGTATGTACGTTCGTGGACACTTTTTTCTACGACGATACCTCACGTAAACAAAGTTGTATCGACTTCGTTGAGGTGTCAATCGAAGCGTCTTTGCAATTTTAAGAGCTGATTAGTTTTTGGGAAACTTCGGTCGGGGGGGTTTGCTGTTTTGCCCGTTTGAAGGTCATTTCTGTCATGCGTCATATTTCGCGAACCTAAAGTACGATTTTCTTGAATAAGGTGTCAATCGACGCGTATTTACATTTTTGTGATTCTGTCAAGTTTTTAAAAAATTTCTTGGAGCCGTTGTTTAATTTTTTTAAAAAAAGTGCAAAAAATAACGGTTTTTTCCAAAAACAATAAATTTTTAACCTTATTTCCAAATTGCAGTAAACAATGTTTATAAAATTTATATACTCCAAACAGTTTTATTGAAAATGACATCAAAGTTTTTTACTCATGATTACAAAAAAATCAAACAAAAAATAAAAAATCATTAACAGTCATCATGTTCATCTGACGAACCAAACATACGATTTGCATTGTTAAGGTGCCAATCGACGCGTATTAACATTTGCGTGAATCTATCAAATTTTTATAAAAACTGTTGGAGCCGTTTTTTGATTTAAGAGAATAAAGTGGAAAAAATTAGATTTTTTTTCATAAACAATAAATTTATAACCTGATTTGCGAAATATAGTAATCAGTGTTTATAAAATTTATATACTCCAAACAAAATTTGAAGAAACAATTTCAAAACTTTTTCTCATGATTACGTAAAAAATTAAATTACAAATAAAAAGTCATTTTTATCACGAACCAGATATAATATTTGCATCATTAAGGTGTCAATAGACGTTTATTAACATTGCTGCAATTTTTTTAACATTACATAAAAATTGTTTCAGCAGCTTTTTAATTTAATAAAAGAAATGCAAAAAATTAGGCTTTTAGGGTTTTAAGGTTTTTTCATAAAAAATAATTTTTCAACTTGATTTGCACAGCACAGTAATAAATTTTTATAAAATTTATACATTCTTATCAGTTTTTGAAGAGAAACCAGCAAAACCATAATCCATGATTATAAAAAAAAACTAAATAAAAAATAAAAAATCATTCAAAGTTATTATGTATAGAGAGTTCATACGAATGACATTAATTTATATCTTTCATTCTAAGGAAATTGTTGTAAATTCAATCGAAGTTTTATAATATTTGCATAATTTGAGCAGATTTTTAACAGTTTTCACAGTGTTTTAGTGTTAATAAAAAAACTGCTTAAATGATAGAAGTCTAAAAAAACCTTCCGTAGACTCATTCCTGTTGCTGCTATGAATACCTTTCATTACTATTATTTAAAGTAGTAATATTTTTAAAATTATTATTTTGTTGATTATTTTTAATGTTTATCTAGATATTACTGGGAAGTTGACCGTGTGGACCTCAAGGGTCGCACTTCGCGGCTTGTTTTTTTGTTAACTTTGAGTTTAAGATGTCTTTACCAGACATGTGCTGCATAAAGCCCAATAGGGTTCATTATCAAAGAAACTACTAATTTAAAGCTACCATGGGTCACCAATATTTGACATGATTTATGTATGTCAAAGCTATGCTTCGGAAAAATGTTGCTTTAGCGTGTATTGACTAATAAAAATGCCTCTGTTTTTAATTCCACTGGTTCATCTGCAAATTCAATTCACGTGGTATAAAAAGTTCAAGTGTAATGTTTCTGGATCGCCATGTGATGGTCCTTTAATGTGAAGTTCTTTTCCATCGTGACTACGGATTTCCATAGTGGGGAAATCCGGAAAAGGAAAGTAAACAAAAGGAAATTATAAATGAGGAAAGGCCGGTACAATTCTGATGCCACTGGCCAAGGTAAAATTTATATGCCGATTGTAGGCATTACCTGCAGTGCCAAATGAAAGGCACAATTCAGGGAAAGTCTAAAGAGGATGTGCCGAGTAGGAATGGCACAAGTAAAACCAGCTCGCTAGTTCTCCAAAGACTATTTTTTTTAATGCTTACTTGCTATTTATACAAATTCTTAACACTAAATCAAACTCTTATGGCCTAATAAAGTATCCTAAATTATATATTACAATAACTTATCACTAATCGTTCCACATGACGTCTCAACCAAAAGGCGATGTCCATGCGCACAAGGATCACGAGGTGATAAGCACTATCGGTACATTCATGAAGCGATGTATTGATTGGTGATAAATGCATCACTTTGATGTTGGAAGGATAGCCTTTCATGGAATTGAACTGATGTATTTATTGGTGATAAGTACATTACTTTAATGTTTAAAAGATGTTCTTAAAGGACACCACACAAGTTTGTACATACCATTGCAGAGAAAAGGCCTAATTACGAAGTCTTTTGGTGCTTCCGCAATCTAAGAGTGCTCGCAGAATCCTTCGTTCATTTTGTAAAAGAACAACCTGGTCGATGCCAAAGTTGATCCACATACGCCCCCGAACTGCCTGTCAACCGCTGTACCTGTAGATGACAGGCTCCTACGTTGGGCAATCAGCTCATTTCAACCATTTAAATCCCCTGGAATGGACAACATCTCACCTGTTCAGATCCAGCAGGGAATCAATACACCGCTACCGTGGCTCAAAGCCATCTTTAAGGCGTGTCTACGGATGGCTTATATTCCACAGCGGTGGAAAGATGCTAAAATAGTCTTCATACGCAAACCGGGCAAGACATCCCACTTCCACCTAAGGACTCTAGACCTATCAGCCTCACCTCTTTTCTGCTGAAAACTCTGAACGGCTGATAGAGATTCATTAGAGAGCTACCCTGCAACCAATCTCTAATGCGCAGCACGCATACACAAAAGGGAGATCGGTTGAAACAGCTCTTCACTCACTTACCAGCTATATCGAAAAATTGCTAAGCGTCAAAGAATATACGCAGGCGGTTTTTCTAGACATCGAAGGTGCATTCAACAACGTCAGCCACAAGGCTATTGAGAAGGCACTCGAGAATAATAATGTGGATGATAACCTGATTAGGTTCATCGTGCATCGTGCAGGAGTATCAACTCTTCACTAGGAGACAGCGTCCTAAGAAGGCGAACGTGCAGAGGCACCCCGCAAGGTAGGGTGCTACCCCTTCTATGGAACTTAGTGGTGGACAAACTCCTGTCAACAATAGAAACGACTGGCTGCAAAGTCGTAGCCTACGCCGACGATGTTGCAATAGCAATATCAGGCAAATCCAATAATACCCTATCTGAAAGACTGAATTTTGCCCTAGGTATTCTTACCAATTGGAGCAAAGAGTGCGGTCTAAAGATAAATCCGCAGAAAACGGAACTTGTGCTCTTCACGAGAAGATACAAGATTCCACGATTTGTTCCACCTAAACTCGATGAGACAAGTCTCAATCCATCTCATTAGGTCAAATATTTAGGTCTGATTTTAGACTCCAAGCACGCATGGAAAGCAAACATAGCAGAAAGAGCGCGTAAAGCGGCATGCGCAATCTACTGCTGCAAAAGAGCTATTGGAAAAAGAAAAAAACCCAAAACTGTATCATGGCTCTAAACAGCGATAGTGGAACAAATCCTTCTGTATGGCGTGGTTATTTGGTGGTCAGCGATGGTAAAAACATCAAACGCGAACCTAGTGAACAGGGTCAGGAGGACTGCAGCTATTGCAATCACCGGGGCTTTGCGCACTACCCCGACAAAGGCATTGTTTATGCTATTAAATTGGCTCCCAACGGAGCTCCTAACGAAACAGCAGGCCAAGTGCTCTGCTATTCGATTGAATGCTCTAAATCTCTGGCGTGACGGGAATATCGGCCACTCCACCACATTACGGAGGAATGGACCAACGCCAAAGAAAGTAGACCTCACTCCTCCGATTCCCTGCTTTCATCATGGTTTAAAGTCAGTTATCCCTAGCAGAGATGACTGGATCATGGAAGGAAATAGTAGTAGTAGTTTAGCTTCCGTCATCAAATCGATTTTTTTATTGACATAGCAAGGTTACATTCCCATGTTTCAATGAGACAGGAAAGGCATCTAGTTAAAGTCCTCGATGTCCATTAGATAAGCAGAGATGAAAGACCACGCTGAGCAAATAGCTTCAACAAAAGGAAAGGTGTATCTTGTATCTTACGGTTGATTTCCTTGCTCGACGTGTCGGTAGTTTTTTACTCATCCCGAAGGTGAATGTCGTCTCTAAAAACAATCTCTCTAAAAACACATACCAAGTTTTAAAAACAGACTTGAACAGTGATTCAACATTACTAATTCAAAAGAAAACAACAAGCAGTCCAGATAATGAATGCATATGCATTCGATGCATCGAAATTAAAATGAATTGAAAACAATAATTTAGTCAGGAAGCAAATAACATTTCTTTCAAAATTCGTTCACCCCAACAAAACATACGTGCGCCATTTCTATCATATCCAAAAGCAATCGAACCCTAAAAACCCCCGAAAAAAACTCTTAACATTGAACTTATGGCATGGATTTGGTTTCATCATTCAAAGTGTCTCCTTTTCTTTCTTGCATCAAATGTATCTTTACTCACATAATAATCTTATCCACGCCACCCCAACCATTCGGGCGTAGTCAGTTACATTCTTCCGACCGATAAACAAAGCCTATAACCAAATGTATGTTTTTTTGAGGTCACGTCACATGAAGCTCACATTGCTCGAGGATATTTATATGCCGCTTCCTGATTTTCCACTGTCTAGTGTTCTTGAATTCTCCAAAAATGGCATGGCTTTCCATCCACAGGACACTCAACTAGTCACAGGACGTGCGATGAGAATTTTCTGTATACTGAGCGCCGTCATATTTGAATTGTTGAAATTTGCTTAAGAGGGTTACAAACGAGTCCTCGTTGAAACCAACTTATTTCCGAATTGACAATAAAGCACCAAATTTTGGTATATCTTAGAGAATAAATTCAACGAGTGTTATTTAGAAGAAGCTGATATTGCTTCTAGTACTGTTGCGAATGTGAATGGCAAAGAAGTATTTGTTGTTATTATCCATGTCTGTTTCTTGTCGTCTGGTTGCTTGCTGTGGGCAACTTCCAGGCAGTCGACTCTCATTAGTGCTGAAATCCTGAACTTGTACCCCGGCCAAGGCAGACAAGCAAGGAATGTCCTGGCGTACGGTGGATTGTCAGTGAAAACAATGGCAATCATGGGTCACAGCTGGTCGTGGCGATATTAGTTCATAAGGTACTCGGAAGTCAGGAGTGTTCCTTGCGTAGAAATATTCCACGACGACTGTTGGCAAATCAAATTTGGAAGGACGTCAACAAATATCTGTATGTAGTATGCCTCAGCTAGCCTAATGAAATTCGTACAAAAAGTGAAATTAATTTGTATGAGACTTGTGTATTTCTTAGAAATCGCGCTTGTTTGCAGGTTGCATCAAATTAAGTTGTCTCATCAAAGCGAATTAGGAAAAGTATGCTTGTTGATTTGTTTTGACGAAACGGATTAGACTTAATTCAAGGGAATTGCTGTTTCGCTGAAAAAAGCAAAACGTATATGAGAGTTTTTGACGAAATTGTCGAAATAACGAATGTTTTGTGCAATATGAATTAGTAGATTCTTTTGATGAGAAACGAAATTCTAATTGGATTTTCTGAATATAAATTATTATCTGATTGAAAATAAAACATATTAATTTTGATGACTTATATGTACGAATTAAATATGTACATATATATTTGTGATCAACTTAAATTTGCTGGCGCTCGCAAAAATAAGTTATTCGTCCACACGTTTTTTGCAGCGATAATTCACAAGCAAGTGGTTTGATAGTTTTGGTTGTAAAAGCCCACTTTGGTGTTAAATATAAAATATTTAAATGCAGTATCGTATTTTGACATTTCCGTTAAATTTTAACTGCCACCTTCCCATTGCGCCAAAAATCACGCGCCATTGGAGGGCACTTCTTCACCAGAGAGAAAGTCGATGGTTGGCCTTCGCCTGCTCTGCGTGCCACTACAACTATTGTTTTCAATATTATATCCGATAGTCACTTTTGTTACACTACCTTTCCGCAAATGTAAAGCAGCTTTCTTTTTTCATTAATAATTGAACGACATCTTTTATCTTTTTATCTGGACGATGTCTAATCAATGAGCCCCAGTGGAGTTTTTTTTAAATATTGATAAATGTAGTCACTACTGGTGGATGTCTATTGTTTCTCGAGGTAGTTAGCGTCAGCCTTGAATAATTTTCACCCCGGGTGAAAACTACTCAGAGCTTCTTTGGTTTTGTTTTATTTTGACCTAATAAGCCTAATCGTGGTCGTGCTGTCTGGTGGCGGATGGTAAATGACAGCATCTGAAGAGGATGCCGTCCGTCACCCCGAAACCACACTTCCCCACTTCTTCAAAAACTAAAGCCCATAGAAATTTGAATTTTTTCTTTACATATTGAAGAGTACTTTACGCATTGAATGAATTTGGGAAAACTAAAGTTGGATTATTAAGGCGGCCTCAGGATTTTTTTTGAAATAATAAACACTTTTTTTGCTAATAAACAAATTTAATATCTCAATATTAATGGTTATCAAGATTAAAATAAATTTAAAGAAATACGTGAGAAAAAACTTTAAAGTACGCTTCTTTGAAATTTTTTCTTGAATTATGTTCATCAATTCCTGAGATACAACCTGTCAAAGGTGACGGTCATTTGCCACGAATTTAGAAGAAAAACTATAAAAAACAGCATTTTCTCAGCTTGTAGTGGATCGATTTTCACCTTTTTTATGAGCCGTTGTAACTTGAACAGAGAAACCTTAATTTCGCATTACCAAATCCCGAAGAGGCTTTTATTACGTTTTAAATAAATTAAATTAATTATAATAAAATAAAACTACATATTTTTTCTTATGTTGAAGGAGTTTTTTCTAGAAAATCTTCCCAAACATATTCTGTTCAATTTACTTAATTCAATTATTGTCATATTAATGCTGTATAAGTATTTAAACATTTGTTTAAATAATTTAAGAAAAAAAATAGTTTTTCAATTAATTTTTTAATATTTTTTAAACATTTCGATTTTTTTACGACTTTTTTGAGGGGAAGCATAAATTAATTATTGTTAAACGAGCTATTCCACAACTTTTCCTGCCAAATGTATTCATTTTTCTACAGATCCGCTTTGGTCTCATATGCATCTCGATATACATATACAGGTATGTATGTATTTTCGTATTTACATAGCTTTCTCAGTGAGTTAACATCTAAGAAAATGAAAATTAGTGTTTTTTAAATTAAACAGGAGGTGAAATATAATATGTACCCAGAGGATGTATTGAATTTAAGTTGCAGACAATTGGGACACTATAGTAACTCAATTCGGGAAAAATATTGTTCAACAAGTTATGTGCGTCACTGTTATCATTTTCAAAATGATACACACTTTGAAAAGCGGCCAATGAATACCCCAGTTTCAACAGCATGTCTGCTTCCTACTTAACTATTTTTGATATAGTCGAAGTAATCATTTTCACGAGGACGAGCGTTGAAATTAAAAACAATTCCTTTTCATAAATAAAATGGTCGTTTAAAGTTCAAATCTGTTTTGCGTCATCATCTAGAATTCGTTGGTATGGTTTTTTTTATTAATTATAAATAAGTTTAACTAATTTTTGTCGATAAAATTAAAAGAAAATTATTTATTAATTAACTTCTTGCAATCAGACTTAGATTTTAGCAATTAGTGTTTAAATATGCTTGCTGTATACTGGTTAATTTTAATTTAGGTCTGGTTTCCTCCAGCTAAATTGAAAAACCAATTTTCAAAGAAATACAAATGATCAGCTTGATATTTTGTATCCTTTATTTTCTCCGAATGCGTAAACCGTCACATTTCACATTTAGTTTGCTGTTCCAAACAAGGATACAAGCACATTTTTAATATTCAACAAATAGAAAAACTAGATTTCGTCGAGTGAACATTAATCTCTATCATATATTTTTTGTACGACGTTTTCATTCAAATGAATTCCTTTCAATTGTGTGAGTTAAATTTGAAAACTTTGCTTTTGGATCCATTCAGCATGCAGCCTTAATCAGCAGCTAGCCTCTCCAATCTCGTATAAAAGTATGTCATCATCATCTTTTACGCTCATTTGATCTGAAACAGAAGCCAATTAGTGTCTTTTGCCGATGGATATGATGATTATACAAGCATAGACCTAAAACAAAAGGACGCTCTCCAAAACTCTCCGATCCCAACCGTAGCTATTCCTTGCAAAATTCAATGAAAAGCAAAATATACCCGCCGCTCATAATTTAATTAGTACGGTTGAGTGGTTAAGGGTAGTCATCCTGAAAAACTATTAAAATGAGTAAAATGCTAAAGCTAAGACCGCATCATTTTGTGACGGTGCAAAAAGGACGAGGAGGCTGAATTCGCTTTTTGGTTTTGGAACACAGAACGGAAAGATTTCGTTGTTTTGTTGGTGACGATGGTGGTGGTATAAGTGGCGTGACTGCCTTAGTTTTGGGGTTTAAACTGATTATGATGACGGGCAACCATAGACCTTGCCTTAGTTTCGTACGGTGTCCTCATTTCAACCAAATATTAGTGAAAAAAATTTCGTGAGTGCTCGGTAATGAGTTAATTACACAAAACGTATCTCATGCTTGGAATGGGCGGCAAAAGATATTTTAAAGTGTTAAAGGTGCGAACAGCTTTAAAGTATATGCTCCTTAAAAGATCCCATTAAGAATGAGTTGCAATTCTTTTTGATAGATTTTTATGCAGTTAGCGTAAAATTAGAAAGTTTTACGAACATAGTTTTTGTTATAAGTTTAAGTTCAGCGTTCCTTCATCCGAATTTAATGCTTTTTGTGACACACACTATCTTCCAACCTGTAAAACACATCTATTCAATACCCTAAATATATATGTGCATTGCATGTCAGCAAATCTTGTCCGTTTGTGATACCCAAGGCGCTTTTCTGAAGAGCTAGAATGTTAATTATAATTAGACTAGAGTACGAGGACAATGAAGGTGTTTCATTACACGATTCAGTATCAGTACACATTTGCTGTGCAATGAGAATGATGTCCTTAATTAGAAGCACCAAATATATCATCATTTTGTTGAATATATGTATTTGTTCAGATTAGTCTGATTTGATGTTGATATGCTTCCAGGACTAGACACGTAAAATTAAAGCTAGGTAAGTGGGGCACACAAGAAGAGGAAAAGCTGTGAGGCAATCAGTAACATTTTTTTCGCCAATATTTTTAAATTAAGATAAAACCTTACCTAGCTCTTGCGTTTGGATGACAAACTTACTTAATTTTGTTTTGTGATTTGTTAAATATAAAATATAATTTTTAATTCAAATCAATTTTTTCGCCGAAAAATCTCACAAACTATGTTCGAGATTGATTTTTTCACTGAAAGGATAGATTGCATGTTAATTCGTAATATATTTTATGCAGACCATAAAATCTTCAGATACGAATAAAAATCTCATATGAATTTTCCCCCATCTAGAACCAAGGTGACTGATTGTTTTTGTTTTTGGATATTCAAAGAAGTTGATTCGAATAGAAATTGCTTCTAATCAATCAAATTTATTATGAAATAATTAATGTTAATAATTTATATTCCAGATTGAATGCCATGGCAACCAAAAATATTATCCTGCAATTAATATTGATACTATTTACTTGGCTATGGCCTGTAGAATGTGGTAAGTCTATTATTGTATGTCATATTGATTATCATTTTTTTAAACATTTAATTGAGTCCAAACTAGCTGTTGTACGATACTAACTCTACGAGAGCTACGTATGGACCTCATTCTATGTTCATGCTACTTTTGTTCCAAGTCAGCTTAAAGTGGAGGAAAACTATGGACGGATCCTAAATGAATCTTCGAGAAAAGTTTAAGTCAAATGTAGTCTTTCAGAAATTTAGGGTCCAATTGTCAGTAAATCTTTACGTTAAGTTGAATTCAAAGAGAGTCTATCAACGCAAAAAGGTACCATTCAGTAAGGTTGGCGGTCTTGCTGGGTGTCTTCTTTTTTGGGGAACAATATCAACCTCATTGAGTGTACGCGAGTGTTTTGACATTCACTCACTTACTAAACACTGTGGTAGTCACCTTCACGTCCCACAGACAGGACAAACGTCCTTGCCAGTTTGGTGCCTAAGCCATGGTAACAATTTGTAATAAAAGTTGCCCCTCGTTCTGACGGTGTAAGCTAGGTACTATGAGATTGAAGTGTTTATGGAAGGTTATTGTCACTTTCAATAACAAGCCGCGAGGTGCGACCCTTGAGGTCCACACGGTCAACTTCCCAGTAATATCTACATAAACATCAACAACATTACAACAATGAGAGGTATTCATAGCAGTAACAGGAATGAGTTAATATGAATCATATCGTCTACGGGAGGGTCCATTGATTACGTAAGGCTTTTGGTCAATGAATATTGAATTTTTTGATCTTGAAAATTTTTGTTGGTTTTCAAAATTTAAGCAGTTTTTTTTAATTAAAAGACTATAAAAACTATTAAAAAGCTGCTCAATTATGCAAATATTTTGAAACTTTGATTGAATTTACAACATTTTTTTTGAATAAAGGATATAAAGTAATAGCTTTCGTATGAACCCTCTTTACATGGTAACTTTGAATGATTTTTTTATTTTTTATTTAGTTTTTTTCATAATCATGGAAGAACATTTTGCCGATGTCTCTTCAAAAACTAATGAGAATATATAAATTTTATAAACTGGTATCACTGTGCGGTGCAAATCAGGTTAAAAAATATTTTTTATAAAAAAAACATAATTTTTCGCATTTTCTTCTATTAAATTATAAAATGGCTGAAACGAATTTTGATATTGTTGAAAACTTCAGAAAGATGTTAATACACGTCAACTGAAACCTTGATGATCCAAATATTATATCTGGTTCGTGATATATAGTGAATGATAAAAGTGACCTTGAAAATCTTGATGAGTTTTAATGATTTTTTATTTTTAATTTAATTTTTCACGTAGTCATGGGGGAAAGTTTTGATGGTGTTTTTACAAAAATTGTTTGCAATATATAAATTATATAAAGATTGATTACCATTTTTCGCAAATCAGCTTAAAAATTTATTGTTTATGAAAAAAACCTAATTTTTTGCAGTTTTTTTGTTAAATTAAAAAAACGGCTCCAAAGACTTTTTTAAAAATACAACAGATTTACAAAAATATTAATTCGCGTATAATGACACCTAAACGATGCAAATCCAATGTTTGATTCGCGAGATATAACGCATGACAGAAATGACCTTGAAGAGCATGATTACTGTTAGTGATTTTTTATTTGTTATTTGACTTTTTTTGTAATCATGAGTAAAAATTTTGATGACATTTTTATAAAAGCTGTTTGGAGTATGTAAATTATATAAACTTTGATTACTTGGACTTGACAATAAGATTAAAAATTTATTGTTTTTGAAAAAAGATACAATTTTTTGCACTTTTTTTTAAAAAATTAAAAAACACCTCCAACGAATTTTTTAAAACTTGATAGAATCACATAAATGTTAATTCGCGTTGATTGACACCTTGATCAAGGAATTCGTATGTTTGGTTCGCGAGATATAACGCATGACAGAAATGACCTTCAAACGGGCAAAACAGCAAACCCCCCCGAGCGAAGTTTTCCAAAAACTAATCAGCTCTTAAGATTCTAAAGACGCTTCGATTGAAACCTCAACAAAGTCAATACGACTTTGTTTACGTGAGTTACGTTCTTTGAAAACGCACACGAACGCACATACGTACGTACGTACGTACATACACACACACATACATACTTCTTTCTAAAAACACTTAAAATATACTCTAAAGACCTCAAAACGTGAAGAAAAGTTGAAAATTTCAATTTCGATTTTCGAGGCGATTACAAGAACTTCCCATATACTGGGAAGTTAAAAAGGAAGTATCCCCCTAAGGAGGTAGTACACACATGGTGGTTGTGTATATAATAACGTGTGATCGTGGGATATTTCTGAAATTTCCTAGTGTTTCCTTCAATGGTCTAGATAATTGTGGGTAAACTGTGCATTCCTGGTTGGAATGTGCTGGAACTCGTTGGAGGCTATTTCGAGCAGAAGGTGTTTAATTTAAACTTATTTAAATTCTCTTCAATGACTGTTAAGACTTAATGTAATTCCAAATCAAAATCTGTCCTAAGATGCTTCAATGATTTGTATTTACGTTATATGTTTCCTGCTGTTCTTTTCTACAATGTCAATTGTAATTCAGGTACATTTTGTTTCTTAAGCAGAGATCCGAGTGTGTTCTCAATTATAATAGAATTCATAACTACCCCAACTTAAAAATCTGTTTAAAACTGTTTCGATTCTAAATTTTGTATGAAAACAAAAACGCCATAAAGTACTCAAACCTAAATAGAATCGACACAGGCCTAATTCGCACAAACAAATTAGTTTGAAATTGGCTAGAAGACCAATTTTGCTGCATGTCCTCACCAACTATTGAAATTTCCAGTAGTGGATTGGAACTGTTCCCGGGATCCTGATGGCAAAACATACTAAACAGAACTGTCGGATCCATATTGCTAATAAAAAACAAACAGCAACCGTTCGTATTAGCTGAAAACTGAAAGCTCTCACCATCTGAACTATCCGAAGAAGGCAGAATATGTTGGAAACAGGACCAACACAAAGGTCAGCCAACAGGATCTAACGGTTGGCTCTGAAATCAAATTATACAAACGAAAGTATCCATGACAAGAATTTAAAGAAACGGCAAAAAAATCCAAGTGGTCGCAAAAGTCCGAAAAAGGACCAATTGGTTAGTTGGCAAAGAACAAAAATTGAGACGGAATTCCGGAATTCAATTTTTGATTCAACTAATCCAATCAATTGACTTCCGACTTGTTTCGTTTTCGATTTATTTTTTTCCGACATCGTCCTTTTTTCAATTCATTTTGCCGCTCCTATTCTGTGCCTCGAACAGAAATACTGAACAGCCGACGTTCCGTACCTCCATAAATGACTCGGCTAAAATCCCGTGGCGCAAGTATCCTTCGACAATTCAAGTGATAGTCCCCTCGTTGATGTTATCATCGTACCTAGTCATCTTGGTAGGAGTGGTTGCTGAAGCCGAGCTGATTCGAGAATGTGCCACCACAACTGTCGCTTGTTGGAAAAGATTCCGAGGGAAATGTCCTGATACGTGTCTAACGAAAACTATGACACTAAATTGATTAGAAAGACTGCCCGGACTTCATGGAAGAAGATTAATGCGGGATACACAGCAGACTGTTAAAAACTAAAAATGTAGTCAAGTTTTCTTCAGCAAAGAAGGATATTTTGGGGAGGCTGTGTTGATGAACGAGCTGGATAACACGCGGATAGACTTCTGCTGAATACTGCTGTTGCAAAGTCATATTTCAGTTAATGATCCTGCAATGACTTGAATTATTTTCTGGTGGGTAATACGGAAAGTATGTTGGCTGTCATGTCGTTTTTAAGGATTAGCTATTTTTTTACAAATGAAATTACGTTTCATTGGGATTTATCCAGTTTATTGGTTTCTGAAAGTAATGACATTGAACTGAATTGTGGTACCGCAATAAGGGTGTAACTCGAGGAGAATGGTTGGAAAAACAGTTAATTGATTCCGCTGGGAGTCTGCTTTTGGGGAGAATTTTCCAAAAATGATGTCAAGGCGAGCGTTTCCTTGACAGTGACTCAACTATTGTTGCATGTTGTCGTTTTGTGTGTCCTTGTTAATTTTCTTTGTTTACAAAATAAAGGAACTTTCCATGCTTATCGTTTATACCATAACTGCAGCATATCTCACCAATTATTTGCAACATTAGTCATGCCGAGAACACTATGTTGTATATCCGAACCCACAAACAAGGTGCACCGATACGTCCTGGAGCAGATTTTATAAATTGGCGTGCAGGGCTGAATACTTGTAGCTCCTTTATGCGGACGGTACGTTATTAGCGAACTGAAGCGAGACAAAACGATCCAGGTCACACGCTAGCTAACCTGAACTGAACCAGAAGACCAGGTCCTATCGTTCTTCCTACAAATAAATGCACATACCTACATATGTAGAATGAACATCTTATGGCAGATTGTGGCTAGTGTCGCACTCTGGAAAAGCTAAACACCGTTGGCACAAATATTTGCTAATTAGCAATTTCAAGTATTTCAGGATATTGTACAAGGACATGAGGAAAATCAAGCTTGGAATTTGTTTTCACCCCAGAGACAAGAATCTAGTAGATCACTAGGATATGTTGCTGATGTGTGGAGATAGTTTATTTGGGTGGTAGCTATCAGGACATGAAGGCTTTAAATTATGCTGCATTCACATGTAAACTGTTAAATACACTACAATATTGCAGTTGATAAATAAACAGACTTAGCAAGAACTACATTTGATTAAGTATCTTGTGTTGCATCGATTGTTGGATGTATTGTTTGTTGTCGAACATTGTGCATCTTGGTTTCTAGAATATTAGATTCAGTCCAAAAAATTTCAGTATTCTATTGTTGCGAATCATTTTATTACACTTTTTTTTTATTTTATACCAAAACGTTAATCAATTTAAATTGCATCGTTACACTGTCGAAGAATCGTATTGGCAGTACTTAAAATCCGAATTACAAATCCACCACTGGCATTGTCTCTCGAGAGAGGTGAGAAACGCGTTTTTCTTTGTTTTAGTCGTGGTGAGTTCAGGTGATGGAGCGAGGATCTGATTGGAAAAATTCACTGATTACCATATATGGGCATAAAAGACGAGAAAAATGGTCCGACTCAAGACGGAAGTGAGATGTGTGCGGAAGAGTTGGAAAAAGGTTTTTGTGGTGGACGAATGCGACCGGGTTACGTTTCGGTAGTAAATGCAACGAAAAATAATAAAAAAAATAAAGTTGTAAGATAGTTCAGGTGAAGCTGAAAAAAGCAAAAAGTCGTCGTGAAGGAAAAACGAGAACAGGCGATGCCAACTTACAAAAATGACCGAAGGACATGGTTGTGAAAAAAAGCCACAAGCACGGAAACCAACGCGAAAAGTTCGCCGAAAAGCCGCTGGATACGAAAGCTGTCTTGAAAACGAAACGGCTCCAAGGAAAGCTGGGAAAATGCAACTCTAGTGGATATCGTTCGAAGAAATGTGCAAAACACTTTCACTAGCTTGAGTTTTATCATTTGATGTGCTAGAATAGAAGAATACACTGTTGCTAAAAGTACTAGTGCACATTGAAAATTGCCAAAATATCGATTTATTTTTTTGGCATTTTTAACTCTTCGCACCTTTTAAAATGACCTCTTAAAATACTTTGAAAAAAATTCGAACGTTCAAATCCCCCTCTTTCTAAGTTACCGGTTTTTTCTATTCATTCACAATAAAACACAAAATTTTCGTCTTCTTACACTTTTCAGTATTTATTCTGACGCATAAAAAAGGCACTAAAACGTATGGAAAATGTACTTAAAACGGAGCCACACTTTAAACACGATTTTCTCGAAATGACGACGTTTTTTCAACTGGACGCTAGTTTATCTCCGGATCTGCTCAGCCGGTTTCAATAAATCTTAGTGCGTTTACTTTATAAACAAATTGCGCAAGACAATCCACCTCAATTAGACCAAAAAATTTAGAAAAAATTGGCATGCAAGAAACCACTGAAAAGAAGGGTTGATTTTTCAAAAAAAATCAAAACTCCCCATTTTTCTTTTTAAATCAATTTTTCATTTACGGTGGTGAATTTACACGTGGAAGTCTTCAGTCTTTAAAATCATTTTTCAGTTTTCTGTTTTATATTTGCAAATTTTGAGATTATATGTCGGCCATGTGATGGGGTATTTTTCGAGGTGTTATCTTTGGCGCCCTCTTTAGAATAACTTTAAAGTGAGAAAAATATAAAAAAATAATATTTTTGTTTTCTCAAAAGATAGATGTAATGTTGAAAAAAATTTGGAAGTTCATATTTAATAAAGGAGCCGAGACAAATTCATAAAAATTCGCTATTTTTTCCCTTCTAATGAGTATTAGTACCTTAAATCTCAAGCTAATATTTCAAATTATTCCGGTTGGCTGTTTGCGTTGTACCGAGTTTTCCATGAAAGGAAGTGCTAAAACTACTACTACATTTACTTAACTCACTTATTGTTCCATATAATGCGAGTGTGTGTAATGATTGACTCGCTTGAAGCTTCATCTACATAAAAAGGCGTAGAGTCTATATTTGATTCTGATGCGTTACATTTGTTACGCTGAGCTGCATTGATATTATGATTTCATGATTTGATGATTGGATAACTAGTGTTGTTTTTTTCTTTGGTGCTGTTGTATTACATTTCATGGTCAAGATTATTGGGACTCAAAATAGAAAAAAATTGTCAAAAATATCAAACGTTTACCTGAACAAATATTCAGTAAGAACATTATAAAAATATGTTCCAACTTTGAAAAATAACCGTGCATTTGTTAATTTAATTTATCTTATAATCAATTCGATACTTTGTGTTTCATTCATAAAATTCCAGCAATCCTTTACTTCGATATTGTTTTCATGTTCAGAATTCAAACGAAATCCCTTAACATATACAAAATTCCAGAGATCACGTGAATTTTCCTACCGGCGAAAATCCTGCACTCTATTGTAAACAATAACTTCATTACATAGTCTTCATTAGACATACTATACTAGCTGTACTGAATCAGTTAACCAAGCGTCCCAGCACTTGATTCCTGAAATAACAGCCACTATAGCTGGAATTCACTAAATTTCCAGGATGTTTGGCTACCCAAGCCATTTTGTAGCAATGTAAAGTTATTTCGCGAAACATTCAATTCTCTCGCGTTCATCGAATCAACAATAAAGCATGGGATTGCAATGTTTGTGTTGTCCTTCTTGGATGATTCCTGAAATAGTTGAAAAATAGTTCATTTAAATGTGATTGATGCTGAAATGGTACGAATACTTGAAACTTATTCGATGCGATAGAGTTTTAGTCGGAATTGCGAGTTTGATGTTTTGACTCAAGCAATGAAAATGTTGGTTCTTTGGTATTTCCAAGTGAAATTCAACAAATTGCTTTGAAGATAGGCAGCACTAATCAATACTTTTGACGACAGTAAGCATAAACCGAACGAAAATTCCTACTCTTTTGTTTGTATCCGGGACTGAAATCACTGTCGTTTTATTTATCCTCAGTTTCTTGATCCTTGCATTTTGTTTGCAATATTTATCTCTGTTTAAATATTTAATCACATGAATACTACAATTTTGCTCTATTCACATTAGTCAGTTATAAAATGATTTCCAACAAAACCACCTTCCCCGGAAAAAATGCGACTGTTTCTCGAATAAATAAATTCATTTTATGCAGTACTAGTTAAATACTCAAAATAATTATGTTTATGCATGTTCACTGTGCTACGCAAGGACCCTGCAAGATATCTGGTGCATTTACGTCTCGTGAATTGCAGAGGAATATTATATCATACTCTGCTGATAAAAAAAGATGATATGAATTATACTATTCAAACCACACCACCCTCCAAATACAAACTTAAATCTTTCATTCTTCGTAAGCAAGAACCCTATGAACTGCATCAATCTATTGAATATATCTTTCTTATATTCACATATGTAACAAAAAGTGTCAATTTCACTGTGCCATACGATAAAGGACTCATTTTTCGTCTCAACAATTGAATGAAATTCGCGGTGGTTTCTTCTGAATGTATCTACGGGACGGAGGCAAATCTGTATACGATAGCTTGGAGCTTATGTACACTGAAGCCTAAAAATGTTTGCTCAAATCTCCACAATATGCCAGGAGACGCCTTTAGTTGAAACTAGGTTGATTCGGAGGACTACAACTCTAGAATACTATTGAAAAGAGTTTCAATTTTTATTGGAATCCAAGTGTCCTTTGCAAGATTCTTTAATACGAGTGCGGTAACAGTGAGAACGTATGGCATGTATTCGAAAACGACAATGATGGGAGAAGGATTCCAATAGAGCAATACAGGAATACAGATAATAAAAGGATCGGCGTGGTAAAGTTACAATTTGATTTTGCTTTGCAAATCGAAATACTGTATATAACCGATGGATTGACTTCAACCATTCACTTCCCAGATAGTCCTCAAACTCAATACAGACCAGGGTGGATCTGTTTTCAGTTGGCCGTTGAGAGGGAGCACGCTTGTTATTGCAGAAAAGGTTGTGGAATAACTCGTGCAACAATAATTGATATATGCTCCCTCTCAAAAAAGAAGGGAAGATTAAAAAAAATCAAATTGTTTATAAGCTCGAAAAAGTTGTGTTTTTCCTGCTTGTCTCACTCTTAACTTTAAAACGGTTCATTCTAGACCAAAGTTGCCTGAAAATGAAAGTTGGGTGATAAAATTTTCTACAAAATACGATCGGTTTAAAATTCTAAAACATTTAAACCTTGTCGTAAAATAGCAATAGTTTGAAAAAATGGTTAAAAAGCTGTTTCTTATTCAATTTTTCTACCAATTTAAATAAACCTTCATAGACCTTCAGAGTAAATTTTTTTATTATAAAATAAAACAGCACAAAAATTTTCATAAAAATCAAATCAGTGGATTTCACATACAAGCTTGGCAATCTAAATTTTTTAAAACACAATCCAAAACATTAAAAATCTTCCAGGTCAAAAATTAAAATCCATAGAATTTTGAACATTTTTTTCACATATTGAAGAGAACTTTGCGCATTGAATGCATTTTACAAAACTAAAATTGGATTATATAGGCGGCGTCAGGAATTTTTTTGGTGAAATTATGAACATTTTTTTGCTAATAAACAAATGGAATATCTTGGTAACAATTAATTTAAATTAAATTTTTAAAAAAAATGTGGAAAAAACCTCAATTTACGCTTCTTTAAAATTAAAACAAATTTTTTTATTATGTTATTTGGTTAATGAGATACAATCGAATAAAGGTGACGAGCATTTGCAACGAATTTTAAAAAATGTCATAAAAAAGCATTTTCTCCGCTTGTAGTGGAGCGATTTTCACCTTTTTTATGAATCGAGGTAACTCGAACATAAATATAAATATCGCATTATCAACTACCGCAGACGATTTTAATATTTTATAAATAAATTAATTTATTTATAACAAAATAAAACCACAATTTGTTCCTAAGTTGAAGGAGTTTTTTCTAGAAAAATTTCCCAAACATATACCGTTCAATGTACTCAATGCAACTATTGCCATATAAATGCTGTAGATTTATTTAAACACAGGATTGAGATATAAATACATAAATAATCATTCTGAAAAAGCATGTCTCATTTTTCGGGTAAACTTTTAAATACTAAAAAGGCGCATATTAAAAATATGCTGATGAACTCATATACACAATATGTTATCATATGCTACGGAATCTATTTTTCAAATACGTCCAACTAATGTGGAGACAACGTACTACGGGCAATGTTCCAGCTAACATCAACCTCCTGTAAGCTATCCTGGCCACATCCTTTAGCCTATATTGGGACTGTAACTTCAGCAAAATGTTCATTGATGAAGTTTAATGACTCCGCACACTATCATCGTCGCCGCTATCGTTTAATGCTTCCCGAAGTCACAGGAATCCTGATGACTCAGAAGAGTGTGATAAATCCATTTTTGGGGTGGTAGCGCAGAATATTTAGTGAGGTGGTCCAGAATGATAGAAAAATTCATTGAATGAGCTTGCGGTTGTGGATCTGGTGGCGGCAACGGCTGTTGTCAGCATCAAGGATATATACACTACCAGTTGGATGATATCTGCACTTTTTTTCCGACACATATGTTGCGAAAGTGGAGCTATATGGATAAATAGATGTTCCAACCGAAAGTGGGGATAGGTGGGAGGATATTTGCAGAATAAAGGACGTAAAAAATGTCATTCCTGAATATGAGAGTCCAACTTCTGATGCTTTCAATATTTAGCGTAAAGTGTGGGTTTGTATGCGAAAGGCTTTGAATAAGCAGAAATAAATACGCCTAGCAGGGATGAATGAGTTGAGTGAAAAGGACTTCACAAATTTGCCATTTACATTAGAGGAATTTTGAAAAGCTTTTCATTGAAGTTATTAATATCGGTTCAAAGCATTGTATGAGTTCTTTAGATGATGACGCTACCATATTCAGGACACTTTCCACTCTTTTGGTTTGGTCAACGACCGTTTTGAGTGAAGGTAATAGCTGTCGTTACTAGGGCTCCTGATGGGGAAGGCTTGAAAACAAACTGCTGGTATGAGGCCAGCACATTGTGTGGCTTACATCCGTGAAATGCAACTAGGTCTTTCTGAAATGACACTGTTTTCAATATATTTTCATTTAGCACACCTCTTTCATTTCGTTAACCATCATAATTACTTTTCATTGCTAGTAAATTTTAAAGATGCATGATCCTGAAAAAAAATCATGAGATCCATGCAGAAATAATTTGCTGCCGGCCATTTTTTCATCATTCTTTTCTCCTTGCAGATGGTTCCAGGAAATTTCACAATTTATCACTGACAATAGAGCCCGGATGGATAAAGCGCGGTCAAAGTGCAACCTTACATTGCAGATATGACCTGAGCGGAGATCCATTGTACTCGGTGAAATGGTATCGTGGAAATTTGGAATTTTACAGATATTCGCCGTTTGAAAAGCCGTCGGCTAAAATTTTTCCATATACTGGGATCAAAGTTGATGTAAGTAAATATTTGTGTCATTCGGTTTTTTTAAACATTGATTTATAATAACAAGCGCAAATGTTTAAACATTCTTTTGAACAGAAAATTATTGATAATCATAAAGTATACTATAGTTTTTTCTACAGTATTTGATCACTTTTCATCGCTATGCGCTGCACCATAAACACTTAAAATTTCCCTCATTTTTTTCGATACTGTTCAAAGGAAATAGTCCCTCCTCCACCGTTATTCGTGAAAATGATAATATTAGAAAAAATCCTATTCTAAGAAAAAGAAAACAACTCGTGAGACGAGAAAGCACGAAAGCATAGCGAAACATAGCGCGAAAAAAGGGAAATTGTGTTGGTTTTGTCCATTTCGCAAACTTAATTACCCTGTAAAGGAGACCTTAAAGCAAATCATTAATCACCACCAAAATGGACCGCAACGCCTTTGTCCCAATTTAAAGCACAGCTCCATTCCCGTTGCCTTCCATATCATACCCTGCCAATATTTGGAGCTCGTTAAGGATTCGCGTCAGGTCCGTTGGGGTGCCACAAGCAGCGTTCACGCACCACTAAACCAACCATCTGACCGGTCAATCCTGGCCATCTTTTATTTAGCCAATGATTTGAAAGGCGCACGGCACTTTTGCAAAAAGGTCATCGGCAAAAAAGTAACTGAGAGCAGGAAACAAATTTCAGGAGCTGCTCAACCGGGGAAGATGTGGTTTTCTTCATGAACTATGTGGATTTAGGGGCGGGAATAGAACTGAACATGTTTTTTTCTTCTTTGGTATTTCAACGGACTGACGTAACTAATGGTTTTAATTAGGAGGCATATATCTTAAGGAATAAGCTATGGTAATGTGCATTTATTTCGTTGGAGGTTTTTTGTTCGAGCCACGTGAAATATATAAATTGAAATATTAGGGGCTCACCAAAAGCCTACTTTTGATAATTTATCAAAACATCTGCTACGGATTAAAAAAGCTCAAAGTCATGGTACGCTTCAAAAAGGATTTGAAATTCTTCAGTGGTTTTTGGATGACTTTTTTGTGTATATGTGTTTTGCAAGCAATCGTTTGGTTTTGGGTTCGAACTTTTGCTGACATTCTTTGGTACTAACGTTCCAAATAGATTTTATTGACTCTTAAGGTAGAGTGGAGCTGTGAGCTTACTAGCTGGTTCTTGCATATTGCCATCACCAGTTGTTTCAGGTAAATTGGTTAAAATATGAGAAGTTCATGTAATATTTTTTTCAATTTCATTGTTAGCGGTATTAACAATTTATTTCTGTTTGAATTTTTACTGACAATTTGGGCTACAACATTTCATATGTAATCGCATCATCGAAATTCATACACTCTATTCTGTTACCATCCTGTTTTTGTATTCCGCAAAAATTATCACCATCGAACTAAAAGCTGCTTACCGCAAAATCTAAGTAACTCACTTTTTCTAACTCACTCAAAAAGCTTTACAAAAAGATTGCATTCACTTCAATTTATAAGTTGAAAGAAAAAAGGTTGCCGGGCATCCCCTTTTCGAGTCAAACAAATGCAAATTACTTCATTTACTTTTGATGGTGATGAAAATATTCGCACAATTAAGAGTTGACACTTGAACCGGAGGGGTTGTTCCCGATCTTCTCCATCCCAGGCTTGGCTTGTCTTGGCATTCACTGCTTCTTCCCTGCTTTTTTATCTTGGCTTGCCTCTCGTCCTTCAATTTTCCATGGAAATTCAATTAGGACTCACTCCTGCTAGCTGTGTTCGAGCAATGACGAGCTGTGATGGTTGTTGAGGGCTGTAGAATCGTGACTGTAAATCTTTGTTCAAGTTGAAGTCAGTGCCGTGATAATAAACTGAAAAATGGACAACGCAAAAAAGGTGGGTCAACAATATTTCTATCTAGGATTGAGAGGACATCCATAACAAGGTCTGCGTCTTCATAATATTGTTTTTTGCCAGGCAAATTTTTATGCTGATAATTGGATCAATTTTGGTGTTGAAAAGATAGCGTTAACATTTTTATGGATGCAATTAGTGTAAATGGGAGGGTGTTTAAACGGCTGAAAATGAGACGCACGTTGAAGGAGTGGGATGTGTGAAATATAAATAATGGTTTCAATTTCATTTTAAGTGTTTTAATTTTTATGCCGAACTCACGTCGTGGATTTTTTGAAATATTTTAAGACAAAAATATGCATAATATTTTCAGCAGTTACACATAACTTTTTCATGTGTAATACATGGAAGTAAATATGATGATAGGAGGAATTTAATAATCACACTTCCATGACTCTAGCGTATCGTTATTGGATACTTGTTGCCACATTTGTCACACCCAACTAATCAAAGACCTCATCATTTTCAAAGCTCCATTCATACTCATCACTCATATTGATTCTCAGAACTCATCAATTTGAGCGCTCAGAAGGAACGCAAACGTAACATGGCTGACTGACAAGAGGTAGTCAACGAAATGCACGGAGTATAATTTTAAAAACTCTTCACGGAGAATCCGAAGAAAACAGTGAAGTCAATTACGATAAAAGTAAAAGTGACAGAAAGTACTGTAAAACGGGCAATTTTAAAATCGATACAAACAAACAAAGAAGTGGACGGTGTTGCGGGCAATTTTTGCAAATTGGTCGGCATCAACTCATGATATCGTGAAACAGTGTAAAAAATCGCAATCGACAGTGCAAAACAAGGAAAGGCGTTTAGACAAACGCGAAAAAAATGCCAAAAAGAAGTGTAGAGCAATTTAGTAAATCCATTAGAGGATGAAACAAATTTCCCAAGAAAAACTGAAGATCCATTTCTTCCTTGTTTTGAATTACGAATTGTACCTCAAAGTCGACTTCAATACACTTCCGGGGCCTCAATTTTACAATTGGCTGCCAAAAGAAAACCTTCCACAAGAAGAAAGATCAATTCAGTTCCAAAAACTTTGGTGCAAAAGCACTTGTTTGGCAGGCCATTATGCAGCCTCATTCTGCACAACTGGCACCATCAGCACGGAAATCTGCATCCAGGAATGTCTTCAGATTTGTAAAAAAACATAACTCATTTCCCGAGAAATTTGCTGCAATGGTTTCAAGAACATCATGTGGATTTGTGGAAAACGAGATAAATGCACTAAATCTCCTAGAGTTTCCACCGATTGAACGATATTGGGCGATCGTTAAAGGAAATTTAACGACGACCCAAAAAGTTGTTACTATCGTGGAGGAACTCCGTAAAGAACCAACCAAAAACAAAGGCGAAGACCAATTCAAAAGTTTGATTTAAAAACTCCGAGAGAAGATCAGAAACTGATGGTTGCGAAACGTGTAAAAAATTCTTATTTTATAAGCAAATGTAGAATTGAAAATACAATTAATAAAAAATAAAACAGTTTTACATATTATTAAAATTGGAAAGGTAATTTAATTTTTTGTTTACGAGAATTTAAGTGTTCAAGTCTTTTATACCGGATATTTGTTTAGATTCAAAATTATCTTAGACACTATAATTAATTTTTTTTCATACGACGCTCATTTTGAATGAAAAAGGTGCCATAATATTTTTGATTGTACAATTTATTAAGTTTACTTATACGAATTATTATTATTAAGTTTACTTATACGAAAGTATTAACAAATGTTAATTTAATTTGAAAATTGACTTCTACTTCATTTGTAACGTGAGGATTCCGAGTCTCCAGTTACTGATCAATAAAATACATTTGTCAACTATTCACTGACTCAATCCGGATATGTACGATTTTAAGAAGCACACGACACATTTTGAAAGTTTTTTAAAACATTACATTACATAAAATATAAATAAAGATTAGTGCTGATATTTTACAAATAAATAAAAAACAATAGATGATGAACAAGGCTCATATTTATTACATTTCTTGAAGAAACTTACAAATACAAATTTCAAAAAACAACAACAGAAAACATAAATAAATGGTTTTTTCTTTATTTAGAAGTTTCACAACAAAAATTACGTTCTTATTTGATATTTTGGATTTTATTAGATGTTTTGTTACGTTTGTGACCTTTCCTGCAAATTAAAATTTTAACAGCGTTTCAATGACGTTAATAAATTATTTAATTGCTTCATTTATAATTTGATGAAACTAACTTTAAAAAATAAATATTCGCGTAATTCGTTATTCTTTAACAGTCACTCAAATCTCTAAGGATTTGGGAAATTGCATGTTTCTAACTTTTTCAATGCTATCAATGAAGATAATGTTTTTTTTGTGTGTGACAACTTCAGGAGATACAAGGTATTTTTGCACATAAAAAAAAATGTGGTCTAAGTGCGACCCTTGAGGCCCACACGACTAACTTCCCAGTGGAGTGAATAAAAAGCTATAATTTGCTTTTATTATTAATTACTATTATTAATAATAATTATTATTAAACATTATTATTCTAAATTAATATAATTACTTTTATTATTTTTATCAATTTTTTATCTAACCATAAAAGCTTTGGTAGAGGAAGACGTCTCCACGACCTGGTCATCCTCTACCAAAGCCTTGGCAACCTTGTCCTCTTCGTCCTCATCACCCTTCTTGTCCTCCATCTCGGCCTCGGAATCCACAACTATTATTGAGGGTATTTAATTATTGTTTAAAATAATCATTCGTTACTAAGAATGTTTGACCGTTACTGAATAATTATAATTGATTTTATATATACAATATCAGATTATAACTAATATTATTTGATTGTTATTAACAATATTAAATTATTTATAACAATATCCAATTATTAACTGCATTAGCGTCTCTACTCCCATTCACCCAAACCTGATAATAAAAGTTTGCAATTTTATAAATTAATCTTATTTTTAAATAACATTTTTTACAAATTTGATCACAATTTTGCTAAAACGCACAATAATAACAACATTACTATGAAGGTATTTGGTATCTGCACGAATTAATAGTGCGTATCAACAGTTTAAAAATAAGCAATTTTTAGTCGTTTTTTCAGTTTTTTCATCCTAAATAAAAAACGGCTTAACCGATTTTGCTGAAAAGTCATTCAGTTCTAAGTTACGTAATTACGCGTCGTTTAAAATCAGTCCCACGTCGATCCGATCTTTGGTTCTTGAGATAATCGAGACGAAAAATTATTCCGAACGCACATACGTACATACGCACATACGCACATCCGCCCATACGTACATACCCACTCACAGACATCTCTCTAAAAACGATGGATTTGGATTCTAGACACCTTAAAACGTGGAGATATGTCAAAATTTGGGATTCGCAAAATCGACCCCATTACAATAACTTCCCATAGGGAACTGGGAAGTTAATAAGGAAGGAGGGGGAGTAGGTATAATTTTCAATATTTGAAACACATTTTAAGGGTTTTTATTGAAAATATGGTGAACATACATTTATTTATAAGTTAAGGACATATTAGTGCAACATTTCAGAAATCTTCTGTAAAATTTTTGTGAAAAAGTATTGTGAATTGCGCCACTGACATGAAATCTTCGTATACAACCAAAAGAAGTTGCTTTGTGGTGATCATCATAACTCATTACTGGATCATATGTTGACTTAAACCCAAAAAGATTTCGTTAATATATGGATTTTTTGAGGTTAAGTCAAGCTGTTTTTATTCTTTTAATTTTTCAATTTTTAGAAGTTAAAAACGACGATTTTTTTTTTGAATTTATGAAAACTTGTTGATAAAAATGGGCGAATTTGTTGTTTTAAAGTTAATTATAGAAAGAAAAAATACAAAATCTCGACGTTTTACATCGCTATTTGTGTAGAAAACAAGTGTGCAAAATTTTCGAAGGATCGGATATGTGGTTTTTAATTTCCAGTGATCACCGAATTATTAAATTAAATCTAAGAAAAACGCGGTTGAAAAATTATTAAAAGCAAACCTGGTTCGAAATCATATATCTAAAATGGCTATATTTTCGTCAATTTTGCTCTGATCAATCTCAAATTTTAACAAAATTAAAAATAAAATAAAAATCTCACCCGTCCTTAACTTTCATGGAATTTCAGATATAAATTTAGCAAAAGAAAATTCATTGGTTGGGTTGTGGTTGATAATTTGTTTGATTACCGGATTTTTTCGATTGCCGCATCGTCATTTGTGATGGCTTTTGTGCATGAAGCTAATATTGTCTGCACAGCTTATAATAGCTGCAGCTGAGACAAAATAAAATTTAGAGCAAAAATATATTTTTTGAAGATCGATTTGAAATTTCCCGTCAATGTGAATTTTTCCATCAACATACTTAATTAAGACACTGAAAATTATCTTACTTTTTTCTGAGCCAGGCAAAATTCGTCCGCTTATATTGCTTGGGTGCCGTCCTTCTTAATTTCTTTCTCATTGGTAAACACTATGCAAAAAGACTTGACAAGCATTCGGCTAGTTTAATTACAATAAACGTATCGCATAAAATAAAAACGATTGAAAAATTCAGTAGTTTATTCCTTAAGAATTATTTAATGACTGATCTGCTTACAATTTTTCTTACGTATATATAGTATCTTACAACTAAACATATGGTAGCCACCTTTTTTAAATACAATACATTGGTGGCGTTTTTGCTTTAAGTAATAAAAATTGTATTTACGCAGTTTTCACCCAGATGTTGTGAAATGCCGACAATGCCACAATGTAATTAAAAAGTAAAGGATTCTTGTAGAATGCCGACAATACCTTAAAGTTACAAATGCATAAGGGACGCACGTGAAAATTACGTAACTGTTTGAGTTTGAATTTCAATTCCAATCAAACATGACCGTATCTGTCTACCTCCTTCTTCCTAGATTTGAGCAATTTAATAAATAAACATATCAGAGTAAACCCAAAGAGCACCACAAAGCCAGCAAGTTCTACACTTTTCACCGACATCATCCACAATTTTTATGACAACTTAAATTTCATTTACAAATTACCACTGTAATTTCATATTTCCCAAGTGACCATCCTCTCGCAAATCCGCAGGTCCTTTTCAAACAGACATTTATAAAAATATTTTTCATTTTGCAGCTCTCCATGTCGAATGCCACCCAAGTCACCCTGCGTAACGTTGGATTTAATCTTTCCGGGAATTTCACTTGCGAAGTAACAGCAGATGCTCCTTCATTTCATACGTCGGTGGTAACCAGCGCTCTCGTCGTTGTTGGTAAGTTTTTATCCTGTTTTCCCGAAAAAAAAATGAATAGTGTTTACTCAACATTGCATTTGAAGAGTTTTGAGATGAAAACAGCGTAAGCATGAACGCTGACAAGTAATGCCCAAGGATTGAAGGATGTGCTCAATGTCCACAGCGACAACCAACCACTCTAGCAGTTTTGGTTCCATATTTTTATACCAATTTCCATCCGTAGTCAGTAGCGACGAAAAAACTTGAATTATAGATTCATCGACCGTGGCACATTGAATGGACGATTAAATAAACGAATGTATGAGAGCAGGGCAAAGTGCATTCATCAGTCATCCATTAGATCAGCTTTTCTTTTACGACCCCCACCCATTCACTTCTTGACTATGACGGAGAAAAATCGTGAAATGCTTTCGGTTCAGAGCTGCTCGTGCTATTGTAGGAACCAGGATTGAATGGCTGAAAAGAAAAATGCATGGATCGTACTCCCACTTTATGGGGCAGAAGAATCTGGTCGTCTGCTGGAATAAAGGATATGCGAGTTTTTAATGTTTGTTTTATGTGAACTACTAGCTTCGGTGGCCATTAATCATTGCACACGAGCGCGAGATTTTCTCTGTTAAATCTGCGAATTGCAGTTGTTTACGAAATGATATACCGCTTGTCGTCTATTCAAAGAATAGTTCCGCTCCATTAAGGTACAATCTTTTTGATGCTTGAATGCATGTTGTCAGGATGTTGAAACCAGTGCTGACAGTCTTATGTGAAGGAATCGCAGGTTTTTGGACGAGAATACTGTATTGTTATTTGTGAAAGATGACCAGTATTCCGGTGACAAATTAGCGCATACAAATAACACGCACAGAATAAATCGCTACGAGAACTTCCAATTCTTTCACAATAACTGACATCTCTAAGGCTAAAACAGACATCTATGAGACACCTTTGCATCATTTCATATTTTATTAGGAATTCAATATCATTATCATGGAAAACCACTAGACTTTAAATTAAAGCAAATATTGTGCAACCAATTCAGTACGACCGCTATGAATTCTAAACCCACATTGCCTTATCTTGAAATATTTGTAAATCTGCAAAGTATGCGTTCCTTCAGACTTCGTATACAAGTCGTAGACAGACTCAATTTGAAAGATAAATTTAAATTTTATTCCTTGAAATTTTAATAAAATATAAAAATAGTACCTAAAAAGAGTGAAATTTATTCGCCTTGGGAAACTGCCGTGTCTTTAAAGTTTAAAAAACAACAACAAATAAGTATGTTGGGCCAGCACTAAGAGTAACGAAATTATTCTGATTGAACAACAGAAAGTAAACGACATTCAACTACTCAGTACTCTATAAATTTGTGAACACAATTAACAATCCTTCGTATGGGAACCAAACAATCGGCAAGGAAGATCGCACGAGACGATACGGAATCTACACGTTAGCTGACATCAAAGTAGAGCGCACAAGATGCAAGCCAGGGTGAAGAGGGGAGCCAACAATCAACCCTACGAGGAGAAGCATCATCCCCACTACCACTAAGAAGGAACAGCATTCTCAGCTCCAAGGTTCCTGGGTCGGTTGCCAGATTAGCTTACACTTATCACAGCTTAATCACTATTCTACAATTCTTTACTACATTTTGAATTCCATAAATAAGTCTATTTTAATCAATTTACCAATATAAACAACACAATCACATTGACTAAAACGCTTAGTAAGCACAATTGCTTACCATTCTTTAAAACTCGTAGCAAGTCGTCACGATCCTTAATTTTGTACCTGTGGAGTGAACAATAAACTTTACACTTTCAACTACGCACTGATATTGACGCTTCGATCCTAGCTGCACGAAGCATCCGTCAAGATCAAACAAGTCCTGAAATACCACGTAAAACTGGTGTGGCCCCGAGAACAAAGCAACATGCCGGCTTCTGTTCCAATTTTCTACGGATATGTTTTCACTCCACACGCACTTACATACAAGGTTGCTACTCTTTATCTCATATTAGATCAGGGCGGATCTGTTTTCAGTTGGCCGTTGAGGGTGGGCCCAGTGATTTTTGCAGGAAAAGTTGTGGAATAACTCGTTTAACAATAATTGACTTCTGCTCCAAATCAAAAAAGTCGGGAATATTAAAAAAAATCGAAATATTTGAATTTAAAAAAAAAAACCTTTGTTCCTACTTTACTCATTTCTAACTTTAAAACGGTTCATTTTAGGTCAAAGTTGTGTGGCAAAAAAAATGCGTAATAACATTTTCTATAAGATAAGATTGGTTGACAATCTTTAAACATTTAACCCTTGCCGCAAAATTGCAACAAATAAAAAAATGGGAGAAAAAGCTGTGAATGCACTTAGGACCTTCATAGATTTAAAGCTCGGAAAGCTTTGACGGGCTCAGCAAACTCGTCGGCCGTTGACCGCCGATACTGCAAGAACGGGATCGGGGAATCCTTTAAATGGCGCCGGTAGAACAGCTGGCGGGATTATTCTGTGTGGAGCTTGAGTAGTGGGAAGCTTGAGTAGTGAGACGGAAAATCTCGTTTTGGTGTGGCACTGCAGTTCGACGATTAGGATTCGCGGCCGGTTGGCGTGGAGCTTGAGCTTGTCTTGGGATCGCTTCGTGTCTTTGCTAGATGAGCATTAGGAGGACGGCGGACAACAAGTGGCGGAAATAGGTTTGAAGAGACGGGGGAAAAATTGTAAGTAGGTATAAGTATAGATAGGGGTAGCTAGGTTTTTAAGAAATTTTTAAAAAAAATAGTGCCTTAAGAATAAAGGAAGTGTGTTAACTGTATGAAGTGGCGAAGCGGAAATCGCGTCTCAAGCTCTTGTGCGCATTGTTTTCAAGCTCCTTATTCGGTCGGTGGTTTTGGGTCGTCGCGAATCCTGTTCCCGTTTCCAGATTCGCGGACAGGGCAGTTCCGGCGCAGAAACGTGTGGCGCCCCTTTAAAATATATTCCGACACCCCTCTTCGCGGGTTTAAGCCAGGCGGGACTGTCTAAACCGTGGCCAGGATTCGATGCGGTGCAGTGGTGAACGTTACAGAAATTAAAATTGTAATAAGTTTGAATTCTGTCCTTACCTCTTTGAAGAAAGTCATATATGATAAGAAAATCAACATCATTTCGTTGCAATATAGCAGCGTTACTGTTGCGAAGCCCAAGCAATCTACTCGTGTCCATGTTGAAGGAATCTTATGGGCAAAACCATACTGTGCAATTTCAAATGAAAATTAACAATAGAACTGCAAATGCTATGAGTACTGTTATGCTCATTATTCTTAAAATATAAGGTTTCAGACAATTATCATTATACATAAATTTTGAAAAAAAAACTGTTAAAATGCAAACTCGAATTCAAAGTTATTTCTTAAATGTTTCAAAAGTGTATTTTTATAAATTAAACGTAAAGATCGCGTTGGCAACCACACTTCCGATGCTCTGCGCTTTTTATCGTTAGTAAATACGTAATGTGAACAAATTTTGGGAAAAAAATTGCATCTTCAAACTTCAATCAATTGTTTTTTTTTGAAACAGCAATTACATTGCCACGTAGTATCTTTCTTCCCTTGATGCTTCCACATCTTTTGCAATATCCTCAAATCAAATCTGAAGTTCATTCATTTTTTACTCACTCATGTTATCATCTTTTACCTATTAAACTCAACTGCACAACCTGGCAATCATTCCCTCTAAATCGATAAAGATATCCCGCCATCTAAATACCCAAGAAAACCGAATTGCAATTCGCCAAGCTCATTGCTTTTCTGTAAATCAATCCGGCAAAGAAAATCGCTAGAGATTTATGTTTTCGTATCGTGTCCTTTTCGCCAGTGATGTTGTTCTGACCCTGCTGCTTCCGCATGATAGTTTACTGTATCTATTTTTCTGCTTTTCTTCATCGTTTTCTCCATTTAGCACTTTTGTTCTGCAGAATGATATCCCCATTTCTGTATTTATCTCGTGTAAACAGAACTTTTTGCCAGTCGGTGTGGATTGTATGTGGTCGACTTGTCCTTTTTCTTTGCAAAAACACAACCAAGATTGATATATGAATTTTTACAGTTGGAGTTGTTTCGTTTAAACGTGCCATAAAAGAGAATTTATGGACTCGGGTGTCATAAGCAAAAGGCAAAAGGGATTTTCAGTTTATGAGGAATGTGACTAGAGCTCTTACTGGTCAAAAAAATAACGTACGGCGAACAGATGTTTCGTTCTTTTTAATTCACCTCTGAACAGAGGTTGTTGAAAAATCCAGATTTTAAGCTGATTTATCTGTTGCATTATTTTATACTGAAGCAAACGTGAAAATGACAGTCGTAGCGCAAATTTTTCATAAAAAAGAACAACTGTTTTAACATTACACATAACTTAAATAATCACAATAACAGAATCGTAGTTCAGATCATGCTTAAATTCTTCGTTAGAGAAACCACAGACAATTTTTGTACATAAATGCAAACGTATTTATAATTAATATTATGAGTCAAAGAATACATGCAGACGATTTTTCTAGACATTGAAGGAGCTTTCAACAACGTCAGTCATATGGCTATTAACAAAGCACTCGGAGAAAGCAATGTCGACGACTACCTGATAGGGTTCATCGGACAACTGCTAAGCAGCAGGAACATCAACTCCACGCTAGGAACCAACACTCTTAGAAGGAGGGTTTACAGAAGCACATCACAAGGTAGGGTGCTATCACCCATTCTATGGAACCTAGTGGTGGACAAGCTCCTGTCAAAATAGAAGCGACTGGCTGCAAAGTCGTAGCCTATGCCGACGATGTTGCAATAGAAATATCTGGCAAATTCATTAATACCCCATCTGAAAGACTGAATTTTACCCTAGGTATTCTTATCAAGTGGAGCAAAGAGTGCGGTCTAAAGATGAATCCGCAGAAAACAGAATTTGTGCTCTTCACAAGAAGGTACAAAATTCCTCCATTTCTCCCACCCAAACTAGATGAGATAAGTCTCAAATCTTCTCATGAGGTTAAATATCTGGGTCTAATTCTGGATTTCAAGCTCGCGTGAAAAGCAAACATAGCAGGAAGAACACGCAAACCGGCATGCGCAATCTACTGTTGTAAAAGAGCAATTGGGAAAAAGTGGGGATTGAAACCCAAAATCGTATCTATACGGTGATAGTGGAACCAATCCTTCTGTACGGCGCAGTTGTTTGGTGGCCAGCTTTTGCGAAAACAACCAATGTAAACCTGCTAAACTGGGTCAAACGGATTGCAGCTATTGCAATTACCGGGGCTTTACGTACTACTTCGACAAAGGCACTGTTTATGCTACTGAACTGGCTCCCGACGGAGCTCCTTACGAGACAGCAGGCCAAGTGCTCTGTGATTCAATTGAAAGCTCTAAATCTCTGGCATGATTGGAATATCGGCCACTCCACCATATTACGGAGGGATGAACCAACGCCAGGGAAAGTACACCTCACTTCTACGATTCCCTGCTTTCATCATGGTTTAAAGTCAGTCATCCTAAGCAGGGATGCTGGGCAATGGAAATAGGTAGGACGCAGGAATCGGTCGGCATTTATACTGATGGTTCCAAAATGGATGGAAAAGTTGGCTGCGGCGTTTTTTCCCAACAGCTAGGCCTGAAACTATCCTTCCGGGTTCCAGACAAGAGGTTATTGCATAATACAAGGCAGTAGACTGGTTGATAAATCAGAAAATTTTCGTACGAAACCTGAATATTTTCTCTGACAGTCAAGCTGCTATCCAAGCACCATCCAAAGTGTACACCTCATTCATGATGGTAATGGAGTACCGTACACAGCTGAACGTGATGTCACTTCACTGTGAAGTGACTTTACACTGGGTACCGGGACATAGTGATATACCGGGAAATTGCGAAGCGGATGCCTTAGCGAGAGCTGGCACTGTGCTCCAGGAGTATACACTCACACCCCAAGTCGGTCAACCTCTAGCTTCTGTAAAGCTAGGATTTAAACAGCATTACATCAAGGCTGCAAGTAGAGCCTGGTAGTTGGAAGAAACCTGCAGGACAACCAGGAAAACTTGGCACGCACTGAGTTCCAGACGCACCAAGCAGCTTCTGAACACGAGTCGTGAAACCTTGAGTTCTATCGCGTCCATACTGACGGCGCATTGTCTAATTGGCAGACATGCGGAAAGATTGGGCGTTCGCTTCAACGATTTCTGCCGAAACTGCAGAACTGAAAAAGAGGAAGAGACAATTCAACATTTTCTGTGTGAATGTCTGTCCAGGAAACGCATGAAAACCTTAGGCTCACCCTCCCTGGACAGCCACACGGAAGTAGCTGATTTGAACATATGCCACATAGCCGGATTCATACGAGAATCGAAATGGTTCTTGTCACCAAGCAGCTGGGTTCTAGTGCCGTCTCAATTTTTTGTGGTATCACAATGGGCCTCTTGTGGCCTAAGTGAATCATCTTTTGATAAAGAGGGCAGCCAAAACAACCAACAAACCACAATTAATGGAATTATGATGATGCATATCAATATTGATTTATATGTCCAATACATGTTATAACGTCTTGCAGCTAGTAAATAAATAAATAACTTGTAATTTTGTTGTTGTTCAAACTACTTTATTATTTTTATCAATTAACAAATTGTTACAGCTAAAAAAATTCATCACACCATGTCAAGAAAACGTTAATCCTATTTATAAACAATCATTTAATGATAAAGTTTGAAACAAAACAATGGAAATATATAAAACACATTCACCATGTATGTCGCCCAAAAAGGCTCTTCAAAGGATACTGATCCAACTTTGTTCCAGATTCTTACACAAATATCTCTCACTAATACAAATGTTTCACCAAAAATCTGTGTAAGCTAAGCGCATCTTATCAAAGGACAGCTAATTTGCCCGTTATGGTCAACAAAATGTCTACAAATTTGCTGAATAAAGAGTTTACATTATTTCTATGTGAGCATTTATTCTTAGATGCAGTTGAACTTTATCAAAGAATAACTTTTCCTTAACTATGTTGAAACATTAAAAAAATCGGGAATTCACGTCAAACCACTGAACATAACTGAAATCCTACTACATACGGAAATTTAATAGCAATCTCTCAAATAAAATAGACGCCTTATTTTTCTAACAGACAACAGCAATAAATATCACGGTTATTTGAAGGACAAAGCGAATCACATCATTACACCCATTTTGTATATTCTTTGGCTTTCAAACTGAAAAAAACACCATCCACCTTTAAAAAAACGGAACAATCCAAGCAATGACAAAACAGCTATCATTCTCGTCCTTTCCATTGCTGTAATGAATCATTCATTTTTTTTGTTGGAAATGACTGAAAATCGCTTGTGTTGTGATCTCCTCCGCCCGTCGTCATTTTTTTTTGTAACGGACTCTTTACATTCAGAATGATTTTTAAGGATAATACCCATCCTATTACAATGTCATGAATGGCACAAGGAAAAACTGTTCGCCTAATCTATCATTGTTATGTCAGCAGTCATAAAGTCGTAATCGATTTATTGAACGCCATCAATGACTCGTTTTCGCTGTTATCTCCCAGACATAGTCGCCATAATCCTCAACTATAGACCAAGGATGGTACGTTTATCATCCTTCCAACTAACTTCGGGTCTCGATAATTTCGAAATGCTTCTGCTTTCACTTCATCGATATGATAGCGATCGGACTTGGAATGAAATAGGATCTAGTCAAGGAAGTGGTGCGCAAACTTTAAGATGGAGAGAACAACGTTTGAATCGTTTGAGCATGTCGTAAGAATGTATACATTGAGCCATGATTTGGGCAGTTATCGGTAAAAGCGTCCAAATGTCCGCCAGTAATAGACTAACAGGCACCAGCACTAGTAGCTCTGCTCAATATAGGACAGGAAGTGTCAAATGAAGCAACTTAAGTCGCTTGATTTTCACATAAAGTCCTTCATGGATTCATATTTTCTCGTATACAATGGAACATCCACCCCAGTGGGAGCATTCAACCTCAGCATTCGGCTTTAAGTCGTACCCTTACTACTGCCGCTTAGCTAGGATTCCAAAGGAGCTCATATTACCATTCTCATTCACCAAAGACTCTTCCCGTTTGGTTCTGTTCAGATCGAACGAAAAATTCGTCCTTTACCATTGACTGACTATTAATCACCGTCTACTAAATCTCTTGTCAGCCTAAGCTTCTCGCGTCCTAATATCCTTTCTTCATTGAACATCCCTCTATCATTTTCGTCTTCAGCTTGAAAACAGTCTGAAAAGAACTAGAAAAGAGTCGTTCATAGTTTGAAGGGTGGGATGGTATGTAAAAGGATGAGAATAGAAAGGAATGAAAACAGAAAAAAATAAAGAGCACAAATCGAATACATATCGAAGCGAATGTAACGTGGCCTGACGACAACTTAAACGATATTAAATTGACTTAGTGATGTCTAGAAACTTGTCTAGAATATTTTAAGGGAATGTCAATAACTCTAAGGCTAAGATTAGTTGTTTTCGCACAGACAAGGAGAAAGCTGACGAAAGACAAAGTGCCAGTGAATAACAAATTGGAAATATATTGCCCGACAGTAGAAATGGTGGTGGAATAAGTTTTCTGTGTCCTGAGATAGTGAACTACATGAGTATGAACTCAGTTCGTAGGCTTTCCAATTGCTAGAATAAGGTTTGCTGTTGTGGTAATTTTCATAGATTTTTTTGTTTCGACTTGTCAACAGAGTATCGATGAAGCTGATAAATCACTGAACTGATAACCTCTTTGGGCTTTTGAACTGAATTTCATGTTGAACGAGGCCTTATTGATTTGAATTTTCGTAAACATAGTCTTAAATCAAACATTTTTTTGTAGGCAAGGAAATGGTATGACGCTTATCTTGCTTCTTTAGTTCTTCAGCAAAAAATAGAATAGCAAATGGTGGAACAGCCCATCTCTTATACAGAAAGTCAACAGTTGCCTTAGTATAATATGCAAAAAAAAATATGATTTTCACATCGGAGTTCTCGCTTTATGCACCAAGTGGATCCCAAGTGCATCCCAAGGTATCTAGAAAATTTCCTTTCTGCAGAACTGGTAAACCAGAGTACAACGCAGTTTAAAGAGTCGATGATATTAGTTAGTTGATAATCTCGTTAATTAGCCTTAAGAAAACTATTAAAGCTTGATTCGCCAACGATGTTCATTATGAGTAAAGGGTCGCTGATTTTTATTCCTCGTTTCGTCGTCTCCAAAATCCGTTCTTCACTATCTAATGCAAAAGCGTAGACATTTCCAGGACTTGACTTGTATCAGTCAGTTTTCAGTATTCACAAAATCGTCACAAAATTAATGCTGATTTTACTACAAGTTTATTTTCAAACAACTTTTTTTTATAATCTACCAAACAAAATTATGAACGGATTACTGAAGGGCACTTTGTGGCCACAAACTTTTGTCCACTTAAAATTTTAAATCAACCATCTTGTTTTCTGACCATCCACATTTCCCGACCGCGAGAAAAACTTTTTTAATTCCAAAAAATTATTTTCCAATTTATCCAAAAGACACAAATCCCTCTCATTTCCTATTCGCATTTCCAATTTTCGCTTCAACTTGAACTTTAACACACAACCAATAGTAACCTTTAAAGAATTTTCTGAAGAACGACTTAATTAGAAATATCCTTCTCGTTCTACGTCCTTTGTCGTTCATTCTTTTTCAGCTTCAGCTTCATCGTTGTCGTCGTCGTCGTCATAGTCGTTTGTTCACGCTTCTCAATCGAACATCTTTGGGCATTTATCTTCTCGAAAGTTTCTAGGGAAGACCATTCCCTTTTGACTTCTTGATCGGAATTTTAAATAGGTAAGAAAATCATGTATCGTTTTCTCTGAAACAGATTTACCAATGCCAGGATACGGCGCCGCAGAGCATTCATAGTCAGGCCTTTTTTCGGATGCGTTCCTTAGATCGGCATCGACCCCCTACGAATAGGAAAATGGTAATAAAGTTGTTTAAGTGTAAATTAGGCGAAGTTAGAAGTTAGTCGTCCTTTTTGTTTCGCTGGGACCAGCATGGTGCGGGAGGAAACTGCGCTATGGAATTCATTTTGTTTACAAAATAGAATTGTATTCGGATACATGCCAGGAATAAAGTATCGAACAAAGCGAGAGGGTGAGTCGAAAAAATCTATTGAGTTTGTCTCAAGAGATGCGTGCATTGGTAAGATTGTTTTAAGAAAACATTTCAAGCTTCTCATTGGAATGAATTTGAATTGTTCCTAATATTATACTTACACAAATGAAATCAGCCACATTGGTTTCAGGATGAAATGTTGACGGAGTGGTGATGTCATCTCGAGAACAGTCACTGATATACCCTCCTTGACTGTCTCGATTCTCAGTGATATCCAAAACCGATGGTACGACTTCTTCTTCTTCTTCGCCCATTTCTTCCTGCACGTCTTTGTCCACCAACCCTAAAATCATGGTGTCTGATGTTTTCTTAGCCAGAAGTTTTGGGTCTGCTTCCATTCCGCATGATTCGAACACATTTTCAATTTCACCAATTGTTCCTAAATCAACTGGCTCGGATATTTGTGCATGGATTTCCAGAGTTGAGACGGTGTCTATCTTTAATGGATCGAGCTCTTGTACGTTGGCAGACTGCACATTATTTTCATCTTCGTCAATACTAGAAGCTTTATCTTTATCTTCTTTCCTGTTTTCTGTGGAAATATCTATTGCACGCCTATGTGCCAGGTTGCCGTCATCTCCCTTTGCTTGTAGGGTGGCTTTTGTAGTATGTTCACTTTGTTGCAATTTAATAGGCTGAGGTGACTCCTCAGCTGAATCTTCTTCGACACAAAATTCCTCAGAGGCAAACGGTTCTTCACTTTCGTCAGAATTATCAGTTTTAGTGTCTTTTACGAATTCCTTGTATTTGAATCGCACGAAGTCTATGACTTCATTGATATTTTCAAACACAGTTCCACTCTGCATGGCGTCACGAAGAATCTGATCAAGTACCTCTACGCTGAAATTGGGAGCAGATCTCGCCCCACCTCTTAACAGGACACCAATTTCATCCTTGTTGATGTAGCTCACAATGCTTGATGCATCACTTAGATCAACTTCGTTCTTTGAGTCCGGATCTTTTCCCTTGTTTATGATGTTTTGCAGTGTGGCCTTCTTGTCCGACTTTTTTTCTACTGCTGAGTGCTGGATGGTCTTTTCATTCTGGATCAACTCGTCAACATTGTCGGTAGACGTAGAGAAAAAATGAGAATCAGATTCCGTTTCTTCGGATGAAATTGGTTTCTCACGGCGAAAATCAAAGCTCTCATCTGATGATTCAGGAGGAGTCACGTCTGAAGCGACAGATCCTTCCTCGACAAAATTGTAAGACATATTTGCACAATTGTTGCTGACAAATTGATGAATCCAGGACCATGGTGGTCCAACGTCGCGTAGCATATTGATACTTTCCAAATGTAAGAACTTCTTCGTGTTCTCTTCCTGGTTGACAGCCTGTTGCTCCCTGGCTTCCTGCACTGATGCCTCACGACGCTTTGCATGTTCGATATTAGCTTGAGAGATGTGATGTGGTCCTTCGTACTCATGAAGCTTTGCGCCTTGTGACTGCAAGAGGTTCGTGGTTTTAATGCAATTGAAAAATTGAAAATTGTTGCATTACTTCTCGCAAAAGCAGGATCAAACTGTTGAAATCACCACATTTTTGTATGATTTGCTTCGCATCTCCAAGCTTACCAGCGATTTGAAACTTTGAATTAACTGATGAGGACGATGAGGCATCGCTGGCGTTGCTTTTCACGGAGACGCAGTCTCCGCCTGATTTCAAGCTGAGTTGTCGAGAGCCTTCGTCTTTCTGTTTATGGAGAGCTCATTGATAGTATTATGAAAACAAAACAGTGCAATCTTAGTATAAATATATAATTTCTACAACCAATGATTGAAAGTCTATTAAAATATTATAAATTTATGTTCAGAGCTTGGCAAGAATGAAACTGGTAAAACCAAATCATTACTCAATGCATTGCTTGGCACGTATGAATTGAGGACAATAATATTAAACCATCAAAAAAAATACCTCAAAAAGCGACCACCCGTGCAGTTCCCTAGGCATTCATTATTTTAAACGATACCAATTCCGGCGTAAATAGTCATGCTTTTCCTGTGATTCTCCCCCATGTAAAATCCTCGATTAAAACTCACCTGGTACTCTTCATTGTATCGCTGCAGACATTCATTCATAATTTGTTGTTTTAACGAAGCTGTCGAAAACACCTTCGGGACATTATCCATAACCGTTTCAGGTTCAAGCTCTCCAGTTTCGCTGCATACGTTGTTGACAACGACAACATCGGCATGACAAAGAAAAACAAGAGGGGTTGCGTTAAAAATTCATCAACATATTCTCATCATCCAAAGGAAGCAGGGTTAGTGATCAAATGGAATAAGATGATGTGAGGAGGATCCAGCGGCAGGGCAAAAAGCCATTGTCATATCACTGGCTCCTGGTGAGTGGGAAAATGGATATGTGCCCGGAACACTTACAACTTTTTGCGGCCATTCACAAAATGCTGCTCCTGAGAGCAATCCAATTCGGCGAGGAATGTATAAACGGTCCTAAACATCCACATGGGAACTCGTGCCGGCCCACCTTCAACATCTTCCGTTAACAGTTCACACAACATTGTCAATGTACCTCGAAGAGACTGAATTACGTGAAAAGGACGAGAAAAATATGTTGAGGATAGTTAATAACTTTGACAAAGGAGGACTTAAGCGTTGAGCTATCATTCTGGGCGTTCTAGATACCTACTGAAAATCGGGAAGAGAATGATGATTGTGAAGGATGCTCTCCACGACAAAAGCTTGTTTAACTTTACTAGCTACATACAATAGTACGTGGAAAATTCAGATAAAATTTCATGAAAAAGCTTCCAGGAATTTTTTGCGAAAAAAGCCATAAATTCATCAATTTTTATTTTTTGGAAATCTTACAATTAAAGGATATTTTATGGTACTTTAAGGATACAACATATGATTCTTGTTGATCGAATTTATTTCAAATTATTTTTACTCATAAGCAGCAACTTTGTGGGATTTTCACATCATTTTTGATACTATGTAATATCGCATGAAGTGCTCTAAAAAATAAAGTTAGTCAGAGTTAGACGATAGTCATTTTTGCAATGAATCAGTTGAGCTTCTAACAATGATGGTCGTGGACTTCTATGATAAATGTTTACATATGCTGCCAGAGAATAGTATTGCCAAATATGCAAATAGGTTTTCGGGATATGTATCAGATTACTGATTGCATTTGATTGATGACCAATAAATTCCATGTTTTTTTTAGTTATAAGCTATATTGATAAGGAAAATCCATGCATTATAGCAAATGCCTCATTTTAGATCAATTGGATTCAATTTTGAATCTAGAAAAAGGGTACTCAAATAGTCAAATAGTCCAAAAAATGGTTACGAACATAGCCCAACGCTTAGCTCGCAACACATCGTATGTAAAATTGAACTCTGAAACCTAGAATAAAACTCACTTCGTTCAGCGATCCTACCATAATAGCGAAAAGCTTCAGCCAATGCACTTGAGACCAATTCAGCATGCGACTCACCGATAAAAACATCAGCAAATCGTCCTGTCCGATGTATGACGTCAGAAAAGAAATAAAAATATATTCTCGTTCTGCTACTTTGAAAACTATTTGTAAGTTAGATATTTGAGCGGATGAAAAATCTCTTAGACCCACAATAATGAATTTTGTTGCTACCTTTTTTAACAGAATGTAAAATACAAAAGCTTTGCCACACTACTGAATTAAATAGACAAAAAAAAAGAATAAGAAAGTAACAAGATTACCTGTGGCAGACATAGGCCTTCCCATTTTTTCTGTAAAACTCCTCGGCTAATGAAGAATCCTTTTCCGACCTTTTTTAGTCATAGAGGATTTTCATGGTTGAATCCAATGCCAGCCAGTTGTGGTTGCGATTCAAAGTTCACCATTCCACACGCCGCCGTTGACCAAAATTCCGAAACGGATAGAAAATGAAAAATGAAAAAAAAATGTTTAGGATCTTTTCATTAAATCCGTTTTTTGGATTTTCTTTTCACTGCAAGACCAGTGGATGAAATGAATTTTAATCCAAGAATAATTGGTAGCAAAGACTAAATGTAGACAAAGTTTACAGTGTGTAGTCGAAGGATGGCATTGTTTTGAGTATATCCTTTCCTTCGCGTAGTTCATTGGCACTTTTCCATGTTTACCCAAATTTAGAAAACGATGTCCGTCACACGATATCATGTTTTGAGATCGAAGCTTTTAGCTTAGCCCACAATAAATCATTGTTTTTAAGATTCCAGCCGCGGGACAATATCTTGAAAAGTCGACTGTATCCTTAAGCTTAAAGTACATCCCACCACAGAAATCAAAATCCCGGCGCTTAGTTTCCATAACACACTACCCGAAGCAAGAGATATTCACATTTAATGTGCTACTTACCTGATCTAAAAGGACTCGCAAATATCCTTTCGTAATGGCACCACATTCTACATCTTCTTCCAAGCGACATTTTGCCGGTGGCGGTTCATTCTGGGCCAAACAACGAAAATATGCTGAGGACCAACGCAAAAGGTCGTACGGTTGTGTTCGGATTGCGGCTGTCACGAAATGGGAGAAAAATATAGAGACAACACCGAAAAAAAGGATCTATAAAAATCCGCCTGAAAGCTGACTAAATGAGCAGCGGAAAAAGGATAAAGGTTTTATTTATGAAAATGGTAAAATTTAAACTTGGTAATTTATTTTTGGCATCTACTTAAATCTACTAAATTGCCGAAAGGGGTTTCGAATCTGAATGGGAATCGAGGTCGATTGTTTTTTTCTTCGTTCAGTGGATTTGGTTGCTGTTGTTTTTGTCGTTCCGGAATAAATAGGGAAGAGTATAAGTAGACTTTTGGCTGGAGGTAATTTGGCAATTTTAATTTTTTATGATAAAGTGTTAATTGAAATGCAGATTTGGAATGATAATCTTGTTTGAAAGGAATTCAATAATGTAAGCGGATAAACTGCAATCTTTTCGAATTTAAGAGATTACGTAAGGTCAGATGTTGTGCCATCTTGGACCAGTAAAGGTTTTAATTTATAAACCTATTTTCTTCCTTTCATGGATGTTAGCGAGTGAGTGAGAATTAATATGGAAAACTATTTGACATTGAGAAAGCGAAGTACTTTGCCAATCAAGTCTTTTAACCATTTACTCCCGAAATAATACCGAAAGGATAGACATTTGGTAGCATTAAGGGGTTACACCACAGTAAAAATTTCCAAGAGTCGAGTTTTTTATTTATTGGCCTAAAAAATCGTTTGAACTCTTTAAAATAAGATACAAACGGTTTTAAACCTCGCAGAATTCGTTTTCATTGAAATTTCGAGCTCTTTCTCGACCCCTCCCGACTGCTCCGAAACGACTACCTGTGGTAAATACGACACCTGCTCGTCGGGTACAGCATGATGTCTTACCATTTGATTTCTAACTTCTCTAATACACTAATAGATGTTCTTAGAAACATTTTCAAGCATGTTGAACACAAAGTACGTTAATACAGCGTCCTTTAATGTTGAGAGAAGACGTAAAGTAAAGTCAAAACTTTAAACTCGTTTTTCCGACACACGTTTTTTTCAAATTGACACGCAGCATAACTCAAACAATTTTCTATTTTTCCACTCTAAATTAATATCGCATCCTGAAAACAACATTTCGCATAGAAACACGTAACCGATTTTCGATAAATTAATATTTCGATTTTTTAGGTACAAATAAGTGCCCGTTTTTTGGTAGAAAAATTAACTTTTTTGTTTAAATGCTCGCCAATTCAACAAAAATGAATATTTTTAAAATACCGTACGTATTTCTCTAGCTATACTAATGTAGTTTAAGAAAACAAATTTCGTTTTGTTCCACATTAATTTTAGGAGCACTTCTACTGCGTGCCACGAAGCCCCTTCAAAAAAACCGATCCGCTGAAACGGCTGTTGGGCAGCCATTTTGTGATATTTTTGAATAAACATATTTTTTTAAAAACTTCAAAACATGCTTAATGACATCCCTAAAAAGAACTACCCTACTATTTTTCCTTCTACTTGAAAAAATCGCAAAAAACGTAAAATTTTCGCTCTCTACTGCGGTGTACCCCCTTGAGCGTGTCTTATTGCAAAATATGGTATTCAATCTTGCTCGACCTTCCTTCTAACAATTTCAGTTGTAAACACATAGCGGTAGCTTCAGTACTGCTTCAATAGTTTCAAAGTGTTACATAGTCAGTATTGAGGGAAAGAACAGTGGCGGTGTCAGAATACACCCTTGTAGAACTACATGCATTAACCACCCAATTGGTTCATGATTTTGCAATATTACTTGAAATTCTGATTTTTTTCAGTGGTATCACTTATTGAAACTTAACTTATATGTATATTGTACACTAAATGCTAAACACAAGTTAAATCATCAAATTTCGCATCAAGCTTTTAACCATTCAAATTCATAGTTGACACAGTTTTATTTTACCTGGCCACATTTTAATTTTCATCCTCGAAAAGTGTTCGCCTCATTTGAAAAGCCTGCACTCAACATTTCATTCATTGAAAATCATTTCCTTTCTAGCATCATGTCCACCAGTTTCAGCATGAATATCAAAAAATTGTTTGTGCTAGCCACTCAAATCAAAAGCAGTGTTTATTGGTTTGCAATACAAAAAAAAACTCACAGGAATCCCATCGCTAGTCCTGGTTCTGGTCTAGCTTCCGCATCCATTCCATTGCTTTCCATTTACCCTGCAGTCATGTGTCTTTGTGTTTCTTTTCGGGGAAAATATTCAATGATTGCCCATTTATTTGCATTCCGAAAGAGTAAATTGCTGTCGGGATAGCAGAGTTCGAGCTTTGAATAAATGAATTTCATATAGATTGATGTTCAGCGATGCAAAACGGATCAATTGCAATCAGCAGCCGGCGGAGCACCATATAGCCAGTATCCTGCACAAAGGCTCGCTCGAGCACAGGAACATAGGTGTCATTAGACCAGCCTAGAAGACAACCCCCCCCCCCCCACGTGGATGGAGCCTGAACATTAGAGGCCTCGTGCAACTATCAAAGGTCGAGTATTGACTGAACTAGTCCCGGAACAAGTAATTAAAAGGACTTTCAACTGTTTACCTACCAACCTTTTGTTGACGCTGATGAAGTGAATTTGAAAGTTGTCCGTGTGCTAACACGAATATAGCGAGTGGGAAGGTAATGTTACACGTTTAGAGTTCCCAGCTCAAAGGATATTGCAAACGGAAGCACCTTGTGGAATTGAACGGTTGGCTGCTAAAGGAGTGAGTTCATTCATTAACGCGATTGAGATGAAGGATGTACCTTGGCAACGTGTGACTTGGACAAATTATGCAAGAAACCAATGGAGCTTGTGGCTAAATAGTTGAATTTGGAGAGAACAAAACTATTCAAAGATACTTCGTTAGATTAAGGAATATATCTTGTAATCAAGAATGCGGGTTGAGTAATATCTAGCTTGTTTGCAGAAACAGACTGGAATGTTTAAGATAAGATTTTGTGTAAACTGTATGAACTATGGTAGACTGATCACGATAGAAAAAGAAAAGCTAGAATGTTACTTCTTTTCATTAAAGTCTGATTCAATTGGTTGCCTGAACTGGACCAACTACAACCACAAAATTGTAAGAAGTAAATAGACATAAGATTTATTATTAATTAAAAACAATTGCTTTAGAATATGGAATGCTTTGAAACATTCCTGTAAAACGTAAAATCATAGTTTTTTTATTATTCCGAAGAATATTCACATCAACCAATAAACAATAAACATTTATAATGAATGCGGCGATGATATAGTTAAATATAACTCATTCCACTTTCTGTAATGAGTCATTATCATTATTTTTATTTAGAATATGACAACTTCTGTTAGTGTTTTTAATATTCATGTATGTTACATTTACAGAGTAGGTTCTTCATGTGGGCCTCTAAGGTCACACCTCGTGGCTTCTTTTGGTTTTATTCAATTAATATTTGAAACCTACAACGATATCTTACTCAGTAATATTTTACATTCAAATTCCAACATTTTTGCATTAAAACTATGGTAGAAATAAATTTTGGGTTATTTCTGTACCAATTATCTTCACTTATGAGTTTGCAGAGGATAAATTTTGTTAATGCAAATTTTGATAGTAATTTATTTATCGGCTTCTATATGTTATGATTAAGCAGGATAGATTTTTGACTGAAAATGGTTTGATAAGGTTTTTAAAAAACCAATGTTCCAATAACACATTTTGCGGAGTTTGTATGCAAAAGTTTGAAGTAAATTTAGCATGAAATCAATTTCATTAAATTTTGATGGAGAAATATTCTTCCAATATTTGTAGGTGTCGCATTCTTGATATTTTTGGTTATCTATCGGAAACAATTGTCAAGGACCCCATATATCAGGGGCTTATACCTTTCAGGGATCATTTTTACCATTAATAAGAATTGAAGATGAAAAAATATTTTTTTGGGAAATTGTCTTCAAGATTTCACGCATGACTGTTGAGCATTTCAATAAATTCTACCTGTGGGAAATCGTTTGAAAAAGAATTATGTAATCTTTATTTATTGAACAATGCTTCTTTTTTAAATGATGGCAATTTAATGAGAAGTGAATTTTTCCAACATATTTCCCACTTGAAGTAGCTTGAAGCATATCTTCGGAATATGATATGGTATTGATAGTGAAATGATATGCTAAACAATTTTCGAGAGAAGAGTTTTTCCTAAAGAAATTTTACACTAAAATCTGTCACAATTTCACAGGCACTGTTGATATATGTTCCAAAAAAAAAATTCGATTTCAAAGTAAATTTTAACATTTTCTAGAAACAAGCCGCGAGGTGCGACCCTTGAGTTCCACACGGTCATATTCCCAGTAATATCTACATAAACATCAACAACATTAAACACAATAATAATTTTGAAAATAATAGTACTTTAAGTAATAACAATGAGAGGTATTCATAACAGAAACAGGAATGAGTTAATATGAATCATATCGTCTACGGGAGGGTCCATTGATTACGTAAGGTTTTTGGTCGATGAGGACAGATTGAATATTCACGCGGATCAATCGGTGGGGGCCTTTTTGGTCTTGAAAAATTTTGTATATGCAGTCAAAAATAGGTTCAATTGCATGTAAAAAGTAAAATGTATTTCAAATGATGATGGTTATTGAAATCTTACGATGACTAAAGAATGAATCTACTAGAAACTACAATTTTTTATTCGATGAAAGCTTTTCAAAGCATATGATCTTGCAAAGTATTGACTACAAAACATTTTACCATTCAAAGCGTTGATATAAATTTAGCATATTTTTTAATTAAAAGACTAAATCTGCTCAAATTATGCAAATATTTTAAAACTTTGCATGAACTTACAACAATTTTGTTAGAATAAAAGATATAAAGTAATATCGTTCGTATGAACCCTTTTTACGAAGTAACTGAATGACTTTTTATTTTTTATTTAGTTTTTCTTCATTATCATGGAAACAAGTTTTGCCGGTTTCTCTTCAAAAACTGATAAGAATGTATAAATTTTATAAACTGGTATCACTGTGCTGTGCAAATCAAGTTAAAAAAATATTTTTTATGAAAAACCCATAATTTTTCGCATTTTCTTCTATTAAATTAAAAAACGGCTGGAACGAATTTTTATCATGTTAAAAACTTCACAAAGATATTAATATACGTCAACTGACACCATAATGATGCAAATATTATATCTGGTTCGTGAGATATAGTAAATGATAAAAATGACCTTGAAAATCATGATGACTATTAATGATTTTTATTTTTTATTTAATTTTTTACGTAATCATGAGAAAAAAATTTGATGCTGTTTTTACAAAAAATTGTTTGGAGTATATACATTTTATAAACATTGATTACTATACTTCGCAAATCAGGTTAAAAATTTATTGTTTCTAAAAAAACTAATTTTTTGCACTTTTTTTCTTACATTAAAAAACGGCAACAACGATTTTTTTCAAATTTCGACAGATTCACAAAAATATTTATACGCGTCGATTGACACCTTAATCATGCAAATCGTATGTTTGGTTCGCGAGATATAATGCATGATAAAAATGACCTTGAAGATCATGATGACTGTTAATGATTTTTTATTTTTTATTTAATTTTTTACGTAATCATGAGAAAAAGTTTTGATGTTGTTTTTACAAACATTGTTTGGAGTATATAAATTATATAAACATTAGTTACTAAAACTTGAAAATAAGGTTAAAAATTTATTGTTTTTGAAAAAAAAACAATTTTTTGCACTTTTTTTTAAAAATTAAAAAACGGCTCCAAGAATTTTTTTAAAAACTTGATAGAATCACGTAAATGTCAATACGCGTCGATTGACATCTTAATAATGAAAATCGCATGTTTGGTTCGCGAGATATAACGCATGACAGAAATGACCTTCAAACGGGCAAAACAGCAAACCCCCCGACCGAAGTTTCCCAAAAACCAATCAGCTCTTATTGCAAAGACGCTTGGATTGACACCTTAACGAAGTCGATAGGACTTTGTTTACGTGAGTTATGCTCGTAGAAAAAGTGTCCACGAACGTACGCACGTACGTACGTACGTACACACACAAACATTCATCTCCCTTTCTAAAAACACTTTATATATACTCTATAGACCTCAAAACGTAAAGAAATGTTGAAAATTTCAATTTCGATTTTCGAGGTGATTACAAGAACTTCCCATATACTGGGAAGTTAAAAAAATCTTCCAAAAATAAAACCATATATCGATAAAATTTACAGAAATTTCAATTATATGCAAAATTTATTGTTACAATATCATATCAGCATTTCTGACATTATATATGTTTTTATCCGAGATTTTCTCTAGGCTCAATGAGCTATTTTCTTTTAGATTTAAGTGTTTATATATGCCTTTCGCTCTCTCGATATGTATTAGGGATTCTAGACTTACCTCTTTAGCTTTTTTATACACCTCGACTGTAGTGGTCCGCATAGGGAGTCTGTATATAGTTTTATAAGCCTTGGTTATTAATCTGGAGATGGCTATTAGGTTAATTTTTGAAGTTTGACTCCATATCAGTAGACCGTAGGTAAGTTTTGACAGAATATGGGCATATATAATTTGAACTTTTTTTGCTAGTCGGAAAGAAGTTGAATAGGTAAAGGAGACCTACGGCGGCTGCTATTTTTATTCTAAGTTCGGCTATGTGTGGCGTCCATGTGAGTTTATCATCGATTGTGAGTCCCAAGTAATTTATTTGTTGTACCCTTTGAAGAGTCGTGCCATTTATTTTGATCAGTGGTTGTATTTCAGCTTTATTTTTTTGTTTAAAAACGATATATTTTGTTTTTCTATAGTTCATAGATAGTCTGTCTACCAAAAGCCAGTGCCAGTAATTGATTAGGTCAGTGTTTACCTTGCGTTCAATGTCACGTTCCGTTTTTCCATAGTAAATGAGCACCGTATCATCTGCGTACATGACCACTTTCTCAGTAAGCTTAGCACTTTTTATGGAGTTCGTGTATATTAAGAAAAGAGTTGGTCCCAAGATTGATCCTTGCGGAATCCCAATGCTAATTTTTTCAGGCTTGTTGTAGGTAGTTCCGATGGAAGTTGTTTCGTACCTATTTGTCAGATAAGATCGCAGAAGGGGTCTTGCTTTCCCTATAAATCCGTATTCGTCTAGTCTAGTCGTCATCGTTTCATGTATTACGGTGTCAAAGGCTTTTTTGAGGTCCACGAAAACAGCAGCAACACTTTGATCTAAAAGTGTGTTTATGAATCTAATTACATCTACTATGGCGTCTTTTGTGCTTTTACCCTCCTGAAATCCATATTGGTTTCTATTTAGAATATCATTTTGTTGTAAGAAGTTTTTGATACGGTAGTCCAAAAATTTTTCTAATACTTTACTCAAGGAGTTTACAAGTAAGATAGGTCTATAATTGTTCGGATCACTTTCATTCCCTCCTTTAAAAACCGGTTTTATCATTGATATTTTTAAATACTGCGGGATATTCCCGTCCCTGAAACATTTGTTTATTAAATCTACAAGGATATCAACTATATGAATAGCAGCCATCGTAGGTCTCCTTCGCCGATTCAACTTCTTTCCGACTAGCAAAAAAGTTCAAATTATATATGCACATATTCTGTCAAAAGTTACCTACGGTCTACTGATATGGAGTCAAACTTCAAAAAGTAACCTAATAGCTATCTCCAGATTAATAACCAAGGCCTATAAAACTATATACAGACTCCCTATGCGGACCGCTACAGTCGAGGTGTATAAAATAGCTAAAGAGCTAAGTCTAGAATCCCTAATGCATATAGAGAGAGCGAAACTCATACATAAACACTTAAATCTAAAAGAATATAGCTCATTGAGCCTAGAGAAAATTTCGGATAAAAACATATATAATGTCAGAAATGCCAACGATATAGTTATCGGATATGCTAGAACGGAACGGCTAAAAGAGGACCCTGTTAATAAAGCAGCTGGCTTTTACAATACGTTACCGAGCTATATAAAGGACATAACTAACTCTAACTTATTTAAAATGACACTCAAAAAACATCTCATACGTGAACAAAACTTGAAATGAATACATCAGCTCCGCAATTCCTCAAAGCTCATAATGAAAATTAGAAAAATATCACAAATGTTAATATAAACGAAAATAAATGACTTTATATATCGAAAATTAGGCACTGTCCCTCATACCGATCTTTATCGTCTGGGAAGTGCCAAGCATTTTTTTTAAATATGGATGGATAAATAAATAGTTTCTATTGTCTTGGATACATTGCCTAGGACACGGAGGTGGGTTTAGTCGATAGAAATCCGGCATATCGTGAGGCTGGAGCCAATCGGTATCTTTTGAAGATTCCCACCTTCCAACGACGAAAAAAAAAATATTAGAAAATTTTGCTGGTTTCTTTTTGAGCACTTTGCAAACTGATCGGGTGATATTTCCAAAAAAATATTTAAGTTTTACATTTTTAAATTTGATAAATATTTTCAGGACTTAGTATAAGAAGAATTTCCCAGTTTCGAATATATACAAACTTTCTATGCTCTTTTAGTGGCAATCTGAAATACACTCTAAAAGGAAAATAGCTCTTAAATAATAACTTCTATTAACTTCGGTCGTATATCAAATCCATATCAACAAATAATCATCCGCAATGAAAGCTCCTTTTCTTTGAAGACGGATCTTTCACGGTTCACAATAGCAATACAATATCGTTACCATAATTCATCATCACATTACTTATCATTCATCAAACTTGAAGAACGTCTCATCATACAAAGGCATGTAATCTCTATATGACCATTCCCTCAGGTACCTAATTATAGCACTATCGATCCAAACACACTACCATTGAACTCCTGAACGTTTTCGTGACCCAAGTTCTTGGTTGTTAACACCAAACCTCTCCATTGACCATTACCCAATTCACATTACCATTCCACCAAACTTTACGCACATTCATCATTTTCATCCCTAACATGTTTCAAACTTTTCCACTCACCCTTGGCATAATCCTTAAGGATATTTGGAAATGTCTCAGGTACAACAATTTGTTCGGAGCAGTACATTAGCGAATTAACCATTTTCCTTCCGTCTGTTTCCGTTTTTGCACATCGGGATAATTTTTGGGCCGCCACCACTTATCACGTTGCGCGTAACACTTCTGGAAATTGGAGCTGCAAGGGAAAATCCGTGAAAACTTTCTCTCGTTTACACTGAACATTTGAAAATGGATTGTAAATCTTTTTGGAGGAATACGCGAGCTTTACTGAATTACCCATTATGTCACATTAAAATTTTTTTCCGGAAGCTTAACATGAAATTAAAATGATGGAGCATTTTAATATTCTGTTAATAGATGTCCTGCAGCTAGTAGTTAATGGGCGCTGCATGTAAAAACCATTGTCTGGATAGCAACAACCATGATGTGATAATTTCAATGCTGGATAGCATGGAAAAGGACTACGGAAAAATTGAAAGCAGATACCTTTTATGTTTGAAGATCTCTCCTGTTTCGTGTTCCGTTTGAGCCTTAACTGAATGCGACGGATTTTCAAATCCTTTTTGCAGTTGTGTAAATGCGTTATTAAAACTATCAGAGATACAAAAACTGAGGAAAATATGGAGTTTTCCGAATGAATTTGTTGGATGGTAGCTATGAACTGATTCAAGTTTGTTTCTGTTTGACATTAACAGTGAAAATGACATGGGAAAATTAGTTTGTTTCATGTTTGTTGCCTAGGCGACATGGAAATGTCCAAGGAATGTTTGCAGTGTAAGTAGATTCCTCTTTCTTGGAATGGATTGATTTTGGGTTGAACGAAACTTTCAACAGAACAATTTCTGGCAATTTATTTATTTAGATGCTTTAAGGACGATATCTGTAAAATTATAAATAAAAATTCGTTTTTTCAATGTAAAAATTTGAAGGTTTGATGAGCACGAATCTATTTTTTAGCTTCCCAGTATATGGGAAGTTCTTGTAATCGCCTCGAAAATCGAATATGAAATTTTCAACATTTCTTCACATTTTGAGGTCTATAGAGCATAAAGTGTTTTTAGAAAGGGAGATTTATGTGTGTGTGGGTGGGTGGGTATTCGTACGTACGTACGTATGTTTGTCGACACTTTCTTCTACGAGCATAACTCACGTGAACAAAGTCGTTTGTTGAGATATCAATCGAAGCGTCTTTGCAATTTAAAGAGCTGATTAGTTTTTGGAACACATCGGTCGGGGGGGTTTACTGTTTCGCCCCTTTGAAGGTCATTTCTGTCATGCGTTTCAATCGACGTGTATTAACGTTTTTGTGAATCTATCAAATTTTGAACAAAATCGTTGAAGCCGTTTTTTAATTTTTTAAAAAAAAATTGCAAAAAATTAGGTCTTTTTTCAAAACCAATACATTTTTAACCTTATTTTCAAGACAATTTTATCAATATTAATATAATTTATATACTCCAAATAGTTCTTGTAAAAACATCATCCAAAATTTTTTCTCATGATTACAAAAAAAATCAAATTAAAAATAAAAAAATCATTAGCAGTCATCATGATCTTCAAGGTCATTTATGTCATGCGTTATATCTCACGAACTAGATATAATATTTGCGTCATTTAAGTATCAATCGACGGGTATGAACATCTTTGTGATTATTTTAACATTATAAAAATTCGTTTCAGCCGTTTTTTTCAATTTAATAGAAAAAATGCGAAAAATTGTGGTTTTTTTCATAAAAATATATTCTTAACCTGATTTGCACTACACAGTAATAAATGTTCATAAAATTTATACATTCTTATCAGTTTTTGAAGAGAAACCGGCAATTCCATAATTATGACAAAAACTAAATGAAAAATAAAAATCATTCAAAGTTATCATGTAAAAAGGGTTCATACGAATGATATTACTTTATAATATTATTATAAATTGTTGTAAATTCAATCAAAAATTTAAAATTTCGCATAATTTGAGCAGATTTTTAATGGTTCCTACAATTTTTTAATTTAAAAAACTGCTTAAATTTTAAAAGCCATCAAAATTTCAATCAAATTTGCGTTTGTGGTAATCAACGCTTTGAATGGTAAAATGTTTTATAGTCAATACTTTGCAAGATAATATGCTTTTAAAAGCTTTCATCAAATAAAAATTGCATTTTTTAGTAGATTCATTCTTAAGTAATCGTAAGATTTCAAATACTTCCTCCATCATCATTTGTAAAACATTTTACTTTTCACATACAATTGAACCTGTTTTTGACTGCATATTCAAAATTTGCCAAAAGAATGTATAAAATAATTATTAATCTCATTGATGTAAAATCGTGAAAAAATATAAATTTAGTGATTATACTGAAGTCATGGGAATTTTGAACGTAACTATTCAAAATGGTCATCACGCGAAAAAAATCTCCTCAATGAGAGTAATAACAAAAACTGCATTCATTTTTGCTGGCGTAATCAGTGGATACTCCAGTAAATGATATGATTAATATTAACTCATTCCTGTTACGGCTATGAATACCTCTCATTGTTATTATTTAAAGTAGTATTATTTTCAAAATTATTATTGTGTTTAATATTTTAATGTTTTTCTAGATATTACTGGGCAACTTCCCAGCAACCGTGTGGACCTCAAGGGTCGCACTTCGCGGCTTGTTTGTTTATTTTTTTACCACTTAAAATGCACTTAGGACCTTCATATTTCGTCTAAAAAATCTGGGTTGATGGGAGCATGGCTCCTACGACTGAATCCGTAGCCGCCCAGCACTGTTTTCGAGTTTATTCCCAAGTTTAGCAACAATTTCTGAGGCCACTTTAATAATAGGTTTTTAATTTTGGAAAGGTGAAGTGCTCTTTTATATGCGAAAAATATTCAAACTTTTCTAAGCTTAAGTTTCTGACTTCTTCATGCATGCTTTCAAAATTGTTGATTTTTTTTTAAATAAATTTAGATTGCACAATTATTATTGTCAACCTACTGAATCGATTTTGATGAAAGGGTTAAATGTCTTAAGATTTTTAACCAATCCTATCTTATAGAAAAATTTATTACGCAACTTGTTTTGCCACACAAATTTGACGTAAAATGAACCGTTTTAAAGAGTTAATAAAGTAGGAAAAAACGATTTTTTTAAAAATTCAAACATTTCGATTTTTTTAATGTTCCCGACTTTTTTGATTATTGTTGTAAGAGTTATTTCAAAACTTTTCCCGCAAAAATCAGTGTTCCCCCCCTCAACGGCCAACTGAAAAAAGATCCGCCCTGGTCTATAAGTACTTGCCAGACAATGAATATTGGTATAAAGGAAAGTACCAGAGTCTCATTAATTTATCATCATAAATTTATGTTTAGACATACGACGGCTAACTGATTCGTTCTCAATGTTGTTAGGTTTTTAATTTAAGTGATTAATTAATTTGCAGCAAATATTTCCAACTGATTGGATAATACAGTGCTAAACGATTATCGCAAATGTTCAAATCACTCAAATCGTCCAAAAAAGTGAATCCAACATGGTTACTAAGCTCATTTACCATGTGATATGAAATCCTTACCGTCTCATGTCCGTTTGGAGTAAGGAACTCACACGAATTTTTTTTTTACTTTCAGAACTGCCACATTCATCGCCGACATTATGGACAGAACGAGAACGCTACGATCCTGGCGATATATTACGAGCCAACTGTTCTACTCCACCATCGAAGCCTGGAGCCACAATTTCGTTTCTTCTAAACAATATCCCGGTAAGTTTTAATAAACTACAGATTCTTGATGTTCGAGGAACAGATCAGTTACTAATGGGAAGATATGTTTAGAGTTCACTAGTCAAGTTTTCAAGTTACATCGCGAACTAGATTTTCCGGAACATGATGCAGTGATGTTCAGGATGAGAAAATGTTCATCGTGTTATGTTTTCCAACTTTTAGCTATTGAAAAATACTGTGTACCAAGAATCATGTTGATATAGTTGTGTTCGTCATTGTTTCGAAATGGAGAGCATATTCCTTGCCGGATTATTCCAATAAGTTTGGGCTTAACTAGCTGTTATGCTCTCCTGTTTTTAGGTTAGATGCTTCAAAGCGGCAGATAATATTTTATGTGTTATTTCTTCTAGTTTGATTTTAAAGTACTTTTATCCAAGAAACATATTTGATATTGATGAAAAACTTATTGGTTTCTGGAAACTATAGCTTTAAATTGGAATAAATTCATTGAATATATGAAATATAATGAATAACAAGACATATTTACCAGCTAATGTTTTTAAAAGAAAGTTTGTTCTTTGCTATTTGAATGTTATTCAAAGGATATTTAAAGATGCATTCATTTCTATACGTCCATGTTTCAATTTGGAAAAACAGCCATTTTTAAATAATATCCAGAACATGTCATCATACTTTGATTTCTCTCCAAGTGTTTTTTAAGAGAGCAATAAAAACTATCAGAATGTAAGCTACATGGAACTTTCTGATGAATCACTGCTGCAGAGCTCAATAACTCTCGCTGAATCCTTTCAATACAGGTGTACAAAATAAAACACTTTTATTTATATAATGCATCGATTTCATCGAAGTACAAGCAAATTTCGGAACACTTGAAAACACATTTATACGAGCGATCGGCTTCAGATGAAGTATGTATTGGAAAAGGTTCTTCTATAATAATATCCATTTCTTCCTTCAAAAAATGAATTCACTAGCTCCAACGGCTCTTGACTTCCTTTCAATTTCATCCTGTTTTTCTCCAGGCCTTTCACTCAACAGCAGTTGCCCTGGCAACGCTATCCTATTTTGCCCAAAAAACTGGTGCAATTCGCGTTGGGCATTGAAAGAGTAAAACCTCTACCAGTTTGAATGGAAGTAGCATTGCACTGAAGATTCAGAATTCAGTGCCATTGCTATTCACTAACATCATCGTCATCATCGTTGTCGTCGCCATCCCAACGTATCCTTCAATCGCTCTTACTCACGAAAAATGTAACGACAAGAGCGAAAAACTTAAAACATTTTTCATTCATTCGGGGAATGGAGTCGGGGCAGGAACTTCTATAGAAAATAGAAAACTCATTTCGACTTAAGTGCTTGGATTACTCCTTTTTAACTTTAACGAGAACATACTTACAAGCAGCGAGGTTTAAGGGTAGACACATCAGTAAAGAGTCCTTCTACTCACCGACCATCGGTGCACTACTTCCCGTATATTTCAGCAGGCTCCTGCAATGTATGTGAGGCTGTCTACAAATACTAATGCACTTTTCAGCAAAGATAATGCAAAACCACTTGAAACGATTACATTCGAAAACTACGTTGATTGTATGATCAGGAATAGCTGCTGGATTTTAGCTTTGGCATTAGCGCAAATTAAGGTGGAATTTAAAATGATTTTGATACGAACGAAACCTCCATTATTGACTAATGGAGGTTTAGCGAAGAGTTTTTTGCACTATTTTTTGAAGATTTCCCCTTGTTGATAATAAAACGTTCAACAGAAAGATAAAGTAAGTGGTTTACTTCAAACTTGATGATTATTTCTGCAAAAAATACATTTCCAGGGAAAGATACCCGAAATGAATGTAAGAAGTTAAGCTAAATCTGAAATATTTTTTTTCTCTTTGAAAGTCAAGCGTTACAAACGGACTGACTTGCCATGGCAGTGCACAATGCACTGAGACCATATCAGGGTGCTCCATCCTAGTTATGAAAGTTTTTTTCTCGACAATTAGGGGGAATATAAGAAGAACACTCAATTGGCATTGTTAAGGGGTTTTCAAGCGAATTTTTTTCTGCATTTTTCATTACAGCTGCTTTGGTATCTAGAGAACTTAACAAGAAAAAAAAATTGCACACCATATCACCAAAACAAAACAAGACGAAACTGAAATAAAAAGGAGCAGTCTTTTTACAACTTTCAGAAATTCCTTTTTGAAGTTAAACAGGCTTAAAATATCGCAATTAAGGAGTTTATCGAAAAAAAATTGCCCTTTATAATTATGTTTCCAAAAATGGTATTAATTGCTTCATCGAACTATTTTTTTTTATATTTTGGGTTTAAACCTCCGTGTCTAGTCGGCAACCCGCCCACTAGTGTGCTTTTTGGTTTGCAACTTTGCTAACACTATTTTTCGCACATCAATGGAGGTTCTTGTTTCCAGATTTCTGGCCGGTACCATCATAATTAAATGAGAACGCCTTCACCTCTTCAGGTGCTGTCATTTACCATCCGTCACCAGACAGCACGACCACGATTAGGCTTATTGATGGATTAAGCTGATTATACTTCAACTTTGTAAATTATTTGTATCCGCGTAGTATAACGACTGTTAGTTTTTCGTTAGCGTATATTATGCATACGTAGCAATTCTATATATTTTGGGTTTGAACCTCCGTGTCTCCGTGTCATCAATATCTTCGATTCGGCTTCAATCTCTGGAGCGGACTTTTAAGCTTAGCGAATAGTCAGAAGTCACACGGTGCTAGATCAGGCGAATACGGTGGTTGCGGAACGATATGGATTTAATTTTTGACGAAATGGTCACGAAGAACGAGCGCAGTATGAATTATGTATTATCAAACCAAGAATTATTTCTCCATAAATTCGGTCTTTTGAGACGCACAGCTTCACGCAAACGACCCATGACACTCAAATGGTATTTCTTGTTGAAATTTTGACCGGTTGAAAGAATTCATAATGCACCACACCACGATAATTGACGAAAACTGTCAACATGACCTTGATTTTTGATCGACTTTGGCGCGATCTTTTCGGTCTTGTCTAAACTTTTGCACCATATTTGCTTGATTGATCGGTTGTTTCCGGGTCGTAAGCATAGATTCACGTCTCATCTCCCATAATAATGCATTTCAGCATTTCCTGATAGTCAGAAAGCATCATTTGACACACTTCAACACGACGCTGTTTTTCCATGGAATTTAACTTTTTTGGCATCAATCACGATTTGACTCTTCTGAGGCACAAAACATCTTTCAAAATGGTGTTGACTGACCTATTTGAAATTCCAACAGCATCAGCAACCCTCTCGTAGTCAATTGACGATTTTGAAGCACCAATTCTTTGATTTGTGTGACTTGATATTCATCAGTTGATGTTCTTGGTCGTCTTTGATGTGGTTCGTCTTCAACGCCTTCATGAACCTCTTTGAACATTTTATGCCATTCATACACTTGTGTTTTAGACATGGCCTGTTCACCGAAGGCCTTTTGCAAGATTGTGAGCGTTTCAACAGCAGAAATTTCAATCCGAACACAAAATTTAATCGAACTTCTTTGTTGAATATTTTCGGACATGGTAAAAATCGACAAAATCAATTTTGGCTGGTTACGACAATGAGCGCCACTGCTCAACTAATGAAGATATTGCCGTGAAATTCGACACAAATATCAGTGACAATGCTTCCAACTGAAAAATAAAAAGATTCGTCCCTATTAAAACCCGCCAAAATTTGAATTGAAAATTCCGGGTCATATTTATACACAGTGGTTAGTGATGAAATTGGCTTGGTTAGGGATATTTAGGGTTTTTCAAAGAGGAATGACATTAATCTAGGTTTTTATTGTATGGACCATCTGACAAAACTGATATAATGAGAAAAAATTCTATACGAGTAAATGAAAATAAATATAGAAACTTAGCCAAACTCAATGAAAACAAAAATTGATGTAGTACTACATCCTTCAAAACAAACCAAAATCAGGGTTTTTCGTTTGAAAAGGCTTTAATGAGGGTTAGTCGCAGTTAGAAAATACACTGTAGAGAACTGTTAAATGGACTAAAAAAGAGTCAAAAACATAATTAACCGAAATAATTGTGGAATCATGCCCATTATTCGTACCGAAGTGAAAGATATTTTCACATTGAAATAGTGAACCATTTTTTAAAAACAAAACAGGACATGCAAATACTAAAAATATTAAAATGAGAAGAATGTTGAAATAATCTAGATATGTACATATATATAGAATCATAGTGAAGTTGGTGCTTGTTTTAATTTTGTTCTAAAGTAAATTAGTCACGACGTTCCCAAACCTTTTTGTTATTGTTTTGTTGCACCGGTAAATTGTCTTACCCAAGTTAGTAAAAATTTCTGGATGCTTAATTCTCAGAACGCTTTATTTAAACTCATTTTAGATGTTCCTGCAAGGAACATGCTCCATCCAATATTAGCTGTGTAAAGATCTGAGCAACAAAAGAATTATAAGTTGTAGTGGAAACTTAACTAATTGTAAGGATTTCTTATTCCGCCTAAAATTCCGCCCGCAGCAAATCCTGCCTAACTACACCACTCCCTCCCCACCTGCCGGTCATGGTTTCTAATGCATTTCAATGGCGACAGCAATGACAAAGATGGTGGCGACGTAACATCTTAATAGCAAAAGTTTTCACTGAACAATTTTCTTTTGCACAAACATTTGCATCTGCTCGTATGAAGTTCATCTGCAACGGGTCGCTTGTGAAAGACATTTATACTCACGTATCCTGGGAAC